>OX638100.1:10435530-11035530 GCA_951804965.1 Horisme vitalbata | reverse complement strand
TTATTCGGGTACGCGATGTGTTATTCCAGATCGCAAATTATGTATTCCTATATTCGTTTATATTATATTTGTCTATGTTGGTGTGAGTACAATAAAGAGTTTTCTATCTATCTATCAAGATTCATAAAATTCATGAACGATTTGCGTAAGGCTGCTGGTAGAAAGCTGGATGCGTCGAGCTCAGAACGCAATGGCGTTCATTTCGGGAGGTCTATGTCCAGCAGTGGACTGCTATAGGCTGATGATGATGATGATGATGATAATACAAATCCGCTTAGCTATTACGGATTTGAGTGGGAACAAATATACACAAACACATACAAACTAT
Organism: Horisme vitalbata; assembly: GCA_951804965.1. Taxonomy (NCBI): domain Eukaryota; kingdom Metazoa; phylum Arthropoda; class Insecta; order Lepidoptera; family Geometridae; genus Horisme; species Horisme vitalbata. The sequence continues at coordinate 11,035,202 of OX638100.1, read as the reverse complement.
TGCATTTTTTTATTAGTGTTATCGTATAATGGTATAATGTGATGTGATCACAAGATTAAGAACGAGAGAGCATTTTACCTGCTATATATGTTTGAGCTGTATCCGGTGCGAGTGCGACAAATTACCCAATAATGATTTTCGCCGGCGCAGCTTGTTCAAATTTATAATTTCCTCATACAATATTTAAGCTAATTACCGAAATTCAAGAGCTACAGTTAATTATGGCAATAAATATTGCGCACGCGTATCACGCATCGTACTCATATTGAATAAGGAATTGATCAATTACCTTACCTTTGATTTATATCAGTCGCGTGTTTCCCATAACACAAACTTACTTTTCTTTGCTTACTTTGGGGCTAAAGAAGTGTGAAAATGTCCAGCAATATTATTTATCCATTAAAGAATAATACCCATTTATTCTTCTGGTCTCTCGGGTGGTACCCATATTAAAGTAATATGACCTTCCAAATTATCAATATTTTTATCAACAGCTTTAGCGTCATTGTCTTTTTTTATAATCAGTACTAAAATATTGTTTTAAGTCGTTTGTTAACTAGGAATCTGTTTGAATATAAATACAATTGAACAAATATTGACGCATTCATTCTTGCCAGTCAAAATTTTCCACAAACTCTTAATAATGTTTAAGAAGAATATATTAAGAATACCTATTGTAGGTTTTTTCAAAAATCGGACTTCTATCACCTGATGATGAGTTTCTTACCCTCTCGTAACCGCATTATGTTTAAAAGCTGACGAAGGTACGGCCGTAGACTAAGTTTCTAAACTTGGTATATTGCTGTCATTGTCTGTGGTTTAGGGGCCTACACCCTTTTGAAACGAAACACGTATTTGCGGTTATCAAATGTTTTGGGTCGATTTGATGCTTCAAGTGACACTGTGGGTATCACCCTCTAGCATACTGAGTGTAGTTAGGTGAAGGATGGGAAAAGGTGATGTTGCCTTGAAGGTATTTTGTAGGTGGAAGACTAAAACTACTCTGTTGTCTTTGGATCCTTTGACCCGGTGCAAAATAATCCAAGACGGTATTCTCTAAACAAGGCAAATATAATGGTCACTTTTGATTTTAAATGCATACAATAGTAGATTGTTTTACAAGGGACTAAACCATCCCATTATATACGAGGTTGTTATACTCCCGAGCGTAGCGAGGGAGGATGACAAGACCGAGTTATAATGGGTGGTTTTGGCCCGAGTAAAACACTCTACTTTTCACTTCGATTGCGAGAAAATAAAACAATTCAAAATTAGTCAAGTTTCAGAAATTTTATTAAAAATTAATCAACCTTCATAAAACATCACCAAGACGGTTCTATTTTCAAAAAAAAAAAAAAAAAGATTGGCGGAGCACCAAGAAGTCGAGTTTATATGTAAGAGAACGAATGCTTTGTACGGGCTGATGATTTTAGACAAAAATTAAAAAGAAAAAATACTTTTTAGCCCGAGGTATTAAACTCGAGTTTTAGGCCCGCTAAGCTACACTATTATGATACACTTTTTGAGCAAGAGAAGTGAAAAATATAATAACATCGTCGTTATTTAGTCCATTAACACCCACTGTTGGGTATGGGCCTCCACTTTATCACGCCTCTCCTTTCGGTCCCTTGAAGCCTCCACAGATTTACATCTACGGAAACGTTGTCATTCGAAATTCGGATTGATCGGTCTCTTGGCCTTCGAGCATGTCTGGGCCATGACTCTGTCACTGTCCTGGTCCTTGTCCATCATCCGTGTTCTCTTCTAGGAAGGTGTCCTCCCCATTTTCACTTAAGCCTAGCTATCCGCGTCCTAGACGTTGCACGACTCCAACCTTCGTGTGATGTCGATATACGACATTGGGGTGTGGTCTAGCAGTGATATATAGTTACGTACCAAATTATTAATTTAGGCACACCCTCCAAAAGATGCTGATGATGAGATTTAGAACGATACTTAGAAGTGGTACTAGACGCTGATGAAATCATGACTTTCCCTTTACCTTTACTTAGCACTAGGAAGATAATAGTTTAAATTAAAAAACACAAATTCTTTTTGGCACGTAATCTATGAATAGTAACATATATATATATTATTTATAATATTGTATACCTGCTTATCTTATAAAACGTTCCGTCAACCAATAACTGTGTTATTTTCAAATATTTTATTCATAATTAGTAGTTATCAGTGGAAACTTATAACTGGCCTTTAGCATATATGTATCCATGCATTTATCAATTTTAGTTTTTTGTGTACCTAACTGTAAGTAATAAAATAAAACAAATGAACGAAATAAATATATACTTCCTGTACATAATTACATTTTTTATGAACTACTAAAAGATTAATTTCAATTAAACACGAACGGATTGTAAGCAACTGCCCTGAAGGTAGCCCATTCACAGCCCACTTGGCTAACAATAACATTATCGCTGTTACCTATCTTTTGTTGCCGTCCATTCAGCACAAAAGAGTCAGAATACAATGTGACGGAAAGAATTACTGTCGATTCTACTGTAATTACGGGTCTGATAATAAGGGTGCCGTACGCTCAGCTGGATTGTGTTTGTTATTTTGTTGTAGGTAATCTTTGTTGACTACACGTGTTGCAAGTAAATCTTAAATCTATGTTACGCCACGTGATAGAGATTTAAGGATATAAGGAGTATAAGGAGTTCCAACTGCTAGCTTCGGAACTCAAGCCGACCTCACCTGCCAGTGTTTCACCCTGCCTTAAAAACGGGGCTCTGGCGGTTGATTGCGGCACAGTGCAGCCTATCTGCCCAGCTAAATTTCCCGGCGGTCAAAAAACAGTAGCGTTGCCGTTGAGATAAACTTTGTCCTGCGATCCCCAAACTCCAAGCCCAGCGTGATATAGGCTGGAGTTGTGTGTTTTGTTGAAACAGAGATGTTGCTTTACATTCCAAGATTGAGCTCGGGTATGTGTGGTCTAATTGATTTGATTTGACCATTCCCAGAAGATGCCTGTTTTAAATTCTATGTTAACTGCCAAAAACAGTATTTTGATAACTCAATTATAGAGCACCTTTTATTCAGATTCTTCATTATTAGTAGGTACATTTGCGGAGCTAAATCATACGATTTTTTGAACACATATTCAACTTTATTTTCTTATTTTTGAATGTTGCAATGTTTTCACTCAAAATAATTTGTTATGTAATAATGTTTCTATTTGCCGCAATACGTTTAACAAACAGTACTTATCTACATTGAAGTTAACCTTAGAATCAAAAACTACTTAGAAGTTAGAAACGTTTTCGTATTGTAGAAGTTACAACGCGTAGATGGTTATAAAGTAAACTATATTATGTCTATTTAAATGTTATCCTCGAGCCCATTCAATGTTCATAGAAATTGATTATAGTTTATATTGTTGCGGATATCATGTTGGGTACACCATTCTTTAGCTAATTGTCTATTATCTACAGCGATGTGGCCCCTTTTGTTTTACTCATGCTTACATGATGAATAGTAGAACATCCGAATAATTCAGCTGCTATTTTCGTTTATGTAAGGTCTTGCTATAAATTGTAATAAGGATCTAGTGTGGCATTAGCTTAGCCCTATTTTATATAATTTTTTTTCCATAATTGTCATTATTTCTTTAAAAAAAGGTTTTGGCAAAGTAATAGTAAATATAGCATAGATATTCAGGCATTTTTTATGGCATTTAAAACGTTTACCTACAGTAAAATTAAATATGTGTGTGCGTATGTAGTATATAAATTTGTTTGTCTTTGTCTATTTAGATGCCGATTAATTTCCCAAGGACCATGATTTTGTGTGGATATGGTGCAGTGCTCACGTAACTCATAGATTCTTTTTATATTCTTATAAGTCCTGTGAGTATGATTTGAATGCCAAACAATTAGCAACATCATCAATCTATTCATCAGTCAATTTCAACCCACTACGGGCCTTCTTTTAACTAGGCCACTCGCCTGAATCCTGTGCTAATCTGAACCAGGTGCAGACCACGATTTCAAGTACCTATAGTACATACAGGTGGCCACGGTAGCTACAGTTAGCAACATACAAGAAAAATATTCTAATAAAATGCGCATCAAAGAGTTATTCGAAAACATTGTACACAACGTGACCATTGATTCCGTATCCACTGAATGTACAAATACCTCGATAGAGCTTGAAGCGTGAAAAGCAGTGATCGCACATAAGTCAAACGTCAAGAAGCTTCGTGACACCATTTTCCAATCGCCCGAGTTTTGGGCCAAACAAATAGATCACTGGATTCATGGACTCAATGTTGACGGCAAAACGTGCGGGCTGGAACTGGTACTGAGGAAAAAACTGCGAATGGTTGTCTATCAAAATGTAGTTATTATCAACAAAATGCAAGTAAAAAAGATAGGTGGACTGACCTATTGTTAAAAGTGTAATACGATTTGTAAATAATCTTATTGTCAATGTTAATTAGTTCAGTGGTCCAGTCAGCCTTTAAGCCGGCTGTTGACTATGGGATATACATCTTGAGATTTTACTCGCTCTTACCTGACGTTTGTGTGCAGAAGTGTCAACTGTTTAGAATTTTTGTTAGTGCGAATAGCATTGGCGAGATGTAATATATAACTTAAGATGTAATGTATATTCCCATCCCCCATTAATGAATTGAATCAGGCGTGACTTTGCGGAAATCCATTACAAGATATTTAAAAGATAAAATATTTAGTACAAATTCCACCAACTCTCTCTGACGAGTTTCATAAAAACTCAACAGAAATTCGACAATGTTTCGCCTTCCCCATAAGGCATCATCAGGAAACGATAGACTCGCTGTCCGCCTTCGGCACTCTGCAAAAAATTCGCAGACGTGTTGTTTCGCCGAGCGCCAAGCAGAAAGTGTCGAATTTCTGTTGAGTTTTTATGAAACTCGTCAGAGAGAGTTGGCGGAATTTGTACTAAATATTTTATCTTTTAAATATCTTGTGACTGCAGTGACTTATTTTATTTCTTTATAGCACCTTGTACCCTAATATTACCTATAGGATGATCACAAATATTTCAACCTGACGTATCGTAAGCGGAACGAAAAATTTTGGCCAATGACAAAGCGTTATTTTGAATCCACGCTTCCTCATTTCGAAAATTTTACGAGACGTATACCTTTTCGCTAGTCCTCGTGATTGAGCCTCTGGATAAACCTTATTGCTCTACCTGTTTATTTGCCATCAAATATGACATTTTATCTCAAGAACCGATTTCGAGACCCATCACCCACGTCCAACACGTTACTCAAATATTATATCAGTGAGTAATTCAAATAACAGAAATTACATCACCTTTAGAGTAACGACGAAAGAGCAGCCTATAGGTGATAATTTTGTAGTACTACAATTACGTGTGTAATGAAATAATAATAAATAAATAAATATTGGGTAATTTAACTTTGTCGCTGACCTGACACACTTCATTATTATCATCGTCTCAGCCTGGAATCACCTACTGCTGACACACCTACAACGCTTGACTCAATAGTGTCAATTGCTGTAGGAACACTAATTATCAGAGTTCTTAGCGCTATAATTACAATGCGCTATAGTTAGTGTTACATCTGCAACAATAAAATTTGTAATCATTAATTTAAAAAGAAGTATATAATTTGTATTTTATTGTTATTTAAAAGAAGCAAAAATATGATTTAAATTATTTTGAATGCCAGTTTTTGCTTTTGCTTTGTGTTTCTTTGCTTTTAAACGGCGGAGGGTAACAAGAGTCAGGAGAGCAGCCATTCGAACGATGGTATTAGAGTTAAATCTATAAAACATTTGGTAGGTAATTGTTGTATTGTAAAAATTTGAAATTGAGCTTCATAATTCACTAAGTTGTTGATGTATACTCCAGCTAATAGAAAGCTAAGAGGATAGCATAGGTGCTGAGCATCACATATCATTTGATGTTGTAATCATCTAGACAAGAAGCAGAGGTCTAATTTTTTTTAGCTGATAGTGTTAATACAATGTTGCTTTACGAGGATATACTACTATACCTACCTACCACCAACCACACAAACTATGTATTAGAGAAATAGTTCATTATTGTAAAGTTCTATTAAATAAATAATAAATATATAATGCTGTACTATCACACAGCATCATATAGCCCCAAACTAAGCAAAGCTTGTGTTATGGGAACCACATGATTGATATATTACTTATATACTTTTTTTTGTAAATATACATACATATCTTAAATAATAAACACACACCCGAGACAAATATCTGCAGAACATGCAAACATTTGCCCCGCGGCGGGAATCGAACCCGCACCCTTCTGCGTCTCAGGCGGACCTTCGCCCACTGCGCCACATAGGTCGTCATATGATAAATAAAGTTCTTTAGACCGATATAGTATGTACTATGATGATATTTAGTGTGTTTATTGATATTATACACAATCGTCTGCTACAGTATTTTAAATCCAGTCCATCCAAAGGTTGTCTGGAAGGGATCGCTCTAAGCGATAAGACCGCCCATTGTACTTTCATTATTGTTATTGTATATTGTTCTATTTGTTTTTGTTGGTGTGAGTACAATAAAGAGTTTTCTATCTATCTATAGTTAGATAGTTATTATTCTACGAGCACATTTGACGCTTCCGATGGGCTCGCGATTCCAACGGGCTGTCTCGCGGCACGCGTCAGTGGACGAACCTTGAGGATTATCCGCAGGCAATATGCCGTTGTTTGGACACGCCGCGCTATCGTTATCGCTGTTCCACACTCATGTATTTACCCCATGCGTATTATTTGCCTCGTTCTTGTACACACATCACTGGACAGTTTTCTAGCGTTTGGTAATGAATTAGGTGAAATCATCTAATTCTAGACAAATTTTTCAAGGGTTCCTATCCATAATCTGATATTGGTATTTATTTGGCAGGTCTTCAGATGGTTAAACATCAAAATAAAGTTATTATCTTTCATGGCGCTCATTAAGGGAGGCTTTATGGCATTATGTCTAGCAGTGGACTGCTATAGGCTGGTGATGATGATGAAGTAGGTGTTTCAAATTCGTAATATTTTTTTCCAAAGTTAGTGATTTCATAACAATAATTCAAACTAGTTCTTGGTTAGCTACAAACGTAACAAAACCAAATGCTGCGGTGTTTTTAATTTATTTACCTGAATTTTTAATTTTAAGCATCAGTATCTGTCTATGTAATTCTTATGAAAGCGATAAAAGGAATGCAATTTATTAAATCTAATTTCGAACGTTTTTTGTCGATTGGCGACAGAACGATAGAGTACTAACTTATTTGACTGAATATTGAAGAATTAACTCCAAACCCTAGCTTCTTTATCCTTTATCCTAATAATATCCTTACTATTATTATAAATTTGAAAGTACGTGTATTTGTTTGTTTGTTACGCTACACAACCGATCATGAAATTTCGCGTACACGTTGTCAGGGGTACAAAAAAGGTCATAGGGACCTCTAATCTCGAAAAAAGGTCCCGAGGGATATAATAATAATTATGAGGCAAGCGCAGCCACGGTATAAAGATAGTCTCATAGCTTTTATCATTAAGTACCCACAAAGAAACAACTCACGAAACAGATAAATTACATTCAAAATTTAAAGCGTTTTGGTTCATGCATTAAACTGATCAGAAAGTTATGGGCTAAAATAATAAATATATAATGTTAGTTAGTTATTTATAATACCTAATTGTTAGAATGTAAGTAGGCGTGAATATTCTCGAGGTGTGTGGGTAGAAAAGGTTGACGTGCTGAAAACCAAAAATACGATATACCTTGGCTAATAAATGAGGTTTAACTTGAATATTAACATTTCTGATTAAGTAAACTCATAGTAATTGAGTCAAAAAATAAATTAAATTAAATAAATAAAATTAAATAAATTAAATAAAAGTATTTTTACAATCATAACCTATGGCTGCACTGTCGGATGTCTTTCTTACAAATATATGTCGGCGCCATAGTTTTCGAGAATCAGGAACTTCGGGGGGAGGTCCCCCGATGTACTAACGTTTTAGCAAAGCGCTGTGTCGCCAACCACGTGGTTTTGAATAAGCGAACAAACTTGTATTGACGACACAGAGCCCTACTTTTTACAGTAAGCTTAAAGGAATTATTCTAACATTCATTTTTAAAGGTACCAAACTATTGAATTAACGTATTTTAACAGGTTTGACATTAGAACTTGACTTAAACTTGATTTTGACTAAAGATAAACTAACGATAAATCCGTTTATGATTTTTAGACAATGTTTTATCAGTTAACTAGAACTTTTTGCGACACGTGGCATGCAACCACGTGTTGCTATTGAATAATCTTGTTGAAATAACGCTTTCGCGCCGACATATATATATAAAATATACAATTCTTTATCGTTATACATTCGTGTACGACTAGCTTCCGACCGCGGCTTTGCTCGCGTGGTACTTGTCACAAAGTAACCTAATAGTAACAATAGGTATATATCGATGCTTATAGAAAAGGTATGTTATTTCTGATCCTGAGAAGTAGCTCTGGACCAGGAATAACTTACCTTTTCTATTTTTCTATTTTACAGTAGTAAAATGCTTAATTAGTTAGTACTGAAAGAGCTGAAACATTCAGGACCTGGAAATGTTCTCTCAAATTAAGGTAGCTGATATCGCAAGTAGCTTTCGTACGAACGAGTTTTAATATTTCAACGAATCTATTTTGGGAACACAAGAGATCTCATCTAACCGTTTTGCTGTGGATATCAAATTATAATGTAAAACACGACACGAACGGATTACACGTGTATAATGCTGAACGTAACGAACGTTTTGTATTACAGTTACTTCTTACTTACTTCCTACGGCGCTACAACCCATTGTAGGTCTTGGCCTCCTCCACGATTTTCCTCCATTTCGATCTATCTCCCGCCTGCGTCCTCCAAGATGTGAACTTTCCCATTTTCATAAGATCCTCATCAACAAAGTCCATCCAGCGTTTCCTAGGTCTTCCTCTGTGTCTTTTCTTCTTTCTCTTCTGTGTTTTGGAAAGCAAGGATTAGGATTAGGCTTTTTAGTCATTAAGCCAGGTCAGATGCTTTCGGGTGGCCTCAAAACTCCGACACCAGAATCGGTCTCTAGCTCATACGAAGAAGAAGAAATTATTAACACCGGAACTTTGACGGTTTGTTATAATATTTTTTCGAATTTCGACAGAAGTAATGTCAAAGTTTGGAAATACAAGTCCGAAATAAGATAATCTAATAAATCAGCTAGAAGACAAACGAAAGTAAACTTGCAACTAAACAAGCATTCATCAACATTTAATTTATCATAGCTAAGTTGCTCAAAAATATTTTCTTATGTATTTAAATAACTTTCTGTACTTTCAGTTTTTATAAAGATATATAATTGTAATGTTATTCTAGAAGCCTGCAAGATACTAAAACATGATTAGAGATACTTAATTATCTTCCAACACAGAATAATCTTCTAATAACCGATATGTTTTCTTAATTCTTCAAAATGGCTTAAGATAAATTGTTTTGCATTTTGAGTACCTACATCTGCGACTATGAATAATCACAGGCAATATTTTGTAAGCAATATTGTGTACGATACGTAGATCAGCAATGGGAAAAGAAAAAACAAATTTGGCTCGGCCCAAGAGTGATGGACAAATTTCCTGGTAAACGGCTCCTTCCGCACAGGGACTATTTGTCTGAATTTGAATCGCATTTGTTTCCAGGGAAATTTGTCTCCTAAGTCCCCAGGGTATCCTGGAACAACTGAGCGATGCTCCGTCTCTTTTAATTGAATTAAAACCTCTTTATGGTTTTCTTGTTGCGTAATTATCTTGCCATGGGTGCTCGTGGATTTAGAGTTGATTTTCCTCTTGTTTTTTCCCGATAAAGCTCGCTATAAAATCTCAGCGTAGGAAGCCAGTGTTTACTTTCTAATTTTCCGGTTGTCTTCACGAGGTCTGAAGGCAGACGGGGCGATGTCTGGAATGTTATATGTGACAAGAGTAATACAAAATCGTGTCGATAGACTGTATCCGCCAAGTCCCTTCTGTTGCGTAAAATTTAATGCTTTCCTTTATTCGTTGATCTCCGGATGTTCACTCGAATTAGCAGAAAGAATTTCCCGACATTTATCTTAACGACTTTCAGGTCCCATAATGGGTCATATAAATTGCTTATCATCTGGCCGAATGGTCATTAGGTAGAGTTGCGATAATTTCAGTGCGAACTAGCCTATTACGTCTTACATTATTGCTTAAAAGGCTTTACTTGCAAAGAAAGTATCGGCAACGAGTCGGGTTTTGGTTTCTATTTTTACATTATTACAGACTCTACTAAGTCTCTACTAGTAAGTACCTACTATTTTCTTTGTAGATCTTTTGTGTTTTCTTCTCCATTGAAAGATAGCAAAAGTATCTGCTTATAATATTTTACCTATCAGAAAAAGTTTAAGCCCGATGATCATTGTTTCTAATTTTCAGTCAGTCTTATCGTCTTTAAAAGCCTTCAATGAAAATCAAGGCAAGTTTTTCACGAGTATCTACAAAAAATGGTCCATTAAGAAATAAATTACCGCAAAGAAAGGGATTACTCGCCAATTTCAGATGTCTTTCAAAAAGCTCGGATGGCGAGACGCGATGATTAAGTTTAGAAACTTTGTCTAATTTCTTGAATTTATTATCGTTTTAAAGTGTTCAATGGCTATAAAATGCGAGTCGTAATTTTTAATTTGAAGTATTATCTACCAGTATTAACTTTGTCGGAGCTACGATCCTCCTTCGATATTTTAAGAAGATGAAAGAGAAAAACGTCAAACTTCACTCTGAATAATATAATATTGGTGGGGAAGTTCCCATTTTTTTTCATCTTATACAAAGCTGGCAGACGAACAGACGGGCCACCTGATGGAAGAAGAATTGAACTAATGTGGTTCAATTCCCGCTGCGGGACAAATGTTTGCATGTTCTGTAGATATTTGTCTGGAGTCTGGGTGTTTTCTATGTATGATATGTATGTATTTACAATATATTAGTATATTAGTAGATAGTATACTGTAGTGGGTAGTATATTAATCATGTGGTTCCCATATTACAAGCTCTGCTTAGTTTGGGGCTACATGATGCTTCATTATTATTATTATTCATATTTTTTTATTTAAATAATCTACCTTAGTAATAAGACATAGGTGTAAGTGAAATGAAATGAAATAAAAATGAATTTTGACTGGAATTCACAGATTAAGTAAATTCATCGATCGTTTTTGTTTTAGTCGCCTTTGCTATAGCAGAAAAGGACCTGACTGAAGGCAGGCAGCTGGACTTATAACTCCAACATAGTTGCCTCATATTTATATGCAAAATTACAGATCAATTATTGGAAAATTACTGAAGAAAATATTTGAAAGAAGAATGATGAAAAAATCATCTCGCCTAGCCATTACCTGATCAGCGGAGTGTATGTGTTCTATAATTAATAATCAAACTATACTGAATGAATCTTGTATTAGTATTCTCTTCGTCCGATAATCTACGCCTACCAGTATTTTCCCGTAAATGTAGAGCCACTTTACAATAAAAGTATGGATAATCTCTCTCCCTACTCCCGTTAACTTCATAGATTTTAATTTTATTTCTTTTCAATTTATTTAAAAGCTCACTACTAGGAAGTTTATAAATAAAGCACGCTTTTAAAGCTAGGTTTTTAAGCGTACCTAATAATGCTCGTGCTTTACCCCTAAAAACTGAACTTCCTTCTCCTTCTTCGTGTGAGCTAGTAGCCGACCTTGGTGTCGGAGTATTTAAGCCGCCAAAGCAAAAGGATCAATATGACTTGACGTTGTAAACAAATAATGCAAATCGAAATTTCTTATTCCCCATTTTTCTCCTAGCAAAACGAGCCCGACTTAAAAATTCGAAATGCTTGAAACTATAATAAATATATACGGCACATCTCACACACGGTCAACTGATTCCAAACTAGGCAAAGCTTGTACTATGGATATCGGAGACTGAATAAATATTCATAAATACTTGCAGAATACCCAGACACAGAACAAACATCACACATAACTATAACGAAGATTGTATGTCCTGGGCGGGAATCGAACACGCGATCTGCAGCTCAGGTGGCAGAGTTACTACCAACTGAGCTATGATGCGAGTCATAATATAAGTTAAAAAAATAGCTCGGTAGTTTTCATATAAAAGGGGAAACATACATTTGACATAACACAATATGATCACAGTTCAAAAACTGTCGCATTCATAATATTCGTTGGAATTATTTATCAAAACACACCTGAAACATTAAGCAACGAAAGAATCAAATAGTTTTAAAATTCTAAATTCAGACAATGATTATACTCATTTCACAATGATAAAGAACTTTTAACAAGAAAAGTTTCAATATACGGCCACAATATTCCCGAGAAGTTACTGGATCCAAACGAATTAACATTGATCACTATATTGCATCGATAGAGGATTTTAATACATTATTTATGAGACAATGGTCAATAATACAGAGAGCTTTACAGATACGAAGATTCAACATACATCCTATCTTACAAATATTAATATTATTACCTACTAGTGTCCGCCCGCGGTTTGGCTCACTTGGTATGTACCGGGATAAAGAGTAGCCTATGTTTCAAACCAGGTCGCAAACATCAATATCTATACTATACTATAGTATATATACTAAACATACTACAAATATTTTACCGACTTCAAATAAAGGAGGTTATTATAGCAGTAGAGTCTTTTGTGGAGGGTTTGTAAGGGGAAGTACTGCCTATGTCTGCCGTGAAGCAGCTATGCAATTTCAGGTTTGAAGGTTGCGGGTGTCGTTGAAATTAGGGCACGAGAGGCTTAGATAGATAGATAAACATTAATTTGGTTCCACAGACACACACAGACACACGCACAATTTAGAGGCTTATCACCTTCGTGCTTCAAGTTGATGACGCAGGGTGTTGCATTTGAAACGTGCTCTACGAAGCAATGCTTTGTGATTGGTAATGGTTACCACTTGGCATCCGGTGGGCCATGTGCTTGTTCCATCTTCAAGTACCACTTTCACTTTCACGAATAAATGTGATTGATGAGTCATTTATTTCGATTTTATATTAATTTTGGTAGATCCAATATTTATACATAATATTATTCAACGGTCAATATTTTTTATTTGTTACATAAAGTTATAATATAAATTGTATGAATGCAATTGAACCTCATTTTTAAGGTTCCGTACCAAAGGGCAAAAACGGTACCCTGTTACTAAAACTTCAATCTCCGTCTGTCTGTTTGTGACTAGGCTATATCTCATGTGAACCGTGATAGCTAGACAGTTGAAATTATCTTTTGAACTAAAAACAAAATATAAGACAAGATAAGATAATAAACATCAAAATGGGGCCATAGTGGGGCTACTACAATGGTACAGAACCCTTCGTGCGCGAGTTCAACTCGCACTTGGCCGTTTTTTATATATACCTAGCTTCTGCTCACGGCTTCACTTGCGTGGTATATAAACTAGCTTTTAAGTTATTCCTTTTTTCCTGCATTCCTACTTAGTTGAAATTTTGCTCTTAGCAAAATTTCAACTCGATCTGTTCAGCTGTTTTGGCGTGAATGAGGAACAAACATACCTATATTCCACATCGTTACACACTTAGGCATATTAATATTTATCAGTAGATACGATTAGTCTTCAAAATATAATCTCTTAATGTAAACAGATAAAGATTTTATTTGATGTCTAAGTAGGTACATATTCTAAGAACAGACAACACAACTCAATCTAAGTTTCACATCCTATTGCATGTGGCTGCATTCAATTGAAACTCTCTACGTGGTCTGAACGTGTAGGTACTACATAATGTTATTATCAGTGTTCTACCCTTTTTACTATTCTTAACTAAACTGAGGCCTTTGCAACTAGTCTACATGATGGATGGATGAATGGATGAATGTTTGTTACTCTTTCACGCAAATACTACTGAACAGATTTGAATGAAACTTAAAATATACATAGTTTGTGACCTGGATTAACATAAAGGCTAATTTTTATCCCGGCACCATGCGAGTGAAGCCGTGGGCGGAAGCTAGTTTATTATAAAGGTTTTATTTCTTTCTGACGCATGGTTAGATAAAGTAGAAGCTCATCAACCTATGCCAAGCCTGAGCGTATAGCCTGTTATAAGTAGGTATAAGTGTGTGAGTATGTTTGTTCCCACTCAACTCCATAATCCTGGACGGATTGGGATGAAACTTGGAATATATATAGTTTGTGACCTAGAATAACGCATAAGCTTTATATCCGGATTCCTCGCGAGAGAAGACTCGGGTGGAAGCTAGTTATAATCAATATTTTTTTTAGTGAATTCTCAACGACAGATCAAAACCTCGATTAATTAGTATCCATATTCTTAGTCTATCTTCTTTTTACTATCGTTAAAAGAGTTTATGAAAAGAAAATCAATATCGATCACAGACAAAAGTAGAGTTTTTAACGCTTGTATACTACCAGTTTTCACTTATGGCTGTTAATTTTGGACCTTACAAAAGCCAATACTCAAAGGTTAAAATGTATGCCAACAAGGAACGAAGTGTGCTCAATTTCAGATTGAAATGAAAAGGTGACCCAAGTAATGGATGTAGCTGTCAAAATACGCAAACTGAAATGGAGATGGACAGGCCATATGATGAGAACAAGTAAGAACAAATGGACCTAGGACACAACAATCTGGTACCCAAGAGATTGGAAGCGCAACAGAGGCAGACCAATACAGGGCTGGGAACACGATTTGCCCAGGAGATGACGCAGACTCTGCTTAGACCGTAGCCAATGGCATGTTAAGGAAGAGGCCTATGTCAGAGGACAACCAGACTAATCTGATCACAGACAGACAGATCGCCGGTGTCAAATAAAATTTAAAAATATTATTATATGTAAAATGTTTAATTAGATTATAATTAGTCAGCGAATAAAGGCTATTTTTTTTCTTAGTTATTTCATCCTGTTTATGCAATAGTTTATTTAAAATCTATTTGTTTCTCTATTGTATCATTATCTCTTTCTTAGGCCAAAACAAATGCTCAATCATAAAAGTTGCACCATTTCGTAGGATACGTGACCAGAAATTCTGAACAATTAAACTCTGAACTCAGTGCACTTCTTAGTGCAAAACATTTGACTTGTAAGGTGCAAAGTTGCACAATATAACTTGGTTTCTGCTTGTATTGTTTGTTCAGATCGGTTCCTTAGTTTCAAGAATTCGAAATGTAAATTTAAAAGTTAGTCGTACGCTCGCGCTGCGTACGTGTTTCAAAACTACAACAATACAGAATATTTCGTTTGGTGTGTGATGAAAATATAGATAAAATAAATAGTAAATACAAAAAGATAAGATTGATAAACTCTTTATTGCCCACAACACCAGTAAAAGTGTCAAAAATAGAGAAATAAAAACAGAAATAATGTTATTTTTAAACTAGCCTATTTCACATCCCAGTGCTAGGCAAAGGCTTCCCCCAATTTTTTGCTCGTCTTTGGCAGGTCCCAATTTTTTGATATATCAAACAATATCAAAGCCAAAAGACTAATAATATTTATGTTCATGGATGAGGAACATAAATATTATTGTTAGCCCTTTCACCACAGATGGATAAAATAGGTGATTTTCATATTTTAACCAATTAAGTAGGTACAAATTATATATTATATTTTTGATCTACCCCTATACAAGTGCACAGTAAAAAATAATTAGAAGAATGATTAGTTTGGCTAGTAACGGTATTTATCTTCAAAACATTATCACTTAGAAGCGCTCGTGGCGTGGTTATCTTCTGTGTTCTTAGCAGATTACCTTGGTAAACACTCCGCCCGGTCATTATTTGGATGGGTGACCGTTTAGTGACATTTAGATTTGAGCGCATCCGTGCTTCGGAAGGCACGTTAAGATGCTGGTCCCGGCTTTTCAGTCGATAAGCCATGTCGGAGGCTTTCGGGTGGCCTAAAAACTCTGACACCAGAGTTGGTCACTAGCTCATATGAAGAAAAAGAAAAAGACTTAGTTTGTATTTAACTTTGAATTACTTACATATTTGCACGGAATTTATTACTATTTATTATTCACCCTCCCAATAAGTCCCCCAAAATGTATTCAAATTGTGGCTCTAACTCCAAAGGCGCAAAAGTATTCTGTATTAAAATATTTTAAATTCGCTTAAAAACCTATTTTAGTATTTAGGTCTCATATTTTCAGAGTAATGAAGAAGTTTTTTAACTAGAGAGTATGTTATGTGAGTAGAGCTATGTTTGTCATTTCGCCGCAATTATTTGTTAAAAATAAATTATTGAAGAACCCGCATTGCCCAGCGAGAGCATTTTGGGTATTCCCCGTTCTTTAGTAAGAGATGCCTATGTCCAGAAGGGAACTGATATAAGCTGGTGTTGTTGTTGGTGTTGTTTGACCATTGGGCACTGTTTACTTATTTGCATGACATTGTTCCTGCACGGTAAAATTATATATATTTCTTAGTCTGAAATGCTTTTTTACATTTCAATACAAAGATCTATGTTAAAGCCGAATTTGTCGCATATTTGCACAACCACTTGATGTCCGTGTATAGTTAAACATTATTTAAAAACACTTTATAGTCTGCAACTACACAATGTTTGTCGTCTAGTTGTAGAATGATTTGCAAAACAAAGTATCCGCATCAAACGGTAATGGCAAAAAATCGCGAGCGCGCTGCAATCACACTATTTTATCCCAGCGACACTATGCCGGGATGCTTTCAAGCCATTCTCCTCTTCATAGCATGCAAAATTACAAGCAAAGAAGTAATTCGAATGCAGCTCACGATTTGCAAGCTTAATGGGGCAATTTCCTAGTCATTTCCTAGCGGTTGCAAGCAATCCGCGACGTCTCGGTACTTTTGAAGCTTCGGCTCGGCGTTTCGTCAATGTCGCCATTGTCTGTCGCTCTGGCTTTTAGTATATGCTTAGAGTAATAAACTTGGCTCGCTTGGCTTGAGCTGGCCGACTACCACTGAACTCAAGGAGAAAAATCAAATCCATCAACATTCATATTCATAATTATTGTCAGCTTTTAAGAACCCATTCCTGGGCATAAGCCCCCCTCAAAAGTCATTGCAAACGAATTAATATTACTTATCGATAAATAACGTCATTGAATTTTTTCATAAGGCATCAAAGTTATAAGGTTTCAGAACTCTAGGCCGCAAAACACCAGTGTTACTGCACTAGGTATTCGAAGAGTTTGCCAGTCTTGATTGCTCCACGGATGCAAGTGCTCATTACACGCTATCGCGATCGACAGTAGGTTTCGAGACCAATCAGTATAATTTTGGGGGTCTGATTAATAATCAATGGCTTTTTAAAATAAATGTAAAAGTTCGATATTTAATCGATCAAGTTTCCATAGGCTACTTATTTAGTACATTTTATTGCTCGATCTATACAGGATGTCTGACCGTCCCGCCCCCACAAGTACCTGCAAGGGTTTTTATGAATTACCGGACACTCTAGTGTATAAGTTAAGTGTAAGTATCAATGGGTCTAGACTTACATATAGCAAAGTACTTGTTCATCCTTTTCAAAGCTCGCAAATGTAGGCTGGGCGCATTTCGTTAATAAAGAAGCACTTTCTTTATAACTGGTTTTTCATGTATCTTCTACATTACAAATAGGTACTAAAAATCTTTCTTTATGGTTAACAAATAAGATACAAACAGCAGTCCAACTTTATCCCCTGCGGTAACTATGGTTAGTTGTGTTACAAGTGACAGTGTCTTCTTCAGCCTGCATCCTTACCCTGCTGGATATAGTCCTCTCTCAGTAAAAGCCACTGAACCGGATTTTCGGCTGTCTGCATCCAACTTCTGCTAGAAGAGTAAACTACACGCATTACCTATAATGAAATGTGTGTGTGTGTGTGTGTTTCTTTGTGTATCATGTATATATAGTATACCAATGGGTTACTCACATTACACTGACTAATGAACTCTGCTTACATAATTATGACTAGGAAATTTTGGTTATTATTATGAAATAACCATTGCTTTCCTTATCCCTTTTTCCACTGCTCGCAATTTAACTAGTAAATGCAGGCATTAAATTCAATGAACATCAAAAACTGATGTAATACCCCCGGGAACCAATAATACCGCGCATTGAGAGCCACGCACGAACAAAGGCAGCGTTCAACCGACGCCCCGGGAGGGTGAAGTACGATCATAGGATACTAGCAATGTAGAATAGTTTTACTGGCGTTGATGTTTTATCTAGGTATCACAAGGAACTTTACTAATTAACTAAATCCGTAACCTAAACGAGTTCTTGATTGAAGGCCGCGACTCAGCAAACGTAGTGTAGGCAACCCTCCGGCCGGTGGAGTGACGATCAGCGAAATTCTGATGTAGAAGCTTGATGCGTAGAGCTAGGGACAGGGCGCAATGGTGCTTATTATGGAGGCATATGTCCAGCAGTGGACTGGTATAGGCTGATGATGATGATGAATTCCATAATTATTCAACATTATTCGAATTCTGCAATTATTCGCATTAGTGTTCAACAAAATGCAGAACATATGCACCGCCCTCCTACATGCAAATCAGAGAAAAGAGTACAAAAGTGACAGCTAGCGATCAAAAATTTTTTTATTACCTAGGTAATAGCTCTAGAGCTACAGCGTAACTCGATCGGTTTTAACCATGTTCCATCGCAAAGTGTAACAACACATTCAAATATAGATTTTTTACAACACAAAGCACGCAGTTTACGTTCACACGAACTGCTGTATCTACTTGATCTCTGTTTTTTTTCTGTAAAGATAAGTGTGAAGAAAATGCGTAAAATCAACCAATAATATCGAGATTTCATGACGTGATGGCAATGGTTGGTTTACACATATATTACATTTTATATTCGCGTGGATTAAACTTCAAGCCAATTTTATGGCTTTTATCGAGCTCTTCCTGTTGTGCCACTTTATGGAAAACGTATAGAAATTTAGCACTAAACTCCCTTCATAGCTCAGAGTAAGGTGCAGCATTTATGATTCCCTATCGAGCATTTCTATATAATTCGAACTCTACCGCATCAAGTATTCTCCACTACTAATCGCTAACAAGTACCACTCTAGGAGATCCTAAGGGTTCTTTCGACGGATCACTATTGCTAGAGGAACACGTACAGTAGATAATGAATTCTCACTAATTGGATTAGCAAGAAGTCGAGTGGGGTAATGCAAACAGTTTTGAGATCTCACCGTCTAATATAATTTTCAGAATACGAGGAGCTTATGGAAACGAGGCGTGCTCTGATGGTTAACTAATTAATTATCATACTGAAGTCTCGTAGTTTTAAGATTCTAAACAGCTTTCTTATTCGTAACCCTAAAATTCTTAGTAACTTATTCCAGTTCCAGGTCACGTTTCATTTCTCTTTGGAGATTCCATAATTTTGTGTCAAAATCGGAATTTGATATAGAGACAATCGGAATTCAATGGTTCACATGAATTTGATAAAATAAGTTCTTAGTTTAATTTTACTTTTGAATCATTAGGAACTATTTATTATTGTGGAAACAATCTTAAAATTATTCCACTTTACTAGAGGTACGAATACTTTCAAAATACAAATTCAAAATACTGGCTTTTGATCTAAATATAATTTCTTATGGTGGAATTAAGTATATCAAATGAATACAGGGCGACGTATAACCTTAGAGATTTTCCCAATATGAATATTCAAATCGAGCCAACAACAAAGACACCCTAAACTTTCTTTTTCAAAGGAAAACGAACCGCTATTATTCCTGAGTCGATAAAAGCAGATAAAAAATATGTGAAGTGTTCTAAAAACGCCGTATCGTAAACATGTGACTTATTTATTTAGGAAGCCTTCTTTTGGTCGTTTTTGTGTGGCGGAATTTATATGGAGTCATGTGGGTAACCCTGATGGCCTTTTGAAGTAAAAAATAATATTCGAAACGCTCATGTTTTTCAAGCGTTTCTTTGAGCGTGTTCCTTTAGCATAAAAATGAATAGCCACATTATAATGTTTTATTTGAGATCGTTATGAAGTCGACTTAATTTATTTACGAGCTCATTTTGAAGTCATTATAATGAAAATGCTGTGTGATTTATTTGCGTAGTGGAAAATTATGTTTTATCATCATATACGAGAGTTGGTATTTACTTTCTTAACACCTAGATACATAATACAAAAAAAAAGTGTACACGCATATTGTTTTTATGAGGTTAAAAGCATAGTTACAGCTGGACTTTGCGGATATTACGTCTGTTGATCACATAAACTTTTCGAAAATGATGTAAAAGTGCAACGTGACCTGTATACCTACCTACCACTTATATTTTTGCGTTGTACTTACTTTAAATTGAACAGTAGGGTGATCAGAAATATTATTTCATTGTGACGTATCGTAAATGTAAATATTAATTTTGGCCATTAACAAAGCGTTATTTTTGCTCTAAGCAAGTAATATCAGGTGCTTACCTATGAAATTGGCGTTTTGTATGGAGAATTTCGGGAAAATTGATTTCTCCATACATACATTTTTGTATTTTTTTCTAGAACCACTAAACCTAATGCTCTAAAATTTTGTGTGTATAATTGGACAAAAGTAGTAGTCTTATTTTAAAAAAATACTAACACTTAAAAAATACTACGAATGTAAGCATTGAAATGAACTGTTTTTATGTATTATTTTTTATGGATGAACTTTCTCTAAAATAGTATTCTATTGAATTTTCAATTAATGTAATAATGTTACGTTCAGAAAATAAATTAATTTTGTATAGGATTGTCGAATAAAATAAAATATGTGCAAAATGAAATAGAGAGAAAAAACACCAATTTCATAGGTAAGGACCTAATATTTTTAGTAAGCAAGTATAATTTCTATTTTGACCAAACATATCCACAAATAGGTAGGACATGAGCTTATCGCTAGTTATGCCCATGGTTAAACTTGTATGCTAATGAACAGTATTTACCCTTTTATCTTTGCCGCTGTGGTCAGTTCTAAGTACAAAAGGCATTACGTGATGTGAATATATTTTAAAACCCACCCTAAATTTGTTCAATTTAATTGAACCTATACAAACAGCGTTTCTCTTAAATCCATGAACAATGTTTATCTTAGAGTCCTTCGTTCTTCCATGTTGACTAATGGATTAAAATTAATTTTTTTTAGTGCTAACATTGTATATGAAAAATTTATTATTTTTTATAAATATAAACAATCAAACAAAAACAGTGTAATAGAATGTATTATATTTGATTATATTATTTTAGTAGCTGTCCAAGTTCTCGAGTTCATACAGAATACATCCCTAAAATTACTTTAAATTTTTTAATTTTTTCACTATATATGGTTTTTTTTTTACTTACAAAACTTGCCTTGACAAATACAATCAACAAAGCTATTCTAAAGTGATGATATTTCGCACATGGAACAATTGAAATTTAGAGATTTAATAAACACTTATTGTAGGTATAGGCACTGAATAAAACTTTTGCTGATATCGTATTTATGTTTCAGCTCAGTATAAATGTAACTGAATGTTCGTAGCATAAAAAATAAAATAAAAAAGAAATTAAGATACGTTTAGGCACTAATTTTACATTTGGTACATTTGCAGCATAAGAGGATAAATTGTTCTGGTATAAGCCATGTGGCATTGCGTTCCTCTAAGCTGTAGAGTTATCCTGTCTTTCGTTCCAGAATCACGGACAAATACAGCCTGGACTCAAATAAGAGTTTTTCAGTTATAATTATAGTAAGCGAATAATCGTTTTCAATTCGCGACGCGAGGGGTATTATAAATTTATCGCTTGTATTTGTGTATTTAAGTATTTGTATATCTGTGTGTCTGTCTGTAGTATTGTAGCTCCTGAATGGATGAACCGATTTTTATTTAGTATCTGTTTTAATTTGGAGTTCATCAAATATCAAGAATAACAAGCGTACCTATTAGTATGCTAATCTGGCAGCGGGCTGGCCATATCTGCCGAAGAGCTGACAACCGTTAAAACCAAGTAAACGAGTTCTTAAGGCGACTATACAGGACAAACCTCCCTCTCGCTCGCACTATTCAAAATTTTTGAAGATATAAAATGACTGAATGTAGTGCAAAATAGCAAACCTTCACGGCCTAGAAAATAACAATACAAAGGTTCAGCAAGAATATCATGTTGAACTCAACACGTTTTCCTACCAAAAAGTCGCCTTAAGTGGAGATCGTGTCTCAGCAAAATGGTAGTGTAGAACGCCTTCCAGCTGGTAAATGTGACGATCTGCGAAAGGATGCTGGTAGAAGCTGGATGCGTCGAGTCGTTTAATTGCAGCTTACGAAAAAAATACGAGAGTATTATTAGTATATACCTGGGTATACTTCCATGGTCAATGGCTAAATATAAAATATCTCAAAAAAATTCTGTTATGATCTCTATGTGATCACAAGAAACCTATAGAAAAAACATTTTGACATAATCTTGGTAGCTAAGACAATTTTCTTATTAGTGAGGCCGTAAGTGTTTAGTCTAAAGATTATTAGATTCTATGACCGTCATTTAGCGCTTAAGGCATTACACTAGGCCCCACAAAGAGCAGTACCATAACCAAAGAAATGAAAAGCAATGTCTTTCACGCTAGCAATTTCTATTACAGCAGGTAACATGTAGCGAAAATACAAAGAAAGCATGTTGCCGCCGACTGAAAATCCCGGGGTACAGAATCTTTCAATAAATATAAATGTATACTAAAAGTAAAATAACACTTTATTTTTATATTGAACCCTATAAATCATTAAAGATTTTTTTGGGTCCTTGGCATTGTATTTATGAATGTATTCCGGTATCATAAGTAACTAATCTAAATATTTATACTACCTTCTTCTGCACCATTTTGCGCAACCATTTTGCTAGGTAAGAAATGAATGAATTTAGCTGACCTAAAGATTTGAATGTATCTTGCGTTACAAAAATATAAACCAATTACCTCTTAGAGTAAGGCACAGGCCTCACATGTCTGACCTGGCGCGGGCATGGCGCGGGCGCTTTCCTATTCCATTCAAGTTTAATACAAAATGCACGGAAATAAAGCACAATTTAGCTCGACGACTTCGCGTCATAACCACGTCCGATCAACGACATACCGTGTGTCCTAAATTATACTTTATTTCCATGCATTTTGTATGAAATTTGAATGGAATAAGAAACCGCCAGTGCCATGTCTGCGCCCGACGCTAGTCACATTCATCGGGCACGGACATGACACGGACATGGCACAGGTGGTTTCCTATTCCATTCAAATTTCATACAAAATGCATGGAAATAAAGCACAATTTAGGGCACATAGTATGTCGTTGCTCGGACGTATGACGCGCCTTTTCGGCGCCCGCGCCCGATCGCCGCCAGATGAGCGTCAGATGGCCGCCAGATGAGCGTCAGATGGCCGCCAGTTCGTAGTATGTACTTGCTTGCGACATACGTCTGTTAGTGATGTAAAAATGCGTGACGAATGACGATATCGAATTTAATATTGAATTTTGTGAATTGATTGTAAAATATGCAACGCTTTATGATCATTGTCGTTCCAATTATTGTAACTGAAATGTTCAAGATAAATTGTGGCTGGAAATCGGAAAGAGATTAAACCGGTACTAAGATTTTTTTATGTAATACCCATGGTAATACTAGCTGATCCTTGTGCAAATTCGTTTGCGCGTATTTTCTTCACCTGTATCAGGGCCCGGCAGGGTTTTTTCAAAAGCTTAGTAATTTAGTAATTTCAAAAGCTTAGTTAACCCTCTCCGTATGGGTTACACTATTATTTGATGGGTCTAAACCATTCAAAACCCTTTTGATTAGGTTACCTGATCATGAGGGTTATCAATAGTATTGGGTTTTGGTATTATTCCAAAACCCATTCCTTAGGGTTACCCTTTTTATCATTGTAACACGGGTTATACGTGGGTTATAGGAGATAAAGGAGAAAAAAAAATCTGTTAAAAGATGAAAATTAATTGCGGTAATTGTGTTCTAAGCATTAAGGGCGGAAATACAGACTACTAATTGTTTATTTTACGCAATAATAATTATATTATAATAAAATTGGAATAAATTTTCAATAACAGCTGTCAAACCTAAATCGACCATATCTCGAGAACTACTTATCTTAGACTTGCCTTTACTAGCTCAAATGATAGCTATTGACAAGACCTTAATTTTCGATGACAGCTGTCAAACTTAAATTGACCATATCTCGAGAACTACTTATCTTAGACTTGCCTTTACTAGCTCAAATGATAGCTATTGACAAGACCTTAATTTTCGATGACAGCTGTCAAACTTAAATCGACCATATCTCGAGAACTACTCATCCTAGACTTGCTTTTACTAGTTCAAATGATTGCTATTGACATGAACTTAATTTTCGATGACAGCTGTCAAACTTAAATCGACCATATCTCGAGAACTACTCATCCTAGACTTGCTTTTACTAGTTCAAATGATTGCTATTGACATGAACTTAATTTTTGATGACAGCTGTCAAACTTAAATCGACCATATCTCAGGAACTACTTATCTTAGACTTGCCTTTACTATTTCAAATGATTGCTATTGACATGAACTTAATTTTTGATGACAGCTGTCAAACTTAAATCCACCATATCTCGAGAACTACTCATCCTAGACTTGCTTTTACTAGCTCAAATGATAGCTATTGACAAGACCTTAATTTTCGATGACAGCTGTCAAACTTAAATCGACCATATCTCGAGAAATACTCATCCTAGACTTGCTTTTACTAGCTAAAATGATTGCTATTGACATGAACTTAATTTTCGATGACAGCTGTCAAACTTAAATCGACCATATCTCGAGAACTACTCATCCTAGACTTGCCGTTACTAGCTCAAATGATAGCTATTGACAAGACCTTAATTTTCGATGACAGCTGTCAAACTTAAATCGACCATATCTCGAGAACTACTCATCCTAGACTTGCCGTTACTAGCTCAAATGATAGCTATTGACAAGACCTTAATTTTCGATGACAGCTGTCAAACTTAAATCGACCATATCTCGAGAACTACTCATCCTAGACTTGCTTTTACTAGCTCAAATGATAGCTATTGACAAGACCTTAATTTTCGATGACAGCTGTCAAACTTAAATCGACCATATCTCGAGAACTACTCATCCTAGACTTGCTTTTACTAGCTAAAATGATTGCTATTGACATGAACTTAATTTTCGATGACAGCTGTCAAACTTAAATCGACCATATCTCGAGAACTACTCATCCTAGACTTGCTTTTACTAGCTAAAATGATTGCTATTGACATGAACTTAATTTTCGATGACAGCTGTCAAACTTAAATCGACCATATCTCGAGAACTACTCATCCTAGACTTGCCGTTACTAGCTCACATGATAGCTATTGTTAAGATCTTAATTTTCGATGACAGTTTTTAGTTTGACAGCTGTCATCTAAAATTAAGATTTTATTAGTAGCTATCATTTGAGCTAGTAACGGCAAGTCTAGGATGAGTACTTCTCGAGATATGGCAAATTCAAGTTTGACATATGTCATTTAAAATAAAGATCTTGGCTATAGCTATCTTTTGAGCAATTAACGGCTAGTCTAGGATGAGTAGTTCCAGAGATATAAACATTTACAGATGAATTTGTAGAATGAGTTTCGAGTGGAGCTTTGAGATGAGTTTTGAGTTTGAGTTTTAGAGTGACAGTGACAGTGACAATCCAAAATTATTATTCAAAATAGTTTTCAAGGTCATATTTTTTCTTTTTAACACGTTGACTGTGGGTCTCGGAAATAACGCTTTACAAAATGCTCATTATGTGTACTGTTGGCTTTGCCTAATAAATACAATAAAAATAAAAAATAACGCTACGCAGAGTACTCTGCGATGATGCCCTATGAAAACTTACTGAAACATATTTTTTTCTTTTTAACATATTGACTGCTGGGCCTCAGTCATGACATAACTGATGAGTGATGACTTATGAAAACTGAAGCACCATTTTTTTTCTCTTTAATATGTTGACTGCGGGTCTCGTATATGACAACGCATACTCTGCGATGATGACCAATGAAAACTGACAGAAACACAGCACTTTCCTTATGTTTTCAAAACTTTTCTTTAATGCAGTGACGCTTTTCCTTCAACCAAATAAAGCGATCCGAACTAATACCTAATGATTGATGACATCAATCAAGAGTCAAAATCTAAATTCCCCCACCCAGTGTCAGGCGTAATGATAATCATTGTGTAACATTCAAAAAAAACCTATCAAGAGGTAACTCCATTCGTTTAACCTCATAACAGGGTAACCGATAGGGTTACCCTGTTATGAGGTTGACTCACTGAAACTCAAACTCAAACTGACTGAAAACCAAAAGGAACGGGTTACACTTTCGCTTGTGTTAGGAGGAGAATACCCAAACGAACTGTATAACCCAATGAAGGGGTTTCACTTTCGAAGCAACTAACTCGAAATCGGGGTTGTAAGGGCCCTGATCTGATATTAATTAATTGTACGCACGAGAGCAAGAGCATCTTCGTCTTCTGAGGATGACATGCTGACACATCGATATCGGACAACAGACTGCACTACACATGTGCCTCTGTCACGTCATTTCTGCGTCATGTCCGAGCCATGTCCGCGCCATGCCCGTGCCATGTCCTCGCCACGTCCGTGCCACGTCCGCGCCATGTCCGCGCCATGTCCGCGCCCGATATGTGTGACCTACGCCTTAAGTAAACGAGAGTTTATAGACAACTAAGTAGTTCGTTTCTTGCCGATTCTTCTCTGCTTGGTCGTTATAAAAGATGGTGTATATCGTTATAAAAGATGGTGTATATCAGAAACCATCACAAATGCTATATTCATTCCACTAAATGACACTTCTGCGACAAATAGGTACCGGGAACCTTTTTTTTATGTAAAAGCAACCAGCAACAGTATTAAGCGAGACTACTCATTAATGTTTTCCTTACACAGCTAATGATATCTCCTACACGTGTGCCTGAATAGGACATCTACAGAATACTTTATATGTAAAAAGGACTACCTCTATTCATACGTTTCAAGAAATTTTCAAATAAGATCCCAGAAAATTGTGTTACTGTGCATATTATTAAATATTCAAGTGTCATTATTATGTTCTTCAATCAAAACCCAGAGAGGTCTTATGAGTTCACTCTTAATTTGGGAGAGTTAGCCAAAACCACCACGCTTGGCGATCGCAGTATCAGTGATAAGTAAATAGGTGGAGGCTGATGGCCAGCCCTTGGTGTCTTTTTATTGACTCTGACGCCATACCACACACCACCACACTACACCAGTCTAAATCAGTCCACTCTGCACGGCCTCCCCTAATTGAGGGGGATATGCCTATAATCCCCACGCTAGGCACGTGAGTTAGGGATCGCAGGGCACAGCTTCTCGCTCTTCCTTACTCTTACGCTTTACCTGCCATAAATGGAAGGATATAGCGTAAGAAGTAGAAGTACATTATGGGAGCAGCCAGCGGGTTGAAGTGGCAATGGGCAGGCCATATAGCCCATAGAACCGATAACCGTCGGGGAGTATAGGTTTTCGAATCGCGATCACCGCGATTTGAAACACGAAGACTAGCGACAGCCCCTAGTAAATGGACCTTGCAGGTAATAGGTTGATGGAGACGACCCCAAGACCATTTTTATAATGAAATTTAAAAAAACTTGGACACTTCCATAGTCCTGTGTATTTTTTAATAAGTATGGCTAAATTAAAGTAAAAATACACTCCCTAACTTTTATAAACGAGAAAATTTTGAAAATTGTTAACGTTCGCCATTCAATTGAGATGAAATAATAGTCTAAACGTTTCAAGGGTTAATGAAACCAAGGAACATCCCGTCGATTGTGCCAGATTTGATTAGAACAGTAAGCTAGGCACGTAGCTGTTATGTTCATTTGATTAAATAAATGTTGACTGCGAATGGTTTCAGGCTTGTCTAGAGTGGGAGCGATTTACAATAGACTCAAAGTACTTTACGATTCTTATTGAATAAATAAATTACGCAAATGTTTTAGGGCTGAATATTTGAATTTGAATAATGAAAACTGTTCACATTCTGGGGAATGCTGGCCATCGAACCTTCAAGTGCATTGGTGCTGCACATTCTGTATTTTTGTAACTTTTGAAACTGCTGCCATCATCTGATATATTAATAATAGTATTTACAAATAAGTCATTGTGTGTATATTTCTAGAGTCATGGTCAAATATTAATAGTTTATGTTAGTACTGAAAACTATAATAATGTACATATAATCATCATCACCATCATCATTCTACAAGCAGCCTTTCGCAGATCGTCACTTCACCTTGCCAAAGGGTATCCTACCCTACGTTTGCTGAGCCGCGGCCTTCACTCAAGAACCCGTTTGACCCAACGGTTAACAGTATCAATTGATTGTATCATTATATATATATATATATATATATATATATATATATATATATATATATATATATATATAAGCGACAAGTTTTGTAGTTCAAATGCCTGTATTAATAAAAAAATATTATTGATCTCAAATATTTTTATGTTTCTTATAATCTTTATAGCCATGTCCGAGAAAACCCGTGTTGTAGAAGTCTGTATTTATGAAAATGGTACTACACTCGCATAATTACTGTAGCTTAATTTTCTGTAACATTATAATATATGCAATCTGAACCATTATCAAGATTGAGTGGATTCAGATTGCACTTGAAATGTTCTACGGTAAATCGTTTTTATCATACTTGAAAGTAAAGTTTAATTTTTCTTTCATACTAGAAATCGCTATGCTCGTCGTAGCATCGTCTCACTTCTCTCTCCGCTCCTTACACAACCCCGGCCTAAGCCAGGCATCAGACAATGTCAAAGGAATAGCGCTATGTGAAGAATGTTAATGCTCGAGCTCGCGGTTTTGTGTGAGATATTATAGTGAACTGCTTAGTTACAAAAGGTGCATGTACTTACCTTCTATCTTTAACCCCTTTGTTGTGTGTATTATACAAGGTGAGTTTGAATTCGTATGTTATCCTAAATTAAGGTAGGGAGTAGATTCCCTAAGGTCACCAACTTTCAAAGAATTTTGTAGTTTTCATAGAAGAATTGAGAACAGCGGCGTAAGAAGTTGTGCTCTGCTATCCCCAGCGTGGGAATTATGGGTATATCCTTTTTTGTTAGGGTGGCTAATATCCAGCAGTGGACTGATATAGGCTGATTTGTGTGTGTGTGTGATACTCGTAGCTCTGCCTTACTTTACTTACTTTTAGGGCTGCCACACACTACACGACGATAAACTTAAAGTTTTGAACTGTATTGCATATATTTTCGACTGAAGTTCTCCCAACTTGTGGACAACCATGGTCCAAATCACCCCCTTTCGGGATAACATACGAATTCAAAATCACCTTGTACCTATGTATTTAATAGTATATTATATAGGCTCGCGCTGAGATCATAATAATTTAGAAACCTTCTTGTAGTAAAATTTAAATTAAGATAAAGATATACCATTAAGAGGCTCAAGTTATTTGTATTTACAGGTATCTTATCAATTTATCTATGTAAAATGCTAGAGCGTAGACTTTCTAATAAAGCAAGAAATTAATTATAATAATGAATTGAATCAGGCGTGACTTTGCGGAAATCCATTACAAGATATTTAAAAGATAAAGTTTTTAGTACAAATTCCGTCAACTCTCTCTGACGAGTTTCATAAAAACTCAACAGAAATTCGACAATGTTTCGCCTTCCCCATAAGGCATCATCAAGAAACGATAGACTCGCTGTCCGTCTTCGGCACTCCGCAGAACTTCTCAGACGTGTTGCTTCGCCGAGCGCCAAATAGAAAGTTAACTGTAATATAATATGAATATAAATATATCATTATTAATAAAAATATAATTATTAATTAATAATAAATTATTATTATTTTATAATATAATAATAGGTATGTATATATATTCACGTTAAGAATGTTTATAATATTTATGAAGTGCATATATATCAGTTGTTCAAAGGATCTCAAGACGATAATGAGCAAGTTTTAAAAATATAGATGAACTGGGAATGCTAACTGTGTAACTCCTGATAGGAGGGTGAGCACGAAAAAAGAGAAGGAAAGGAAGGAAGTTTTTGTAGATATTTTTAGGGAGATTGTAATTTTACTTCCTTTACTACTTACTTTGAATCTTGTTTTACCATCGAACCTTCGTTTTTTTTTCTTTCTTTTGTAATCAATTATATATTAAAGTTTTAAAATGTGTACACAAAGTTTTAGTTTCAATAAAAATATTTTTATCTTTTTTTAAAGTTATTCATAATGAAGCGTAGCGCTCAATGAATAACTTTAAAATGTAGTAAGTTTTTTGTTTTGTTGTCTTGTTGCTTATTTTGCGCTTGTTGTGATACATTGTAATAACGGGAGCAGTGAGATTTTCTATCCTTTGTCTGCTATTTTGTGTTTCCTGTTAACTTGTGTTGGGTGTCCTCTACATCAACATCACCATCATCATCATCAACAACATTTAGTCCTTTTTTCAACATTGGAATCCACGAAGAATCCAGCCCTTTCCATCCAGCGAGCGCCTGCAATATTGACGATGTCGTCGGTACATCTGATGACATTTCTACATACACTTTCTCCTTCAGATAGTGGTCACCTTTATTTCCCCAATGGTTATCGGTTCTACGGGCTATAAATAAAAGTCGCTATGATGGTTTTTTGTACTGTTTCAGGTAACTCTAGGTTAATAAGGAGTGTCCTCAAGATACAAACTGCAATGGTTAGCGGAAATGCAATACTGAAATCCAGTTAAGTTAATAATATTAATATAAATAATATGATAATAATGTTGGTGATGTTGGACACTATCAGACAGTATCATGTAGCCTCAAACTAAGCAGAGCTTGTATGATGGGACATGACTCATATAACACTTATACTTTTTTGTACATACATACCTGAGACAAATATCTGCAGATAATACAAACAAACCACGCGGCGGGAATCAAACCCGTAATCTTCTGCGTCTGAGGCGGGCGGGCCTTTGCCCACTGCGCCACAGGGACTGTCATAAATCAAAGATTAGTATGACCAATGGCAAAAATACTGCGTTGGGCACCAATACCGCGAAGGTGCTTATGCAAGTCTTCTAGCATGGAGAGAATTAAAGCATCCATTGACTAGTCTCATAGCGTATTACCGCTCAGGACAAACATTTGTGTGATGAACATGTTTTGTGTCTGGGTTTTTAGATATCTGAAGAATGTTTCTCAGTCTCTGATACTCATAGTACAGGCTCTGCCTAGTTTGATATAAAAAACTTATGGTTGAACCTATAAACCCAAAAGGGTTTCACTGTGGAGACTTCCATGTTTCCACCCATTTAAAGGTCCTCGAATATATTGCCTTACATCATAACCGTCATCATAAAAATGTCTCTCTAAGAAAGCTATCTCGAAAAGTTATTGGCCGTGTTGCACCAAACCTGCACCAATTCAAAGCGGGAAAGGAAAGCTACAAAAATATATTTGAAACTTTTAAATTGAACGTAACATTTCATGGCTAAGGCACGTCGTTCCTGAAGAGGTTTTATTTGCATCTTTTAGCTATTGCGAATGGATAATTTCTATGAGTATTAGGAGGAATAGCGCTAGCGGAAAATTGAATACAGCGGATGTCAAGAGCCGTCATCATTGTAGTCTGAAGTTTTGTTTTGATATAAATAAGGTTCGGAAAAATTAATGGACATAGGCCACGTTCCAAACATGCCTAACCTACGAAGCAATACTTTGTTATAAGTAATGGTTACCACTTAACATTACTTGGGACATGTGCTAGTTTCCGTACTGTAAGAAAATAAACATTTGTAACGTATTATATCGATGGAAAATAACATGTAATTTTTTATTGCTTAAAAAGTATCTTAAGAAGTTAATACCTTAACGATAGTGATTATGGCATATATTTCAATTATTCTAATACATAATAATATTTTGTAAAAGTCACTTCGTTCAATTCCACGGCAAAACAACCTGACAGATATGGACTTTACATGTGTGAAATAATCAAATTTACCTATATTATCTTATACATATTTTTGGTATTTAATAATCCTGAAAGAATGTATGGATAAGCTTAAAAAAAATTACGTTTCAAAGTGCACTATACAGTTCCTACTGAATAAATGAATTTTGAGTTTGAGTTTGAGCTTAAGTAAAGTCCAATGTTACTCAGTCAATCTCAAATTCCCAGTTCAGAAACGCATCCTAAGACTAATTTTGAGGCTACGGTAACCTATAATTTATTAGTAGTAGTTTGTCGTCCCGTGCGGTGGTGTCGCTAGATATGCATAGATTGTATTGGCTTCGTAAATAACGTGGGCAGTGTACACAGGGCGATGTGTTATCTGACCCAGAACGGCCCCCGCCAGCGATTCCCACTGTCAGTAATATAAAATACGGTGTCATCAAAAATGCAACGAAACAGACTGCATGAATTATTGCCGGCGCGCTTCAATGGAAAATAAATACGAGAACTGTTCGCAACGTCGATATTTTGCGGTTTTATTTCGATGTGCATCGGTTTTTGCCAAAGTTAACGATGTTATTGCGATTTTGGAAATGATGATTGCATTCGATAGTGGCTTTTGATTTCATTTTTACATGATGAATGCATCGAGATGAGATGAGAGATGATTTATTTTTATTTTTATTTCGAGGATTTCGAATATAATGTAAATAATGCATGTGTGATTTACTTATTAATTTAATATCGCGATGTAACGTTCATCGAATTCAGGCTGCGTTCTGCGTGCCATAACGCTTTTCATGTTTTTCACCGCCAATATCTGTCTCATTAATTCGTTTTATTCAGGTCAACTTCACGGGCGTTAAATTTTATAGTAATAAAATCACTTATTTTTGTATTATACGCCAAAAATAAATTGATTTGATTATCCTCAGATGTAGAATTTTAGGTTAATTTATCACCATTGCTGTTAGAAATAACGTTCGATAAAAGTTAGGGAAGGTATATTATATTTAACAGTGGACTGCTATAACAGTGGACTGAATGATGATTGATAAAAATATACATAGACAAGTAACAAAAAAAGGTTTATTAATTTTTGTATAATATATGACTCAAATAAATCTTTTAGCGAGCAAGTTTTTAGGCCGCCCGAAGGCCTCGGACATGGATTAACGACTGAAAAGCCGGGACCAACATCTTATCGTGCCTTCCGAAGCACGGAAGCGCTCAAATCTAAACGGTCACCCATCTAGGTAGTGCTGCTTAACCAAGGTGAATTACTAATAACACCGAAGTAAACCACGCCTCGAGCGCTTCTTGTTGCATGATGAAATGAAATGAGTAATGTGTCTATCAAAAACTTGAGACTAGCCGCGTTTGTACACAGATAAGTTGTTTCGGCGTTGGGCCCCATCACGTCCTAACTAAACTCGACCACCAGCGACCAAGTTCAAACCAACTTCTTTGCATTCAAACATGTCGGAACTATGCCACAGGCCAAACTCCGAACACGCTACTTCGAGTTACACTAGTAATGAAATTGGGGATGGTGCTTCGCAGACTCTTTGGGGAGTTATTGTAGTTTCAAGACGTAAACCACATGTAATAAATGTAATAACATACGTAGTTATAACATAAAATTTGATGATTGACAAGTTCGAATGAAATAAAATTCGGTAGATAACTTAGTTTATTTTAAAAGCGTCGATGCGGCATTCGACAACGGCTGCCGTCGACGCGTCAAAGGGTGCCACCGATAGGTGTCGACGGCTGCAGTTGCCTCTGCCATTGGCGTTGGCTCATGTAAAAGAGCACTAATAGAGCACAATAATACAATCTGCAAGAGGTGTTTCTACCAATATATATTCATTTGTTCACATTCCTAAATTCTACAGAGTAAACCTGTCCAAACTCTTTCTACCTAGATTTATTTTTCAACACCGTTACGAAAGTTGTTTTCTGTACCAGTTTGCGGAAAACTCCTAATAGAGGGGGATCGATGGGTACTTTTAACATTTCAGTTATAATAGTGTTCCTAACATTCGCACCAATTTTCATGCGAATTATTGTAATCTTCAATGTTTATTTTGACTGGACTATATTGTCATTATTTGAATTTTAACCTACTATTTTCCACAGAGACCTTTGCCCAGCAGTGGGACAGTATAGGTTAATTAAAAAACACAGAAAAAAGACGTTCTATACATTTAAGAATAAGAATAAGAATAATTCATTATTTTATGTAGATATCTACTATAAGTCTAACAAACCAATGCAGCTACGAAAGTGCTACGATTCTCGAAGATTGCTCGTATAAAACGTAATTGCTTAATAAAAGTTGCATTTACTGATAATTTATTGATTTAGTCTCTTGATTTGTAATTTTTTGTTAAAATGTATCTCTACTATGATATTACAAAACAGTAAAATTATAATCAAGTATTTGTTCAAGGATCATGCAAAAACTAAAAAAAACATAATTTTGATGAGACTTTTATAGTTTAGTAGCTGGAGTACCCGGCCCAAGGGTCTTAGGTTGATCCGGGATGTTCTGGAATGTTGTGGAATGCTCTCAAATACTCGAATATATTCTGGATTACTCTAGAGATTTCTAGCAGCTGAAAATTCCAGCCCTTATCTACATGCCCTTCAGGAAAAAAAGTGCTTCATGTTTTTTTCCTGAAAGCCAAAAATTTTTCCTGGATGGGGGGGATTAAGGGCTACCATACCATAGAATCGTACCACGACTCGTTTCTGAGTTTTAGCGGAACTCGTTTACCCCAACGGTTATCGGTTCTTCGGCAGATATGGCCAGCCCACTGCCACTTCAGCTTGCTAATTCTCTGAGCTATGTTTACTTCAGTTCTATGTAAAGTATATATTAATTGGCATATTAGTAGCATTATACAAAGGCCATATTGTAGCCATAATAAATCAGGCAAAATACACCTTGAGACACAGCTTGACCTCGTTGAAGTACCGGCATACCTGTTTGCAGTGGTCTATGTCAATGGTCTTTGTAAACTGAAAAGGAACCTTGCAAAAGGTGCCCGCGAATAAGAGCCATCGCATATCATCACAAAATGTCTGTTAGACAAACATTGGAAGCTCTGCAGAAGGTGTTCTCTTCATACAGTTCTAGTACCCACCAGGCCCTGCAAACGGTCAAAAATTTGCCAGATTTGGGTATCCCACATCACATTCACGATTATAAATTGAGAAAGATGGATGTTTGTTCCTCAATTAACGGAAACAGTTGAACAGATTTGTATGAAACGTGGAATTTACATATGTTGGCAGCCCAACGTAAATCTATAATCTATCATTTTAATATTATACTAATTGTCTATGGGACAAATAAGACTTCGTTCAAGATGGTGGAATTGTATTGTGTGAAGCCAAGAATAAAAATTAATAAGTGTGTGAACTCTCAGTGCTTTCATCAAATCTAATTGCCTACAACTAATATAACCAGCGCAGCTCGCTCCCTACAACATAGATAGATAGATAGAAAACTCTTTATTGTACATCAAAAATTTCAAAATTTACATAAACAAAAAAAAATCTATAAAACTAATCCGCGGTTATACGATGGGCGGCCTTATCGCCAAAAGCGATCTCTTCCAGACAACTATTGGATGGACTGGATTGTATAGAACGAAAGGGGAAGCGGTATTACCATATAATAAAATAAATAATTATTTACATTAAGTGCCTATATATACATAGGCTACTTCGCTACTTTATCCAGGTACCACGCGAACAAGCCATTGAATTGAAATTGAAATAAAATCAAATGTCGGACAGACGCTTTTTGGGACCGTCTGCGCTGCCAAACTACCATACGCAAAGTGAAAGTGAAAGTGAAAGTGAAAATTTCTTTATTCAGTACGCACATTACAGTACACTTTGAATCGTCATTTTTTTTAATTTACTCTAATCCGTAACGCGACCAAACAGAGAAGAATTGGCAAGAAACTCTGCTAATACCATACATACTCGTACCATACGCAAAACTCAAGTTGAAAGTTGTCAGCCATCAGACGCGTTATATACTCTGACCGTGATCGTGGCACTAGGCCCTGCTATGCGAAAATATACTAATTAAGTAGACACCATGTAAATCCTTCCCCTGCTTCTAGTTTAGTTGGCTGAGTCAAAAATCACTGGTAAATATGAAAAAGAACACATTTTATACAAGTAACGAATTTCTTTCATGAATAACTAATTAAGAATTTAAATGAAATGTCTTTACGTATTGATTCCATTTTATGCAGTTTCAGAATTGATGGAATCAATACTGATGTATGTAGGTTGGTTAGTAGGTTAGGTATGTAATGTGAGTGTCAACAGTACCTATTTTTAAGCCCAATTTTTCAATCGTCAGTCAGAGTTATTAATATTTATTAAATTTATTAAAACAGAAAGCGTGTGTTCAAAAAAATATTCAATGCATATGTATAATTAGATTTGCCTTAAATGTAGCTTGAATTATACTTTTAGTGAAACCGATGTAATAATTCAAACAGCCTGCGCGAATCAGATAACATGAAACTAACTACACAACATCTCAAAGTTATTTATGAGGTAAGTTTATGTATTCAAGATGTTAATTGAATGTTCCTCTTGGTGATTTGGTCTTTTGGTTGGGGAGATTAGATTGTAATTGTCTTTAGGTTACTTGTATCTGAATGTTGAATGTTTATGAGGAAATAAGATTCACACACTTAATATTTCATATCGATTTATAATGATGACTCTAATTGTGCGTAAAATTCTTATACTTTTTTAACTGTGTTAAATTTAATTAATAAATATCAATTATACCTCTTATAAGACGAACACTGTATCTTCTTTCAACCCATACCTCAGGCGTTTACTAAAAATTACAATCATATACAGAAAAAAAAATAACGAAAACTGTATCGTAATCACCTTTACCACCGTAACAACCTACCCTGAATTGAGCATCAAAGCCTGGATCGAGAATCTTCTTTTTTGAGTCGTTTAATAAAGTGCCCAGATTATCCTTGTATGTAATCGTTCTAAAGGTAAGCCCGGCTGTCCTTATGAAGATGGAGTGTGATAGTCGTTCGCGACACGCATTCGCACGCCAAACGTCTGTGTGGGACGTATTTAATTAATTTTAATGCGGTGGGAACACTTGCTGTAATGTCACACCACAACGTTACACTAATTACATGTTTGGTTACTGCTGTGTAAAAAAATACATTAGAATTCAATGTTATTTGTAGTATAACTGTGCATGGTCTGCTGCCGAGCCTTTTGTGGTTTGGGCGCAATGGAGACTTGTACAATCTCTCTGTAATATAAAAATAATAATCATGAAAGAAGTAACAAAAAGTATTAAACAACTGTGTGTATACTGCAATTAATTCAATATCATCTATCAGTGAAAGAAGACGATTTTTATTGCTGAGATGAGACGCCATCTCATCATCTCAATATTAGACGATTTTCCAAAGGTAAAAAAGGGGGGTTTCGTACGAGTTTCACATTTCTCACATTTTAAATGTTCACTTTCCACAAACTTATCCATCACATTAAGTAGGATAATAGTAGTAGGATGAGGTAAGGTTCTTGATAAAAACCATACAAAACAGAAGAGGAAATGATTGGGACACCTTAAACGACATGGCAGCTTCATAAGAAACTTCATCAAAGGAAGGATAGAAGGAAAGCGTAAAAGAGGAAGACCAAGAAATTGTAGCTTAACAAGAGCCAGATAAAAGAGAAGGTCGCCGTCATATCGTATATGGATGTGAAAGAGACAGAAATGGACAGAGCTAAATGGAGTGCATCACTACATAGACCATTGATATATATTGTTACCATAAACATAGACAAAAGCTAGTAGTAGGAATAGGAAGGATAACAGGATTACCTATTACTTATCATATAACTGAGTGCGTCAATAATTAAACTAATGAATTTAAATACATTATGAGACCACAAAATCTGCATTTACACAAATGTAAATTTAGTTTTTGCATTTAACTTTAATGAAAAGTGCCAATATCATGGTAGGTACGTAATTATGACTGAATAAAATAATACTTATTACAAGCTGAATTCAGTTATCCTATAGATAAATAACGTTTTGAGTAATACTTTTACTTTTTACAGTCTAGTAACGTCTCTAGATCTATGTTACCTAAAATGTATGTAATTTGTATCTGAGAGAGATGTGTCCATGTAGTAACAGAGGCTGCGGACAGGTTAGCGGTCATACGGACATGTGTGGAGTGTCCGTTCATTAAGGGCTACCACGTCTTTGTCTGTACACGTATATCTACATTTCTATGTGAATTATACAGCATTACACAAAAGTGATGTATTTTAACATCAAATTACTTTGCTGCTCTAAAGGTAACAAATACGACAAAATACACTCTACGTATGTAGTATGGTCCGCAAAAAAGAAGATTGACACTTTAGATTTTTCAAACTGCTATAATTCTATAACAAGCCAATCCATCAAAATTTTACGCCAATAGGGATGACGACTGGGTAAAAAAAAAAAATTCTAATAAGTCCGTTAGTTAGATCAACAAAAAATACTGGACACGTATTTTTTATTTATCGAATCAATAGTAATTGACAGAGATAAAGAACGTGAAAGTTCGGGAGTGGGGGCTCGTGACGTCACGGCTAGGTAAAAAATTTACTATATCGTGACGTCACGCGGAACTTTAACGTACTATATCTTTGTAATTTTTTGTTTAATTTACAAAAGAAAAAATACGTGTCCAATATTTTTTTGATATGTAAATAACGTACTAATTAGATTTTTTCAGTCGCCTAGCCTATTTACAGATTTGCCTTAAATAGTTGAAGACTTTTTAAAATTATGACGATTTCTAAAACACTTTTCATTATTAAACTTTTGTTGATGACCGTACGTATAAAGAAGTCCGTAGGTATAGTGTTTAAAACTTGCACTATGTACGTTTCAAGATGAAGTAGGCCCAGCAGATATGCCATTTAGCCTGAGTAAGTCTCAGAAAGAACATTTTCAGTTCCCAGTACAATGGACGTTATTACCCTATGCCGTCAATGTCGTGAAATATGGATTGCTGGCTGCATACATTGTTCGTATCTCACCAGGCACCAGACAAATCCAGTTTCGATTTAAGCAAACAAAAGATAAAGTCAGTTCGTAGTGAATCCCGCGCGACAAAAGCGGCGGGCTGCGTCGTCATGTCGCGCCGCGCAGCGCCCTCTAGCGGCACCTGAGTCGCCATTAATCCGTGCCCCAGGATCCTCTCGTCTAAAACTTTATTCATTGTTTCAGTTTCGCTGCAACGGACTCGTTCCGAGCGCCTGTTTACTTAGATTGGATTTGTCTTTCATAGACTACCTAATTCTTTAGTATCTTTTTTGCATTGAATTTAATCTGTTTGAAAGAAACTTCTCAGAAACGAAGGATTATACTGATTCCTAGAAACTTATGCTTGCTTATGAATTTTATTCACCAGTTTATTTATTAAGTTTTCCAGCTCACCAATTTTATCACCAGCTTTGTTCTTCCAGTAACTTTAACAGATGGGTATCATAAAATGAGTATTCTACTGAGTATTTGTAATAATATATGTACTTAGCAGGCAAAATAGCTATGCAAGAATTAATATACAAAGTAATTTCTCGTTTATTATTTTTAATTGAAAATCCAGCAGTTTGTGTACTTAATAAAGGCAAGGACTCATCAAAAGTTGAATACATTATTCCAAAACGCATCGTTTTTATAATGAAAAATATTCAATAAAACAGCCAAAGCGTCAATACAGTACGTTCAATTTGATCTGTAAATTGGCATATGAGGCCGTGCGATTTAACACGTTAGAGCGAATTTCATGTAAAAAAACACTATTGGAAAGCAATTAATTTGGGAATTGGCCGGGCGGCTGCGGCGCGGTGGCGTGAAACCTCGACAAATGGCGGCCGTCATTTAATTCTGCTGATCTCATGTTTGTGCTCTGCGCCATCATATTTAAATTGAATTTTGCAATATGTAGAAATGCAAACAAAAGCGGATTATTACCGCGCATTCGCTCGCACTGAGCCGACATAATGTGCATCCTTAAAATTTAATATTTTGATCGTTGACATTCATTTCCATGAATAAATATCAATCAAGTTATTTTGCTTGTTAAATCAACCATGATTTCTTCGGAATATTTTGAAAAACCATAGTGTTTGAAAGCTTATTAGCTTCTATCTACGAGTAGGTATCATTTATTCAGTCGGTAACACTCACTCCAGACTTTCAATCACGCCACTCCTGTCGATCTTGTACTAGTTATCTGCGATATGAAAATAAATAGGTTATTTATTGTGCCAAAATATATTTATTTTGCCCATTACATAATTGTTACTCTTTACAACTTTGATTCAAATTAGCTAAGTTTTTCATAGCCAAAGTTTTACTTGAAGCAGTGAGCATAAACCAGATTCGAAGCAAATTTATTTAGCTCCCTATTTACAGCAGCAGCTTATAAAAATATTCAAGCACGTTTTCATTCAGGGTTGCAAACTAGTTAGAAAATGTCTGAAAATGCCTGAAAAGTAGGTAGGTAAGTTAATAATATGAAATTCAAGAGTTAGCCGGCGTGTCATTACATGCAGGATGCCGTCATGCTAACGAGCGGGGAGCAAATAACTCCTCATAATATCAAGCGTTGGTAACCTCTCGTATCTACGCGGCGTGTTGGTTGTAAGCTAGTACTGCTTACCTAAGCTAGTAGCGGCGCAAGTGCTTAGACAAATCTCACCAAATCTTAGACCAGGCTGGTCATTAAAAAAACCTTGTAGTGGTCGCGAGTACTATGCACGATACTGCGTATCGCGTATTATAGGCCTAAGGCCAATTTAATATTGCTTAGATTCACTGTTTGGTTCTTTGAGTTCCATTGAAATCGAAAATCTGATTAATTTTAAAACCCACAATTATTTTATCACATTTCCAATGTTTAGTTTTTTTAATGAAAGCAACACGATAACGAACAAATTGAAAATGCAATCCTATTTTTTATCTGAATTATTGTGAGTGCTACTAATGATAACAAACGTAACCTATACTAAGCTGCTTATCCCATGATATTACAATCGATTTGTTGCTCCATTACATTCTCCAAGAGAAGGAAATTAAGGGGTTTAAATTCCATACCGCGCCACAGAAACATTCATATTGATATGGGTAAAATATCATTGAATTGTGGATTATGCCCAACCGAATAATTACCGGTAAATTAATCGGAACCAACACCGGATTAATTAAATCGATAGAATAAATTATCGTGCGACAAGTAATTATGGATTAGCCGTATTCATTGCTGGATCTGTGTGAACGAGTCTGCGGCTAAAGCTGTATACTTACAGTTAAACTACTAAAGATAGACCTTAATTTTTTTCCTAAGCATTTACAATCATAATTATTGTGCTCACTTCGATTATTAATGACACACAAAAAATAACTAAATACAACGACCCCTAACTTTTTTTTATTAAAATGGTAATTCTTCATCTTCTTACAAAAACATTCATATTTTTATATTAATAATAAAAACAAATCTTCAGTCTAAAATGACCGATAAACAAAAAGCTTTTTCAATTTTGTTTTTAAACTTGACTAAAGAGATATGATAGATACAAATCACTTTAAAATACTCACACCAAAATAAGCGACGGAACAAAACGGACAATAATAATCATGAAAGAACAATAAGTCTACAAATATTTGGGTAGACTGGATCAAAAAAAATTGACTAGTTGTTTTAGTAAACAAAATGTAGGCGAGCTCTCGTGGACGCAGCCTTAAAGTGTGGTTAGCGCTAGCAACTCGGTTCCACTGTTATTAATAAAGCTGCTTAGATTAAAACTACTGTGCATAAATTAGCTTACGGTTTAAGCTTCTTGAACATGGCGATATTTCACCCATATTCAGCTAGTTAGACAATGTGGTTCTAAACATCAGTTCATTATTTTTAAAAAATCATTTACATCTAACATTTTTTTTAGTATACACAACAATCCTTTGCCTTGGGCCAATACTAGAAATTTTCTTTTGTATAATAGATATCAAGAAGCTTATGAGTACACCATAACATTGTATGCACAAAGATTTGTCCCGCTGCGGGAATCACACCATATAGTGATGATAATACTAAATAATACTGGATGATATCACACAATATCATACAGTTGCAAACTAAGAAGAGCTTGTATCATGGGAACAACTTCTACAACATAAATCAAACAGATCATACAAACATTTATCTCGCGGTGGGTATCGAGCCTGCAATCATTTCCATCTTACACGGGCTTTCACCCACTGCACCACAGAGGCCGTCAAGATAATCTGACTAATACAAGTCCAAACATTATATTCAAAAACACTTGATGGCTTGAGCCATGTAGCCACTAACCCATACGAGGAGAAAAGGAAGTTACCTTCTAATGGCGATATATGATTTGTGTATAAACGGACCGTTTTTATGACGTTGTTATATTCGAAGTTCGTATAATGTTGCCGGTGCAGATTTTGTAAATATCTGGTAAACTTTATTAGTACCTAGTATCCGAGCTCATACAAATAAGAAGAAACCATGAAAAACAAAATACCAGTCTAATCGAATCGTGCCGCTTCACTGAAGCCGGGAAGTTGCTTACAGACAAGAGTGGTCGACCCGCCCAAGAAGTTCGTCATTATTCAAGTGCCTTTAATTGGAAGTGAAGAGAGAGCAATTATTATGCATAACTTTACAAGAGGCATCTCCCACTCAGTTAATAGAGCGCTGTTAATTGACACGAATTGATTTTACCCCTGGGTACACTAATATAAGCAACTGGGGAGTTCTTATTAAAAAATAGCTTCCGCACTCGGCTTAGCCTGTATGTTAATTTAGATCATAAATAAAGTTTAATTTACGGAGTTTAGTGAAAACAAACATACTCACACACACACACACACACACACACACACACACACACACACACACACACACACAAACACAT
Source organism: Horisme vitalbata (assembly GCA_951804965.1). Taxonomy (NCBI): domain Eukaryota; kingdom Metazoa; phylum Arthropoda; class Insecta; order Lepidoptera; family Geometridae; genus Horisme; species Horisme vitalbata. The sequence continues at coordinate 10,991,990 of OX638100.1, read as the reverse complement.
ACACACTTTCGCATTTATAATATTAGTGTGGGAGGCAGCAAGCGATCGTAAGTCTTGGATCTTTCCCATCTCTTGATGGGTGAGACCTTTTGCCTAGCCAGTCCAGGTGTGACCTTTGCCGGTGGGACATCGAAGATTAATTAAAATTAATGTGTCATGGTAAATTCATGCCAATTTAAGTTTAGCCACGATGACAAATCCTACTTATATTATCAAACATATGAAAGTTTGTTAGTACATTCTTCACGCCAAAACTACTGAACGGATTGAGATGAACTTTCGCACATATGTAGTTCTCAAGCTAGAATAACATAATATGTTACTTTTTATCCGGGAAGCAGACGAGCTTTATAAACGAATAAAAAAAATAACTATTTATTGCATAAATGTTACTAAAATTTAAATTTATGGTTTTTTAACGAGTTTGATTAATCAATTCTAAATAGAAGTAACATTGGCAAAAGTTAAAATAAAAATCAAAGTTATTGTCTTAAATTCTTACGATAAAAGGTAAAAATTGAGGTATTTGGGTTTGGATAAATTTAGTATAAAAAATCCAAACTTTTTGGTACTAAGTTATAGTTAGTACACATGATATAGCTCAGAGAGCTATCAAGCTGAAGTTAGTCATATCTGCCAAAGAACTGACAACCGTTGGGGTAAACGAGTTTTTGAGTAGAGACCGCGGCTCGGCAAACGTAGTGTAGGACGCCCTTCAATTAGATGGAGTGCGATCTGTGTAAGGCTGCTGGTTGAAGCTGGATGTCTCAAGCTGAGGGCAGGACGCAATGGCGCTTATTGGGGGAGGCCTATGTCCAGCCAATATTTTTTTTATTTCATCAATTACTCGGAATACACTACATTATACGCAATTATAAAGATAAATTAAGAGATGAAAGATTCGAGAGAAAACTTACGATGTCACAAGAGAGGAAAGCATTTATTTTCTAGTCATATCCGACTGGTCTCAATAGTAATAAACTTTCTCGGGACATGAATGCCTTCTGAAGAGGCTAAAAAGAATAGTTTCCGCTTTCAAAGTATCTCGCTTAGATTTTAATATTTATAAAACCCCGTTGAAGACCGAAGTTGCGAAAAAGTGTCTAGTTTTTTTTGTGAGGACCCCAAAGTTGGCGTTTTCATAACTCTTTGCTAGGGTAGGACTTTAACAAGTTTTCCGCTGATACAACAACCCTCGAGCCTGCAGCTTTGGGTGCGATAAATAGAATGTAAACGGTTTAGTGAGCGCTCCCGTTTCAAAATATGTGCTCGAAAGAGTGATCCAATATTTTGCGGCGCGCTAAGATTCGCGCAGCTTTAAATCCAGCCGATGTAGACCGTATGCGAAATTGAAAACGATAAGGGTATTTTCTTTCTCTTCAATATAATTTTCTATATGGAAATGTATATATGAGCTTATATTATTCATTAACTCATTTAAAATTTGATGTTGTTGTTACAGTTACAGTTTGTAAACAAATATCAAGCAATAAAATGCATCAATAGGCATATTGTAGTTAAGGTCAATTATGGAACTATAGTAAAATAATCTTTTTTTGCTTGCTATCTAAAAATTAAAAGTTCATTTAATCACATAAGACATGGTTAAGTTTACATTGATGGAAGTTTATTGTTAGGTAGAGAGCTGCACATCTCGCTGGCGTACACATGAATCGTACATGTGAATCCAGCCGATCAAATTATGTAATCATCATCATTATCATCAACTGACTGCGTACACCATGAAACATTAATCAGGAAACTAGATCACTATGGCGTCAGGGGTATGGCTTTAGCCCTTCTCACTTCTTACCTATCTGATAGAATACAGAAAGTAAACGTAAATGGAAAATGTTCTCCGGGATCTGTAGTAAAGATGGGTGTTCCGCAAGGGTCAATACTTGGACCATTTTTATTTTTAATTTACATCAACGACCTACCTCAACTTGTGAGAGACAACCACGAAATTGTATTGTTTGCGGATGACACGTCACTTTTATTTAAATTAAAGCGACGGCAGACAAATTTTGACGACGTGAACAATGCAATAGCGAAAGTTGTTAACTGGTTCGATGTAAATAATTTATTACTGAACGAGACTAAAACAAATTGTATGAGATTTATATTACCAAATGTTAAACAAGTTAAACCTAACATTAAAATAAAAGATGAAGATCTAAATCTTGTGGACAGTACTGTATTTTTAGGCATAACTTTAGATAATAAGCTTCAATGGGGCGCTCACATAGATGGGTTGTCGAACAGACTCAGTTCTGCAGCATACGCAGTCAAAAGAATCCGTCAACTTACTGACGTAGAAACGGCTAGACTAGTTTATTTCAGCTACTTCCATAGCATTATGTCGTACGGCATTTTGTTGTGGGGGAATGCTGCAGATATCAACACCATATTTGTGTTGCAGAAGAGGGCTGTTCGTGCAATTTATAATATGGACCCCAGAGAATCACTTAGAACTAAGTTTAAAGAAATAAATGTTATGACAGTGCCGTGCCAATATATATATATATATGAAGACTTAATGTATGTCCGAAAACATATTAATATGTTCAAGAAAAATAGCGACTATCATAATGTTAACACTAGAAATAAAGATAAACTAGCTGTTCCCACTGTAAGGCTCCATAAAGTTAGTCAATCTTTTAAAGGGATGTCTGTACGATTTTTTAACAAAATACCAAATGATGTGATTAATCTATCTGTAAATAAATTCAAAAATGTTGTTAAACGTAATCTATGTAATAAAGCTTATTATAAAATATCTGATTATTTAGATGACAAAAAAGCTTGGGATGAAACTGCCTCCAACTCCATCAAAAACAATGTAATAGATATTAAGTACAATGACGTTAAAAAAATATAAGCCAAGCAGAGTTTCTTGCCAATTCTTCTCTGTTTGGTCACGTTACGAATTGGTGGTAAATTAAAAAAAAATGACGTTTCAAAGTGTACTATACAGTTCCTACTGAATAAATGAATTTTTACTTTACTTTACTTTACATTCAGTCTATAGCAGTCCACTGCTGGATAAAAGCCTCCCCTAATGAGCGCTATTGCACCCTCTCCAGAGCGAGCCCTGGCCTGAGTGAATGCGTCGAGTCGCATCCAGCATCTTCCAGCAGCCGTTTGCCGTCTCCACTCAAAAACTCGTTTAACCCAAAGGCTATCGGTTCTTAGGCAGATATGGCGAGCCCACTGCGACTTCAGCTTGCTAATTCTCAGAGCTAAATCGACAACTTTAGTTCTATGGCGGATAGTCTCGTTGCGACATAAATAATCTAAATACATTTAATTCTCTGACCGCCGTCGGGAACCAACGTCAATAGTGCGAGAAACTGTGCCCTTCGATCCCAAACCCAACATAGGGATTATGGGCGTATCCCCCTTTATTATGGAAGATACATGTCCAGCAGTGGACTTATATTAGTGTAGATAATGTGAAACTTAATCTGCAATAAAGTGATTCCAATAAACAGTATAATAATAATGGGTATGAAGTCGTTATCTGGGGTTGAGCTTGCGAGTGTGACAAAGTGACATCTATAAAGGCGTTTGAAGCGGCAAAACACTTGAATGTGGCCCTTTCAGCTACGAATCCACGGTAATCTTAGTTGAAACACGAATTTTAAACAATTTTAGATTTCTATGTTTAAAACTAGCTACCCGCCCTAGCTAGCACGGCTGCAGAATCGAGGCGAGTGGCAAAATTAAAAGGTTTAGCAGGTAGTAGATTTCTTTGTGAAGGGTTCGTCCGGCGAAATACTACAACCATGCCTATTTCTGCCGTGAAGCAGCTTTGCTGTGTTACGGTTTGAAGGTTGTGGATGCAGGTGATATTACAGGCACAAGAGGCTTATCACCTTCATACCTCAAGTAGATGGACGCATGGCGTTGAATCGTAGCGCACGTTCCAAGAATGTGTGACCTACAATGCAATGCTTTGTGATAGGTAATGGTTAAGAACCACTTAATATCAGGTGGGCCATTTGCTTGTTCCATCTTCAGGCCTTTGGGTACCTTTGGGGATTATGGTACTTTTTTTTCTGGGCCTAGGCCTAGTTATTGATCATTAAGAATGTTATTGAACATTCTTAATGATCAATAACTTTTATGTGCTGTTTTTGTTTAAATGTAGATCATTTTAACTGGAACTTTGTTCCTACCTACCTACTTACAACATAAAAAGTTAGTATACAATTATAATAAGTCAATTACCTAATACATAATGCCAATTGAATCTGTATTATGTGGTGAGTAGGTGGTAGATTAACTAGTTAGTAGATTCTTAAGTAACGCGTGAACCTGCAACAGATTTGAGCGTGCATACCAATTGTAAACTTATTTGGTAATCTGTGGATGACGCTGTTGGTCATACATTTACCTAATATTTTGTTAACCTAGCGTGTAACCTAGCATAAATCTAATGTATGACTGTTTGTCGTTCCTAAAAGAATAAAATAAAATAAAAACGTTTGAAAATAATAATATTTTAAATAAAGAACGGTGAAGGAGAACATTTTTAAGAAGCCAATAGGCCCTAGAACTTAAATTCTAAAGGTAAGATTAGTGGCGATGGGCTTGCAACCTGTCACGTAGAACGCTAACTGCTTGTGGGGATGTACCGAATTTAATGTTTAGACTTGCCTCTGACTACCACTATATGTATACTCAATAGATTGAATATCTCTAAAGATATCCATAATCTGGAAAAAGTCATTAGGCTTAGGCCCTATAGGCGCGGTGAATAGCTGGCTTCGACACAAGACGTACTGGTTTGATTGACTCTGTAGGTCAAATGTTTGCATGATAAGCATATATTTGTTCTGAGTCTGGGCTTTGGAGTTGGGAACCTTGGGTATCATACATTTCTGATACCCAAGGTAGGGCTCACAATCCTAGTGTGGGTTTTTCTAATTGAAATAACAGAATTAACAAAAAATAAATTCCAATATGGTGGAGCCGGTTTTTGAAGTCCGTTTCCTATATTTAGGGTAATTGAATTATCTAGGGCGTGTGTGAAATGGTGTAAGTGTATTTGTGTGAGTGTTAGATGGTGCTACTAAATATTGTAATGTGAACGTAGGACGTAGGGTGGGTGAATGGACACTTTGTTACTTTTTCACGCATAAATTACTAAACGAATTTTGATGAAACTTAAAATAACATAGTTTGTGACCAGGATTTGCATAACGGCTACTTTTTACCCGGGTACCACGCTAGCAAAGTCGTGGGCGGAAGCTAGTTATGTTACAATGTTACTGAGTGTCAAAAAATATAAGAATGTATCCAATATTTCGTAGCTCCGAGTGACTATTGTTCGCGTGTTTGGGCACTTCGAAACAAACTTCTACACTCAAGTGTTTGTGCTCCTGGCTCTTTACTAAATTGTTATTCATAGCTTTGTATAAACGCTCGCTCGCTCGGAAAGAGTACTTCACTCATACCCTTACCTCTTATCTCCGTTAATACCCTCAGTTGTAAGGAAATATTTTTTCTTTGAGCTCTACTTTGTCTGTGACTAGTTCAAGATGGTAAGTTTGAATGGTTCTGAAACTTTCTGGATAAGATATAGTGTTAGGTATATGTTGACTTTGATGTTACAATTGTTTAAGTTTCCAAACATTATTTTTAACAGAAGAATACACATTAAAGCACATTTCTTAGGAGTTTCAGTAAAGTTTATAGCATTCCGAAAGAGCCCTTTCATTCCAAATTAATTTCATCATAATTTATTTAAAAGTTTTCTACGGTTGCCGTATAAAAGTTCAACTTTATGACTCATAAAAATATTCTTTGTTTAGACTTTCTAAAGAAAAACATTTTTTATACCTTCTTAACTGGTAATGTAATCTGAGCCACATCAAAGATTAAACAGTTTGTGATGTTCAAAAAATGTATAACTACGAGTCTATTTAAAACTCAAAGAAAAAATAAGGCTTGCGTAGTTTCATGATCACGAAATAGATCTCGGGCATGCGCAATGCAGCTCTAGTGTTGATTCTGAATGAACAAGAATCAAGAAAAACAGACAAAATTCAGCTTTATCCCTTCTGATTAAAATCCCTATTAGAGCTATCCAGTTGTTATTGTGTGCAATAACGCAATCGCACATCGCTGTGAAGATGCGTCTTCAACAGGCACTCTTACATATGCAGTGCACGCACACAAAGATAAAATATAGGTGAACGGAGTCCGAACGACTCGAACTAAGTTGTCATCCATGTGTGTATCTACATCTATGTGTAGATTTTTCGCTATAGCAAGATAGGGCAAGAGAGGAAAAGCGCCGTAGTAAAAGCGAGCAAAACGCCGGCCGGAGCCCAGTGACAGTTGTCAGTGTATTGTAGACCTCGGCGGGAGATGGTGGTCTCGGGGGAGCGAGGCTTGGAGCTCAATTCTCCGATTTCCCGCGCTCGCACGCACGTGGTTCGCTTTGTTAACTTTTTGATAACACAACATGGGACATTTTGAATTTTTATCGGACTTTGTGCATGTGTGGGATCGGAGTGTTGTACTTTTAACTTTTTGAACTTATGAATGTGCCGTGCCACTACGTTCGTATGAAAAAGTAAGTATACAATTATTTTAGAATTAAGATGCTAAAATATTCTGTAAATGAAAATAGACATTTTAAATCAATTATTAAAAAAAGATAAATATTAATATGGCATGAATATAGTACGTATTTTTGTTTTAATATCATAAAAAAGTTTAATAGGTACCTAATTTAAGTGAACAATGAAAATTTCCTGTTGGATAATAAATCAACCGGATGCTAAGCGTCCTTGCGTTAAAAGCCGATTTGGCTGATTTTTATATTTAACCCATAGAAATACTTTTGTAACAACACAAAGTGACCTCATCCAATAGTCATTAGTAGTTAATGGAACTTCTATTGGATAATTCAATAATAACCTACGTAATTTATTAGAATTAGCGTGTTTAAGTGTTTTAGAAATTTCATAAATAAATAGTTGAATAGTTTGTAAGGTCGACTATTATTTAATTTGAAATTTTACAAAAGCTGACAGTTATTTTTTTCCACAAATTACATCACTGGTTTATTAATTACTTAAATAGTTTTCTTCCCTTAAAATTTGTTAGTATATATAATATGTTTTAATATATAAATTATAATATTTATTTGTTTGCTTCACTAATACATTTATTTATTTATTTTTATTTTGTAAGCTAACCGTCTTTTATATATCGTGGCAGCTCCTGTTCATCCAAAATTGGTTTGAAAGAGATTTTTATTAGCGTTAAGGATTTCTGTGTACTGATTTTTTATTTGTTTGTTTACGAGTTTGGGTATTTGTGTGTATAGAGTTTATCTATCAAATTTTTTTTCGGTGAACCACAAAAAAATCGGAAAAAAATGTCTGCACTTTACATCGAACACTGCAAAGTTATTGCATATATATTGCTTCTTGATGTTTATTAATGTCAACGTCGCTCGAACATTTTTTTACAGTTCTCACTGAAGACTGTGACTCTTTAAATTGATGGTATACATAACTCTCGATGACCTAATATTTCCATAATATAATTCGTGGTTTACAATGTGACTGTGTGTTTCCACTGAATTAAAATGTTAACCCGACTCATTAATCGTTTACGTTGTGTCAAAAGTCGTGTTCTCACTATGTATGAAAGTAAACATAAGACAGTTGTGTGACAGTTCGATTGATGTTTAATAAACATCATTTATTGACTTGTGGAAACGCACAGTGACAACAACTGTAATACAAGCCTGTTTTCATGCGTCAGTCATCTCCGTTGGTTGCTTTCTAATAGAGATAAATAACGTTGACTAAAATAAAGTGTTATTTCATATGTATAAATAACGATTAATGATTTGAGAAAGAAAGCGTTATTTCATATATTTCAATTTGTTTAATACTAGAAAATAGAATCATGACAGTTGAAAAATAATTATTATTTTACCTACATACACAATTACCTTTCGTTGTTTTGTTCATCTACATAAGGTATAAACTACATCCTCCTACATCAAACATTCTTCATGACATATCTATGAGTATAACAGCGTTTTATACATTTATATAAATTACCTTGGCCAGAAAATATAAAAAAACAAATTCAAAATCGCAATGAAATCGGTGATAAATAAACAAAAAACACCGTAATCACGCTCAATCAGTGTGACGTCAGCGCCATCCCGAGGGATTCCCCGTTTAGCGACCACAGATAATTAATGCACGAGCCAATCACAGACATGATCTAGGACCGTGTCGCTTGACGCGGCACCCGAGGGAGTGAGCTTTTGCGCGCTATTAAAGCTCGATTCATGATGGCCTTTTCGAATTATTGAACGATTTAAATCGAAAATTGCATTTAGCATTGAGTTGTGTGACGAGTGCTCTAGTGGGAACTGTCCCGTAGTGCTTGTGTGGTACTTCACGGATCTAGATCTGCCGTTGACATGGCTTAAATATAATTAATTAAAACTACTTTAATGAAATTCATTCTTCAAATTTACATGGTACCAAACGGGAAGTATACCCTACCAAATGAAAAACATTTTTTTCATATCGGTTTATAAATGAGGAACGGGGTTATGAGTAACAAACATGAAAAATAAAACCTCGTCCTTTTTTTGAAATCTTTTAAATAACAACAACACTTAAATGGAACGAACATGAACTCATCCATGTTCACCATTAATTCTCACAAACCAGAAGAAACACCTAAACTAAGGATGCACGAAATTAGTAGTTTTACAACTACACATCTGGTTTACAGGATCTATCGAGGTAAATTTTTAGACATAACTGTTTACACTTTAGACTATACTCTAGAAATACAACAACACATTATTGTGTCCTCATTTTCATACCTACACATGAAGATTAAGATTTTATTTAAAAAGTATTACTGTCTTATCCACGAAACGTATATTATACACGTTTATTCAGCTTTTCATACTATTTTCTCAAGCGAATGTGGTGCTATTGACATCAAAGTTGAAATTGTTATAGTGGTTCTCCTTAAACTCCAACATGGTTAGTGAAGCATTAGGAAATGAATTGGATAAATTTAATGTCTCAAAATCATTTCAATGTGATATTGAGACAGCCCATACCCTTATTGACAATTCTACCAAGAAACTTAATGTATTATGTCAAAATATTAGGAGTATTAGTCTTAATTTCCCCCAAATACAAATATTGTTGACACGCTTGAAGATCGATACTGATGTGATAATTCTCACTGAATGCTGGTTAAATAAAGCAGAAGTTATCCCTAAATTAAACAATTTTACGCAATATAGCTCTACTTTTAATATGTCTCAAAACGAAGGTGTAGTTGTATATATTAGAAACGATATATCTGCTGAAGTAACTGAGCCCCCCAAATTTGAAAGTAACTGTCTGACCATAACTATCGGAAAAGAAACTGCAATTATTGCAATATATCGCCCACCATCGTATAGATCGTTAGATAATTTTTTTACATCAATAAATAACATAATGGTCAGCCTAAAAGCATTTCCTACCATAATTCTTACAGGAGATATAAATATAAATATAGCAATTCAATCAAAACTAGACAGTGAAGAATACCTTAACCTTATGGCATACCATGGCTTATTATCATCGCATTCATTTATAACTAGAAGCAAGAGTAATAGTAATCTGGACCATGTATTTCTGAAAACAAATGTTTCTGCCACTACTCTAGTCATGTCCACAACTATAACCGACCATTATTCCCTCCTTATAAGTCTCAGTAAAAATTCGAAAAATAAGAATAAATATAACACATACAAAGTAATCAACTTTGAAAATATTACCTCAGACTTAGATTGTGACGTTTTGAATTGTATCCTGGAAATAAATGACGTCGAAATAGCTACTAATACTCTTATAAATGAAATTAAAAGAGCAATCGAGAAAAACACCACGACAAAAACGGTTCCTTGTCGTAAAGTTTTAAAAGTACCCTGGCTTACCCCTGGCTTATTGAAATGTATCAAACATCGAGATAAATTACACCGTGATTCGAGGCTAGACCCAGAAAATGAAATTCTGAGTTTAACTTATAAGCGGTACAGAAACTACTGTCGTGAAATTTTAAGTAAGGTTAAATCTGATTTCGACTGTATGAATATTGATAATGCTGGAAAGAATAACAGGGAAACATGGAAAATTATCAAAACTATTGCTAAATTAAAACCTAAACAGGATAACAATGGTAACAAACACCTTACTAAGTTCAAATCTAACCCTGTCGACTCGTTAAATTTTATTAATCATTTTTTCGCTAATATAGGTAAAAGATTATCTGATGATATTCTTAAAGACAAAAATAATAACACACCTCAATTATTCTCCAAAATAAAAAATAATTTGAATTCGTTTGTTCTTCTTGACACGGACGCTATTGAAGTGGAGAAGATTATAATGAGTCTCAAAACTAGTTGTGCGGTAGGCTACGATGGAATCTCGTCAAAGGTTTTGAAAATGACAAGTAATCTTATCGTTCCTCCTATTACACATATCTGCAATTTGTGCTTCAAACATGGTTCATTTCCAACTCAATTTAAGACTGCGCTGATCAAGCCAATCCATAAGGGAGGGGATAGAGACAGTATCACTAACTATAGACCAATATCCATTCTTTCATCTTTGTCCAAAATACTAGAACGACTGCTTAATAATAGATTGAGATCTTTCTTGACCAAATCAAAGTTGATCTCAGAAAACCAGTTCGGATTTGTGGCAGGTAAATCGACTGAAGACGCAGTTATGTTACTTACTGATTATTTAGTCCGACAAGTTGACAATAATAAAAAGTGCATCGGTATTTTTTTGGATTTGGCTAAGGCCTTTGATACTGTCTCTGTCCCTATCCTACTTAACAAAATGGAGAAGATGGGGGTACGGGGTATTTCACTGAAGCTTTTTAATGATTATCTAACCAACAGATTGCAGCGTGTTAAAGTTGATGATTTTATCAGTGATGAAACTCCTATTAGCTATGGTGTGCCACAAGGAAGCATATTGGGACCTACCCTATTTTTGATATACGTTAACGATCTTTGCTGTCTTGAGCTCGATGGGGGTAAGTTAATTGCCTATGCAGATGACACCGTTTTAATGTTTAGCGCTCCTACGTGGGATGAAGCATCGGTAAAGGCTGAAATTGGACTTAAAGAAGTTATGTCATGGCTGAGAATTAACCTTCTCACTCTAAATATAAGTAAAACTAAATATGTTACATTTACTAAGACCACTATCACCAACCCTAAAATGAATTCATTACACATTAAAGCTCACACGTGTAACGTTCCCCCTGCAACACCCTGCACTTGTTCGATACTCGAGCGAGTATCTTCAATCAAGTACCTTGGTGTCGTTATAGATAACCTTCTTAACTGGAAGGAACACACAAAAATTTTAACTGGTAGGATTCGTAAATTAATTGTAGTCTTCAGAAGACTTCGACATCTTCCAATAAGGCTGTTAAAATCCATTTACTTTGCACTTTGCAACTCTTTGATAACCTACTGTATTGCCATCTGGGGTGGAACCTACAAATCATATATGCTAAGAGTAGAAAGATCCCAAAGAGCGGTATTAAAGGTGATGCTCTCGAAGCCTTTCCGATTCCCCACTAAACAACTATTCTTAGATATAAAAGTTCTGACTGTACGACAATCATTTGTTAAAAGAGCTGTACTTAGATCTCACTCGGAGAACCACTATGATAAAAATCTGTTGGAGAGCCTAAGGCGAAAGGACCGCATTATACTACCGGAAAGATTTAATTCTGCTTACGCGAAAAGACACGCCTGCTTCCTGGGTGCACATCTTTACCGTAAAATAAGTAAAAATATAGTTTTGTACCATAATACGATGTCAAAATGTCAACTGCTACTACATAAATATTTGATGTCGTTGGATTATAATGATACTGAAAGTTTATTACAAGTGGATAAGTAACTTTTTTATGTTTAGATTTTCCCATACATTCATAAATTATTAACCAATTACTCATTCTCAAGGATTAAATTCAACTACATATTTAAGTTCCGTATGTAAAACTAATGCAATTTATACTTCACTGTTTACAGATACGAATTCCTACTTATAAATTATAAGTATTTTTCCCCATCCACTAACACACGATTTTAAAAATAAGTATACTAACTTACCTATATTAATTTAAGTTTTATTACCTTGTTTAAGAAATTTTGAAAAGTTAATTGTCACTATTCTAACCATAATCTATTTAGTCGAATAATACCTACTTGATGATTTTGGTATCTACCTTTCTTAATGTATGATTCGGGTCACTCCTACTTTTGTACCGCGATACAGTCCACGTCGTCGATGGAATGTGCTACCGCCTACTGCCTACCGCAGCATTACCTATTAGTGTTGTACCTCAGTTGTACCACAAACTTTTGTAAAGTAGGCAAGATCTATTGAGTGTAGATAAGATATAATATAATATAATTATAATAATGTAGGTATTCTCATCAAAAATATTTATCACTTGATTTGTGCTTTTATAATACGTATTCATTACTAAATAATATGTACCTTGATTCTCTTGTATTACCTACTTATTCTTGAAAACGGGCAACCTATATAATAATCTAGATGTTTACTTGTCTTAAAATGAAGATCAGATTTATTTGATTTAAATCTAGCTATTTATACCGGCAAATCGGCAGCTTATTTTTTTAACAATATTAAGTTTGTAAGTTTTTGTTTCTTTTTTTTTTTTCTTCTTTCTTTCTTGGATGTTTGTATTCTTGTAAATGTACTTATAGTAATAGAAATTGCATAAAGGTACCAGAGTGCACTAAGGTTACCCCAACACTATCGGACCGTGACTCGCTCGATAGCTGTTGACACCGCACACAAAGAAATTGAGCCATAAAATTTCTAGGTACCCTCATTTTTGTTATAACTTCTTACTACACGATAATTATAATTGCATAATTACAGCATCAAGTTGTAGCTAATACATTAGGTCATGTACGGATGTCATAATAATTATTCTTGTTTAACCTTAAAATCGGAAGAAATTTAGTACGTAGGTACATGTTCTTTTTTTGTATAATGGTTTACTAGTGAGGAATAACTTAGCAGATCGTAACACAGGTACGACCTAGCACGGCTGCTAAAGTAACACGTCATTATATGTATAGTAAGTATGGCCAACTTTTTTTGTGAATGATTTGTTGCTTTTATTGTATTATGTTGTTTTTGGTTAATTAATAATAAAAATAATAATAAATAAAAATGTTGAAAAACCAGAAGTGCCAAGCGGGATGCGGAGAAAACTGTGTCACGTTCACTGTCCCTGACGAGTGCTCTCTGAATGAGCCGAAACGGCGTTGCTGCACCGGCGTAGCTTTACGTGAAATATTCCGTTCTTCAATTTGAGTTACACCCAATATTTTTCATATCAATAAATAGCGTTGACCCTCTGTTAGGATTGTTTACTGTACCTGTGGGTATTAAGAGCGTGACAAGGCAATTTGTACCTTCATGGGGCATAATTATATACCAATAGAGTCGACTTTAACGCCTCTAAAACACAGGCATGTCAGGCAAAAATCTGCTTGACCTTGCTCCCACTTTTCGTGGTACACAGATTAAATTAACCGATAGCCTCAAACTTCTTGGCATGAGGGCTAATCTCAACTTTGGCACCACAATTGAGTCTAAAGCTCAAACTGCGGCCAAAAAACTGGGCATCTTAAATAGGGTTAAGCGATACTTCACACCTGGACAGCTTCTGACCCTGTACAAAGCTCAAGTCCAGTACTGTATGGAGTATTGCAGCGACCTTTGGGATGGTTCAGCCAAGTATCAACTTGCCTAAGACAAGAAGAAGAAGAGTACATCGACGAAGCAAGGATGTTTCTGTGCCGTACGTCTGCTTGTCCTGAAGTGCAATGAACATGGTGGGATCAGTTCATGTAGATCCTGAGAGCACTCACCGAAATGTAGCCTAATAGAAGATGGATAAGCAAGCAACCTTGCAGCGGTGTTCGAGACTGTGGATCTTCGTCTTCAGCTCGGAGTTACTCTGAAGGATAGAATCTGCCACGAGACTATCCGACTTAGAACTTAAGTCGTCGATATAGCTCACAGAATTAGCAAGCTGAAGTGGCAGTGGGTTGGCCATATCTGCAGAATAACTGACAACCTTTGGAGTAAATGAGGTTTATAGTCACTCGGCGAGCTATGGAAAGACCTATGCTCGGAGTAATCTAAAACTCTGTACTCTCTCTCGTCGGTTACTCTGAAGGATAGAATCCGGAACGAGACTATCCAACACAGAACTAAAATCGTCGACATAGCTCAGAGAACTAGCAAGCTGAAGTGGCAGTGGGCTGGCCATATCTGTCGAATAACCGACAAACGTTGAGGTAGAAATCTTGAGTGGAGACCACGACTGGGCAAACATAGTGTAGGACATCCTTCAGCCAAGTCGAGTGAAGATCTGTGAAAAGCTGCTGGTAGATGCTGGATACGTTGAGCTGAGGACAGAGCGCAGTTGCGCTCATTGGAGGCCATACAGTGACCTGCTATAGGCTGATAATGATGATATCCATTAGAAACAGGATAATATCAATGACCATACCTTATTAAAATTATTCAGAATCGGCTTACAAAAACACTTCTTATTAAATATAGGTATTATAAATTATTTATCTTTTATCTACCTAAATTATTAATTTGGTCATGCACGTTACTTTGTTTTGTATAAGGGTTTCTGGCATTTATCAATTAGCGATGGACCCTTGTGTACCCAAGCTTGGAATGGCTTTTTTAAACAGACAGTAGATATTTTTTTCCATGAACTGTAAAAATAAATTGATCGTTGTCCTACTAATATAATAAAAGTGAATATTTGTAAAAAGGTTTGAGTTATAAAATATGAAATTAAAAGTTTGTTTATGATTAACGATAAAATTACTGTATGGATTTAGCTGAAATTATTTACATGTAGTTTTATACCGAAAAAGTATTTCATTACTTTTTATATGGATTTTTTACACAGTGAAGCCGCGGGCGGAAGCTTGTTTAAAAGATTATCAAGAGCCACAAGATCCGTAGCCCGTCTCGTAACAACCGCTACGGCGCGGCGGCGCGTAGCATCCGCTACGACGTAGCACGTATACACGTTTACGTTGATTTAGAAAATTACGTTCAAGTTGATCGATGTATTATTTTTCTTCGTGAACTACTTGTGTATTTTTTTATATTCATTACAAATGTAAAATACATTTCTGTATACAATGTATGTATCTTAAATAGTTCATGTGCAAAATAAAAGGCAATGTAGTTATTAATTATTATATTGTTATCAAACTGTTATATCTTCGAAAGCCTAAGTTATACTTTGACTTTGATGTATGGCCATTGCGCTATATGCAGTATATTATATCAAGATAAACTAGCAATAATGTCATTTCACGATATAATATATACCGCAGAATTTCATACAACGTAATCTACGACATGACGCCTACGCTCCGAGCAAGGTGTCAAATAAATATTGCTATTATATCGTCGCCCGTTTTGAATATTCTGAATTATTATGGACTACGAGCAAGAAACTTCAAAGAGCTTACATACGAGTTTACAGTTATTATTTTCCTTGATATTTTATTGTATTTTTTGAGTATGAGACGGTTGTAACTTAGTTTAGTAAGTTTACTTTAGAACACATCATCTAAGTTAAGAAACAGTCTGACCAATATTTCGTATTCAAAGCTACTTTTAAAATTTAAAATCATATTTGTTTTACCAAAATATAGTTTAACTAGCTGTCCCGCTGGAACTTCATTTGTGTGTATACGCTTTCTGTATACGTATGTACTTTCAGCATAAATGTATACCAGACGTGGTAAATATTACACTGGACCCCTTAATATACATGTATGGGGTGTACGGGGTTCCAACCCCCATCTTCGGAATCCAAGCCAACCTCACCTGCACGTGGTGCATCCTGCTGAACAACGAACGGGGCTCTGGCGGCCGGCTGATTGCGGCATAGCACAGCCTACATCGGCACATCTAAATCCCCTGGCCACCGACGGGCAGCAGCGTCGGTGGTGCGAGAAGCTGTGCCCTGCGATCCCCAACCCGCATGCCCAGCGTGGGGATTATGGGTATATCCCCCTTTATTAGGGGAGGCCTATGTCCAGCAGTGGACTGATATAGGCTGGTGTGGTGTGGTAATATACATGGAATAAAAAGTACTTGATGTAAGGGTTCTTCTAGTGTGATTTGTACGAGTAGGTAACGTAGTAGGTAGGTAACATACGGGTTATACGTTACCTACCTACTCGTACAAATCAGACTAGAAGAACCCTTACTACTACTTCTAGTCTGATTTGTACGAGTAGGTAACGTAGTAGGTAGGTAACGTACGGGTTATACGTTACCTACCTACTCGTACAAATCAGACTAGAAGAACCCTTACTACTACTTCTAGTCTGATTTGTACGAGTAGGTAACGTAGTAGGTAGGTAACGTACGGGTTATACGTTACCTACCTACTCGTACAAATCAGACTAGAAGAACCTTTAGATCAAGTACTTTTTATTCCATGTATATTAAGGGGTCCAGTGTAATATTTACCACGTATATATATCAAGAACTTAATATATTTAATTAATGAGATTTTTCTTTTTCGCGTGTAAGGGGTTCCAATCCCCATCTTCGGAACCCAAACTAACTTCACCTACACGTAGTGCACTCTGCTAACTAACAAACGGGGAGTCTGATGATTACGGCATAGCTCAGCCTAACACCGCTGTATTCACTTACCGCAGATGGGCAGTAGCGTCAGCGGTGCGAGATGCTGGGATCTGCGATCCTCAACCCAGCGTGAGGATTATGGGCAATGGGCATATCCCCCTTTCTAATTACGGGAGGTTTATGTCCAGCAGTGGGCTGATATCAATCAACTGCTGGACATAGGCTGGTTTGTTATTGACGTTGAGATTTTAAAAATTAAAAATAATATTTTTTTACCTAAATGCTTCTTAGATAGGTGACCTTTAGTGGCAATTAGATCTGAGCGTTTCCGTGCTTCAGAAGGCGCGTTAGGATGTTGCTCTCAGCTTTGTCAGTCCCTAAACCATGACGGCGGCCTTCGGATAGCCTAAAAACCCCGACACCAGAGTTGGCTACTAGCTCATACGAAGTAAAAGAAAAATAACAAGTAGACCTAAATATTTGTCTAACTTAATCTCTGAAGTACACAACCAATCGTAAAAAAGATCATTCAGTGGTTGTAGACAAGAAACAAACAACACGCAAACCAAAGAATTTTGATTAAAACGGAGTTAGGCTAAGAAATGGAAATGATGATGAAAAAACGGAGCGGAGCTAAGGAATGGAATGCTCTTCCGGCGTCAGTGTTTCCCAATCGCTATGACTTAGGGCTCTTCGAGCATAGAGTTAATAGGTACATTCTAGGCACGTGTGCTACATCGTCGACCGCATCTTCACTTACCAACAGGTGAGATGGCGGTCAAACGTAAGCTTATAAACAATTTAAAAAAAGTTTCGAGCGAGTTTGCTGGTATAAAGAATGTGATTTGAATATGTCGATTTTTATGTCTTCTCTCACGCTTCAAATCATCTTCAAATATACGTAAAACAAGCGTTCAGATAAAAATACATTTTGTCGATACACTGTTGGCGGTGGGCGAAAACATCGTAAGCACAGCATCTCATTTTCCGTATACATGAAAAATGATTTATTTAACGCAAAACATAAGTAATGAGGATGTTTTGCATACAGCTTTATGCACGTTGAGATAATAGGGATTTTGTTTTTAAGCTTAGTTTTATTTTTTTGATACAAAGAAAATTGCAATTGATTTTGGTACAATGCGTAAAAAATACCAATAAACGATTACACCAATAAGACAAAAAAAATTACACAGGTATAATTTCTACATTAATAAAACCCGCCACATAAAAACCGCATTTCACTTTCCTACTCTATCATCAGATCCTGATCAACAGCTATCTAAAACCTATTCATCGAGTCTATTTTAATGAGCCCAAGCAAGATATTTCTGCTGTAAGTTTTTGAGGAGTTAGGTATTAAGATTCGAGAGGTGATGCAGCGTCAAGTCAAGGTTTCCATGTTTTTGATGCACATTGGTGTTACAAAATACCAAATTTCGGATCGATCAGATCTCAGAAGTTGCTCGATCTAATTATCAACAAAAAAAGTGCTGATGATCTTCAAACGGCTAAACAGATTTTCTTGAATAATAGCTAAAAATACTCTCGATCAAGTCACCTTTCAAAACAATTTCATTATATCAAAATCGGTTCATTCGGTTAACGCTTAATGCTTGGATATTTAATCGATGATAAGTTTGTAGAAAGTATATAAGTTTGGATTCACAAGAAAAATACAGATAAAATCAAAAGAAGGCGCTTATCCCACACAAAAATATAATCTACTTACAACAAAATGTTACCTATTTTCGAGTTGTCTGGTTTTGACGTCACTGAAAACTGCTCCATACAGCTGCCGCAGAACAAAGGACTCAACTACTCAATTTCGAAATGTTCATAAACATCAAAAATGTGTTTTTAATTAGATATACATCAAACATACATCAACATTTAAGTTTATTGAATTATATTCTATTTTTTATTGAAATATTTTTGTACATTTTATACTGTACATCAACATAGGAAGATATCCTGGTTATGGTTCCTTTGTTATTTCTCATGTCTTAGAATAATTTTAAAAGTAGGTAGTACAATTCTTTGTGAAGGGCTCATCCGGGGAAGAACTTTGTGAACTATTTTTGCCGAATAGCAGCATTGCTATGTTATGGTTGGAAGGGTGTGTGGGTATTGATGAAATTACAAGCACATGAGGCTTATCAACTTCATGCCTCAAGTCGATGGATGGCTTTACATCTTAGCGCTCCACACATGCGTGACCTACGAACCAATACTTTGTTTTAAGTAAAGGTTTTTTAACAACAGGTTCAGGTTTTCCAGTTTAACATCAGGTGGGCCAGTTCAATCTTCAGATATCATACAAAAATATTTTTCTTCTCATTTAAAAACAAATCAAGTAACGACTTAACATGTGCATATTCAATCTTCAGGTACCATAAAAAAAACGAAACACGGATTCTTTTTGCCATAATTATTACCTGACCAACCACAATTGAAAATATTGAAACAATTTACCAGTTTTGCAGCTTACGAATCTGAATAGTTATATTTTCAAAGCAGATCTCTAAAACGTTTTAAGATAACATTTCTAACGATTCTTTTCTAAAGAAGAGAGTTGCAATCAGCTTTTAGATAAAGTTTGTTCTGGCAGCGCGCAATCTAGGATCGGGGAACAGTTTTAAAACTGTATCCATCTGTTTTACTGGAAGTGGTAGAACTTTAAAAAATCTCAAAGTGGCTTCTACAACTCATACTATTGTAACTTTTAAGATAATAACTTCTTGGAGAAGTTATAATGTTATTGCTAGTGCGAGTCGTAGTTTAATATACATTTTTATTTATTTCCAGGATTATTTATTTATTTATTTATTATTATTTGTATTATTTTCAGACTTTGGGGAAGAACTTGTCCAGCAGCTTAGTCAATGCAGGTCGACTAAAAGAGATATTTACTATCATATTTTTACCAATTATAATAATTTCATCATCATCGTCAGCTATTTTGAACCCACTGCTCGGCATAGATCCTCATTGATTATGCCAATCGCTTCAAACCTGTGCTTGTCTAATAAGGCCAGTTACTAATAATAATTTAACAGGAAATATTATTACTACCCATCCAAGTGATATAATAAATGCGAAATATGGCGAGTATGGATGTATGAATGTTTGTTACTCTTGAAACTTGAAATCTACATAGTTTGGAGCCTGGATTAACACATTTTATTCCTGTATCAAGCGAGCAAAGTCGCGGGCGGAAGCTAGTAAATTATAAATAAGAGTCAAAATTATTTTATCAATAACTTAACAACCAATAAAACATATTTTGATCATAACTTTTCTAGTTCAAGTAGGTTTTTCTTGTGAAAACGGCACGAATCGAATGGTGAATATGGCAAGCTAACGTGAAAACTTTATCCACGAAAATTGATTCATCAATATTCCGGACGTTGTATTAAATTATGCATACGTTAGGTGGCAATTTGATTTACGTGTAGCAGTCATAATTTTCAATTTAATCCCAACGAGGATTCGGACTCGTGGCTTAGTCTGAACCGACATTACTAACTTTCAAGTTTGTAACTTAGTCTCACACGTTCTGAACCCAAAGGACGCAGTGTCCACTACGTGGCAAAATTTCGGATTCCAATTTAGTTCTATTTATGCAGCACCATCGGGATACAAGTTCTTAGATACAGCGTTGAGTGCCATCTTGTTATTTAGACAGCGTGGAGGGAAGCAATCACTTTGGAGCCGAGTCCACGACAAGTTTGTCCATCGGAAACGTGACGATTTAAGGTGATGCCCACGAATTTCGTACCAGAGACTTTGTTGTAGAGTTACGATGAAGGAAATTGCCAATCTACAAACTGTTTTCGCGTTCTTTAAATTAACTATATGTTTAAATTAAATTAGATAATTATTTGCTTATTTTCAGGCGAACATTGGTTTGTATAAAAAAAATTCGCTTACGTTAACAAGCTTAATGAATAGGAACAGGCTCATTGGTCAAGAGTATCTTGCTAAAGCAAGGCTCGAGAGCTTGAGCCATCGTCACAAGGTTGCGTGTTTGTCGGTCTTTTATAGATTGTACTTCGGAGAGTGTACGCAGGAGCTACCTGACTTAATTTTGCCTTCACCTTTCTTTCATAATAGCTTCAGACGCACTGCTAACTAGCATCCGCATCAAGTGCGATCCAAACATCATTTATGATGCGCACTGCTAAAATATGGAATCAGCTGCCACCGTCTATTTTTACCCCTTACGGCTTCAAAAAGAGTGTTAATAGGCATCTTCTGGGAAAGCTAGTCCCATCGTCGACCTCATCCTTGCCCACGCAAGCCTTGAGGTCAAGAGCTGGCCCATACTAAATAATAAAAATAAAAAAAACAAATCTTAAGAGTCCATACTCGAGGAAATTACTAGAAGCCACTGAAGAGTTTCACTATAAATCTTTTGGCTCCATCATGAGCATAGTGCATAGCATAGTGTCATCCGAATTGATACAAAGTTTAATTTCGATACAACAATAAGAAGTAGGTTAAAATTGACTCTTAGAATTTATTGCAATGTTAAAAGTGAAGCTAATAAAAGTATGATAAATAACTAACAATGTTTTAATTGTAAAAAATCAACTAAAATAATTAATGATGACAGTTGCTTATCCAAATATGGTTTGCATGTGAAATTAACATATGGCAGACAACGAATTCAATAAACAAGAACTGGACATGAAATATGTTTGGCATACTAAAATTAATATAGCGAACATGGTGTGTAACAATACATAGTGAGCGCAAATATTTTAGTTGAATAATAATTAATATTGTTGCAATTGTAATTCACAAACCTAGTTCAATGGTACATATGGTGAAAATTACTAATATATACCACCATAATTAATATTATACACTACACACATACATAATTAATATTATACATTACAGCACTAATGTGCTGGACACTATCACACAACATCATATAGCCGGAATCTAAGCAAGAGAACCAGATTACAGTTTTTTTGTAAATGCTTACATAGCAATATTCATTCAAATCACCCAGACCCGAGACAAATATTTGTACATCATACAAACATTTGTCTTGCTGCAGGAATGGAACCCGCACCCTTCTGCGTCTCCAAGGGGCTTTTTCCATTGCGCCACAGAAGTCGTCAAATCATGCACTCGTTGCTTCGCTTGCTACTCTCATTTCAACGAAATTGGTTCAAACAAACAACATAATATTCGCATTCAGACTTCCACAACATTTATAATTATACTATATTATAATACTTTGTTTTGTTATTCCTCGTTAAAATAACGAGACTTTTGTACTCGTAATCATCATAATAATACTGCTTAGCAATATTGTCATTTGTTTGGTTGGGACAAGACTAGAGATTTAAAATGAAATATTTGAATTATTTCATCATAATTATTATATTAATCATCAAGATATATTATTAAATTTATTAATATTATTTAAGAAACTTTTATTCTAACTGTAGTCATCCCCATTTAAGGGGCCTCCGACGGACGAATTGGCCAGACAAACGTAATACCAAAATAATTTTCAGGAATATTTCAACTATATTGATAGTGTATTATTTGACTGGATAGTTTTTTTTTTTCAAAATACTTACCTTAAATGAAGTAAAATCACTTTGAACATTTTTATGCCAAAATTTACCAGTTTCGTATTAAAAACAACAATATCTAGGGTATTGTTTGTAAAGGAGCATAGCTTATATTATCTAGTTACAGAATAAGAATACATAAAGTTTTCAGTCATTATTTTTGGTATTACGGAACACAACCAATTCTTAGAAAATGTTGAACGACTGATATTGTCATCCCGCCCGCACGTCGAATCATCCGTCAGCTAAAGAGACATAGCGATATACAGAGCGATCCTTTGCCTACGTCTCAAATGGAAATTGCGAGCGAGGGTCACCGCAGTCTTAAGGCAATGTTTTCAACAGTCAGAGAATTCAGTAAAAAGCTTATCCATTGAATAAATTCGAATAAAGTATGAAAATACGCATTTTATTTTTAAATAATTTACAGATATTGGATAACTGATTATTGAAAAACTATCAACTAAATTATTAAAAGTAAAAATTAAAAACTACGTTGATATTGAATTAGAAAACAAAACTAAAAGCCTATTCTCGTTTATTTATGTCAATGTCTAGTGTAGTAAAATTATTATAAAAAAAAACTTATCCAAGTTTCAGACGTAGAAACTCTTTCAGCCATTCATTATAACTACGATTCTCTTCATATTGTAGATATTGTATGCGTATTCATGAAGCGGCTAGCAGCTAGCACAAACAGATGTGTTACTGATTGACAGGCATTATGTACCGGTGTAGCGGTGTTTACGTCACTCTATCGGTATTCGGTCAGAGGTAGATGGGAGGCTAGGTAGCGACCTAGCTTGTATCACTGCATATCTGTTTTTAGTATTTTATATTTACCGTCCGTGGCTTTGCTCATGACCTCGGATAAATTTTTAATTTATTTACCTACTTGGAACTAAAAATAATCATTTGGTAGTCTATCATCCGAAGATGATCAATTGATAGATATACTAGTCTAGACATGCCATTTTTGCTATAATGAATTTGCTTATCGTTGTTTTGATGCACGCAATAATATAAAAGCATAATTCAATCGGCATGTTTGAATTACCTTAATCAAGTACATAGTCCCCGAAAATAAAGTAGGCCTATTAATTATATTCCTGGTCTAGAACTACATATTCAACTTATAAGATTTATCTGATCAGTAGTTTTGTGGTGAAAGTGGCATCTTGGCAACTTGAAATCCAAGCTTTGTCTATAAAAAATAAATAGTTTTGGTTTTCTAATCTAGTCTACTATCCTAATTATTAAATAAGGGAGGACTACTCAATAGATACTCAATAATTTGTTTGTAAATAAATAGGTGTTTAGAGCTTTTAAGATCATCATAGACCCTGTTGGGCACAACAATCCTACTTAATATTATAAATGCGAAAATTTGTGAGTATGGATGTATGTATGAATAAATGAATGGATGAATGTTTCTTACTCTTTCACGCAAAAACTACTGACCGGATTTGGATGAAACTGGAAATATACATATTTTGTGACCTGAATGCGCACGCGAGCGAAGCCGCGGGCGGAAGCTATTAATAAATGAGAGAAAGGATAACATTATTCATTTATTAGATTGATTTCTGTTTCAAGCGATCTGCATTTTTAACTTTGAGAATGTATAAACATTCAGAGCCTAGTATGATCAACAAAATAACACAGTTATCTTCATTTCTCTCATGAAAACCAATCAAAATTACACCGCATCGAAAAAGCTTTATAAAAAGTTCTGAATTTTGGTCTGCACAAAAACTGGCTGTAGATTTGACCCGTGACGCAATATCAGAATGATAGATGGGCAGATGCCCCAGCCATGTGCCGGACGCGTGCTCAAATACATAGTGATATTATCGGTATTTCATACAAATCTAAATTTGTTTTAGATTTTCATTACTTGATAGTAACATCCTAACTATATCGGTACATAAATAACAACTGTAATATGGCTAGAAATGAAAGTCATAGAGAAAACCGATGCTGAGTATTTTGCATTTAAGTATGTTTAACATCATCATCATCAACAACAACAACCTATAGAAGTCCACTACTGAATATAGGTCTCCTCCAAGGAATTCCACGAAGAACGGTCTTGAGCTCTCTCCATCCACCGACTACCTGCAATCTTGACGATTTCGTCGGTCCATCTGGTGGGGGGTCTCCCTACACTTCGTCTTCCAGTTCGCGGTCGTAATTCGAGAACCAGTATTTCCCAACGGTTATCGGTTCTACGGGCTATATGGCCTGCCCACTGCCACTTCAACTTGCTGATTCTGTTAATAATGATGTTTAACATAATATATACTTATTATAAAGGGGTAAAAAATTGTAAGTTGTTTGTATTTATGTTTGTCAGAGCATAGCTCTCGAACTGTTGATCCAATCTGCACGAAATTTAATAGGTCAATAGGTTGTATTTGAAATATATACGAGTTATTTCAGAGAGGGAAATCATTATGATATTGGGTTCCTAACAGGTGTAAAAAACATGATAGGGTTTTGTTTGTACATTCCAAAATGTTTGATTTTAATTCTAGAATGTATCGTTTTTGAAATACGCCAAAAAATAATAATAACCATTACAACATGAAATCCCATTTGTTGGTTTCGTTGATATTTTTAAACTTTTATATTGAATTGTCGGCCCAGGTAAGCCTTATCCTCATATAAAATGAGATAGAATAGACATATTCCTAAGCACCTTTTTATTTTTACCTCTGGCATAAAAATAGAAAGCGAAAGTTAAAGCCTGAACAAATGAAAGAAAACAATAAAGCATAACACAATTGCAATGAAAAGACGCGGGCGTGTGTTCCACTTGCAAACAAGAGGAGCACCTGCGCTACAATACAACGAGGCACAATGTGGAATTGCATGAGAATGTGCGCGATTCCACAGCTTTTTGTTCCGTGTATCACCTTCTAGGAAGCGTGGAGTTTAGCGTAAGATTAGAGCAACATTTCGATCTTTTAAGAGCAACACTCTTGCAATTTCATATTACCTTCATTATAATAACGTCTGTGGCTTTTAGTTTCATGAGTTCTAAAAAGATTAAAGTTTAGCGCAAAATAAGGACGAGGCAGAGGTAAGAGAGTGTAAGCAGAGGTCACATAATAACAGCACTTTTGCAAAATATGAAATCCAATTAGATTTTTTGCAAGTAGTAGCAGCTTTTTTTTTAGCTCGTATATGCCTCAAATTAAGGCCCTATAGCATCGTGGGTTGCAGATGTTATGGGTGGCAATGACCACTATCAATTTGATGGCCCTACGCCCTGCTGCTTGTAAACTTTCAAAGATATAAAACCCATTTTTGAGTAGCATGACCCACGTATCATCACGAAATGCTAATTGACAGACATTTGCTTAAAATTGGAAGACAGGGAGGCGTTGAAGGATGTTTCCATTGAAAATTAGCAGAGACAACGTTGAACCTATAGAACCTATTTTATGAAAAACATTGAATTAGGAAGTTTTTCATATCACTCCAAAAACAATTAAATAAAACGACAGTGTAGTTGTAGACGGTAATGATTGCGTGAGAGAGCCAAACTACGCGATGGCGCAGCTTGATACGAGAACTGAAGAATACTACCTGTCTATTAATTATTTAACATCACTGAAAATATAAGCTATTATTTCATGACTATTTTCTATGTTTATTGCTAACATTAAGCTGCTCGGTATATACCTTGTGATAACCTGCCCAGAAATGGCACCTACGCATTGGCAGATAGTACCTAATACTATAGCAATCTATAGTCACACAGTAATATAGAACTTTAGAGTGATCTCGATATTTTATATAACAGCAGTATTGAATCCACGAGTTCTCAGTGGCATAAATTTTGCGTTTACGATACGAACAGTATCATAGTAGTATCAGTAGTAGTAGAGTTCTTTGTGGAGGGCTCGTCTGGGGAAGTACTGCCACCATGCCTATTTCTTCCGTAATGCAGCTGTGCTGTGTTTTGGTTTGAAGGGTGTGGGTGCCGGTGAAATTACAGGCACAAGAGGCTTATCATCATCATGCCTCAAGTATATGGACGCAGGGCGTTGCATCGTAGAGCACGTTCCAAAAAACGTGATCTATGTTGCAACATCAGGTGGGCCATCTGCTTGTTCCATCTTCAAGTTTCATAAAAAAAAACGAATACTTTTCACAAGTCTTTAATTTTATCATGCAGTGGATTCTCCGTGAAGCAGTTTTACCACCATACATTTGAAGGAATTTATGCCATTGACAATAATCTCTCTAAAACCAATAAGACCCTTCCCAGATGGGCGTTTTGCTCATGCGAGTTGCTCGCGCGATCGACATGCGTGTCCAATCAGGCTTGCTGAATGTCACGAGGTATGTGCACGCACTTCAAATTCCACGTGACATTCAGCAAACCTGATTGGACACGCATGTCAATCGCGCGAGCAAATCGCCCATCTGGGAAGGCACTAAGTAATATAGATGACAAACACAGAGGCAGAATACAAATAACAAAAGGAAGTCAATGTAAGCGCAGAGCTGTGGTCATCGGAGCGCAGGCTGCGTCCCTCATCAATCACCCGTGATATTGCGTGACGCACCAACTTACGACATTTCTGTTTACACACACGATACGGGCTTTGTGCAGAGTAACTGAATGGAAACTTATTTGACGGTTTTAGGTGACTCGTCTTTCGGCCTTTCTGTTGCCATGGTTAATTCCCTTAGATACAATTTTTCAATCGTCAGTTACAATTTTAAAATAGAACACAGAATTTCATACATTATTTAAATTTACTCAATTGATTGACTATTAACTGGATTATTTGCCAATTAAAAACATTGTTTTGGTTAAAATGGTTATATACTATTTTTACCTTGAAAATTTTTACGCTGTCAGTATCGTCGATTCGAATTTTTATGTGTCAAAAAACCTTGCATCATTAATATTCAAACCGGGACAATTTTAGCTCAAATAAGGTCCCGAATTGCTAGACAAGAATTTTCCCTATAAAATATCATTGTAGAGGATTTAATTATTTAGGTATTCTAAATTTAGAATATCTTAATGAAATAGTGAATGAACTTGTTCGAACGAATACAGCTACCCGGTACCCAATATATTTGTTCTATTTCATGTTTCAGTTCGAAACTTCGACACTGAACAATGGGTGTGTTTTCAGTGATTTTACTCATTATAGGATTTGGGTGGGAGTAATTGAAAATGTGTGGGTGTGCAACTTGTTGAGATTGACGATCACTCTAGTGACTAAATCTAAGTTGATGTTTGTCCTGTAGGGTAAAAAATTTCACCTGACGCTACATGAACTTTCTAGAATCTGAAAAGGAAAGAAAGAAATAAAATATGTATTTGTTCAATAGAAACCATGAATCATTTTGACACGTAGTTTTTTTTTATTTACACTCATTCGTAGCGCGACCAAACAGAGGAGAAATGGCAAGAAACTCTACTTAGATTATAATATAACAATTATTTTTATTTTTTTTAATTATGTTTGATATATTATTCATAAAAGTACTTATTATTTTCTTTTCGAAAGGAGTTGGAGATGCTTTGATAGGATTTTTTATTTAATGAATTAGTAAATTAATGGAATTTGTACCTTTAATTTCGGAATCACCTTAATCTGCAGTGAAACGTCGAGTTAGTGGAATAGTAATTAGTCTAGTTCGCCCATAATTTACAATCTAGATTAGGAAGATAGCTGTCATTCAGCTTCAACGTCCTAATAGGGTCATTTATGTGATTGGATGTAGCTGGAACAGGACCTATCAAACGCGGTGTGGTTTACATTCCGTGCTCTGCGGGATGAGTTGGCTGTTTGTTGAAATATTCGATTAAACCAGCAAATACAGAAACGTTGAAACAGCTTCTGACTCAGCTTGCTGTTGTGTTTTTTCATATATATATTTACTTATGTTATTAGAAAAAAAAGTTGGTGATTTTGATGATAAAATCTTATTGTAAAACCGTTTCCAAGACAGTTCAATAATATATTGCATGAGGAACCTAATAACGATCAAGATAAAATAAACATATCGTAGTGTGCCGGTCGCAACGACGGTATGTCGCTGTAAACATTTGTTTACAACCGCAAAGCAAACTCTCGACTGCATGAAATATTGAACCACGAACCGTCACCGACTGGGCACATTTGTGCTACTTCAGTTATCGACTTTGACTAGATGCTCTCGAATCTCGATGAGAATCATAAAAGCTATAGCTATTGTCAAGTAGATTACTTTGTGATTTTATAACTGCTATTTATCTGAGTTATTATTTCTTACAACGTAGCAAAAAGGTATGCTGAGGTGGTTTGGACATGTAGAGAGGATGGATGAAAGAAGATTGACGAAAAAAGTATATGAGGCGAGTGTGAATGGGAAGACCTCGACGTACGTTCAGCGATCAAATCGGAGACGTTCTGGAAAAAGGCCAGGTCAGGAGTACCCTAAACCGACGAACATGTATGAAGAATGTGATGAGAGTGAATGAAGCAAAAGAGGTATGCCAGGATCGTAGCAAGTGGAAATCCGTAGTCTCTGCCTACCCCTCAGGGAAAAAGGCATATTGTATGTATGTATGTATTATATCTTAAGTACTATTAATACACGTATTGACTTTTTTTGTGGGTAAGGCCTACTACACTGAGATTATGATACCATCCTCTCAGTTTAGTAGATCCTACGAAAGCCTTTATCACCAAGACACTCTAGTCTTGGTTTAATAACCTATTAGCCTATTGACTCGTTAGACTATTTTGAAAAACAACAAAATTGTTTAACTTTGAATGTTTCATCTTTGCGACTTCCATTCAGTGCCTATCAGAGGCTATGAAATAGCTCGTTGCAACTAACAGATAACTAGAAGTTAATCAGATATACCTTGAGCCAGAAATCATCGCTGAGTTATTCTCAATTACTGGTGGTTATGAAGTTACCATTCGCTTTGAATTGAGATTTGTGTTGCTCATTTCGATGTGCTTTCGGCTGCTAATTGAGCTGCGATGATAGCTGGTTCAGATTATTGATAGAATGCGTTTAGTAGGGCTGTATAATTGACGTTGTGATTATCGGTTTCTCTGTTCAGATTGCATTATTACCACAATTAGCATAGTATTGTGAGATAACAATAGTGTTACAATTAAAAATAGCTCTTAGGTACAGAACATAGAATTATGATATGGTTTTAAACCTTTATCTAATAGATTTTGAGTTATTATCGCATTTTTTAGTTTACAAATTCTAGGAATTTTAAATTTTTTGTATAAAATAATAAAAAAGCCATTAAGCTCAAAAAGTTATGTCCGAGGCATTCGGGTGGCCTATAAATTCAAACATCAGTTATCTACTAGCTCATACGAGAAAAGAAGAAGTTTAGTTATCCAATAATTGACGTCCGCTGTGGTACATTGGGTGAAAGCAGCCTGTGACACAGAAACTTACGGGCTAGATCCCGCCCCGAGATAAATGTTTGTATTCTTTTTGCAATATACATGTCTCAAGTCAAACGTGTATAAAAACAGTCTCAGACTTCGCGCAACTATCAAAGGCATTTAAGGGACCCGCTATTGTCTGCAGTTTTCGTCCGTCCGTCTCCTAAAATGGCTCAAACTGTTGTTAATTCAATCCCTAGATTTTTTTCTATTTCCGGAATAGTGAGCTCAAAAAAAAGCTCGTTGGGGTAAACGAGTTCTTGAGTGGAGACCGCAGCTCGGCAAACGTAGTGTAGGACGCCCTCCGGCCAGGTGGGGTGACGATCTGCGAAAGGCTGCTGGTAGAAGCTGGATGCGTCGAGCTCAGGACAGGGCGCAATGGCGCTCATTACGGGAGGCCTATGTCCAGCAGTGGACTGCTATAGGCTGATGATGATGATGATGAGCTCAAAAAAGTTATTGGGAAATTCTTGATCCAAAAAAACAAAAACAAACATCTTCACGACTTTTTCCCCATTATGGATATCTTCAGATATTGCTCAGTACGCAAATCTACTGTGGATACCTTAACGGGGGTAGTCAGAGGCAAGTCCAAACATTACGTTCGATACATGCCCACTTTTTTCAAGCAGCTAGCATTCCACGTGACAGTCTTCAAGCCCATCGCCGCTTTTTTTATTTTTTCTTGATCCAAGACAGCGAAAAAAATTTGAAATTTTGACAAATTTTTAAAATCTTTAAAAGTTAAAGACGGATTTTGGGAGTAGGGATGACGACTGAAAAAGTCCATTATTTACATTATCAAAAAATATTGGAGACGTATTTTTTCTTATGTCAATTTAAAAAAAAATTACAATCATATAGTGCGTTGATATTCCGCGTGACGTCACGGCTTAGTATCCTTTTTACCTAGCCGTGCCGTCACGAGCCCCCACTCCCGAACTTTGACGCTCTATATATCAGTCAGTTGTTATTTATTTGATAAATAAAAAAATACGTTTCCAATATTTTTTATACCTCTCATATCTGTGAAACTACAGGCAAATGTCCACTTATTTACTACTTATTGCCACTTATTTTATACTCGATCAGGAAAATATATCCTATTTTCAATATATGTGAATTATCACATAACATAGTTTAGCCCCAAACCAAGCAGAGCTTCATCATCATCATCATCATCATCATCAGCCTATAGCAGTCCACTGCTGGACATAGGCCTCCCCTAAGCAGAGCTTATGTTATGTGAACCACATGACTGTGGTTAAACCACCAATATACTTTTAATATTGAAAATAGTTTATATTTTCCTGATCAAGTGGACATTAGTCCATAATTATTTATTTATATTTATTACAGTTCTTAAATTGATATAGCTTACAGTTTTTAAAGCAAGATAAACATTGGTTTGTTCTTTGTATGTCATAAAAAATGAGAAATACAATGTTACATTTTTACTCAAATTCTTCGTAACAAAATATAAATCCTTTCTACTCGCTATTCGTTTTCTTGGTGGCGTTTATTTGAATTTCCTTTGCGAGTTTGCATCATGCTTTGCTTGTGTGCACTCGCCCTGAAACTGTTACAAGTACTGATGTGATACAGAAATAATTTTATTTTTATGAAAGACAAATTCTTTGTACTTCAATTTATATTTGGTCTCAATTTACTGAATAAACAACCAACTATCGTGAATAATTTTCAATAATATTTCTGTTCTTACCTATTATTTCAATAACAGATTGATTTTCATGTTCTAATCTATCTACTGAGGTAATTTGATGTACCTATAATACGTGATTGTTCTTAACCAATTGTCAGAAATTGAAACATAGTCAACTAACCTACCCAAATATACTTAATAAGCTACTGCTTTTATGTGCTTGTGTAGCTTCCTTATATGTTCTTAGAAGATCCAAACACCACCAAAATGTATGGTCACCATATATGGACACCACCATACATTTTGTCAGTAGCGGCGACTGGTTGCGCCGCCCGGTGGTGATGGTGTCCCGGTGAAATATAGCGCTTAGAGTTGAACTGACAAAATGCCTCCAACTGACTCTAGGACTAAAAAAGCTGGGACTGACATCTCAATATGCTTTCGGAAGCTATCCACCCAAATTATGACCGGACAATAGGTTGCTTATATTTTTAAATTTTAATAAAGGGGACTAAGGTCGGATCTTTACAACACCTAAGGAAGCTACGCAAGCACATTAATGCAGTAGTTTGAGTTAGACAACTAAAATTGAATCATCATCATCATCATCATCATCAGCCTATAGCAGTCCACTGCTGGACATAGGCCTCCCCTAATGAGCGCCATTGCGCCCTGTCCTGAGCTCGACGCATCCAGCTTCTACCAGCAGCCTTTCGCAGATCGTCAACCCACCTGCCCGGAGGGCATCCTACACTACGTTTGCCGAGCCGCGGTCTCCACTCAAGAACTCGTCTACCCCATCGGTTATCGGTTCTTCGGCAGATATGGCCAGCCCACTGCCACTTCATCTTGCTAATTCTCTGAGCTATATCGACAATTTTAGTTCTATGTCGGATAAACTCATTACAGGGTAGAAACAACTTCGAGAAGGAGGCCAAGAGGAGGATTTGGCTGGGTTGGGCAGCATTTGGAAAACTACGACGAGTTTTCTCGTCACCCATACCGCAAATTGAATGCGGGAATGAAAAACCCGATATGTTAGTAATTTTCGTAATTTGTTTAGATTATATCTCCTAACACGCCGTCATTTTAGGACTCTTGTTACGATGTTACAAATGGTATGTCAACTGATTGGGCCATTGTCCATGCAAGCCATTACAAATGTAAATACACACGCCAGCCGCATCGGACCGTTCTTTTGGATAATCAGTCAAATATTGGTGTTGACAACATTTAAAAATAAATTAATCTGTTTAAACATATAGGTACCTACCTACCTATTAATGATTAAAAGATGTCACCACAACCCACTATTTGAGTATATAATAGAACTCGGTCAGAACTTTTTTTCTTGGTATTTGGTCTTTTTTTTATAAACAGTTTTATAAAAGTCCCCATCTGGTAAGCAACCTTCACATAGAACCCTCAATCATCTCCCAATCGATATTATTTATGCGAGTATCTATCTATAGACGTTTCAATATTACTTACCGAATACCAAATGAACACTCATCGGTGAGACGTGCTGAAACGCCTGAATCCAGGCCATTATAAATGTGCATCTATTTGAGGATAACCAAACAGTCCGGCAGTCAAGTGCGCTCAGCCGCAAGTTAGGCTGACGAGAAGCAAATATTTACAATCTCGGTTCACTTCCCGACCTTTTCTGTTTGACTTGCCGTAAATAACCGACACTTCCCGATTCACGCCGAATAACTGGGACTCTTGTCTATCCAGCGCCAAATTAACCAATTATGTCCCTGCAAATAGAGTTTACTTGTACTTTGATCCATGTCTAGAATAAATAATACCTATTGGCCGGGCATTGTATCAAAGTTCATAAATAAAGGTTGAATTAATTTATTTCATTCTATAGAAACCGATCATGTAATTTGGTACGGCCCAAATACGATTTCTGTCTAAAATTTTTATTTAATCGTTATAACAGTGCTTGATACAGCCATTTTTTGACCTAAAAATTGTAATTACTCATCCCCTTCGGTCTCTGTAATAGGTGTTTTTATTAACTTTAAAACATTAAAAGTATTCTTTTCACATACAATATATTAGGAATTTAGTAAGTAAAATTTTATTAATTTTTTTAAACAAGGATTCACAGACAGTATTAAAATATATGCCAGTTAAACGTATTTTGTACATAAACCAACTTGAATCAACGTTTTGTAAAAAACTCGTAATATACGTTAAGACGATGAAGTAGGTAAGTAAGTAAGTACTTAATGACATTAACTAAGTAATAAAAATACAGGTGGGAGCGGTCGACAGGGAAATTGGTTAGGTGATCATTGTTTTCTAAGATATTATTTTTTAAATACACAAAGAGTTTCCAAGTAGTATTAGTAAAAAGATAAATAGGAGCTTACAATATAGAAACTAATCTTAATATCTTTGGTGATACAAATAACAAACTAATCTCAATCATGAGAATTAAATCCATTTCAACATTTGAAACATAATGTAGTCAAGCCACAAACAAAAGCACACTTCAATGTTAAAGTATACCGGCAATGTCACGTAAATCAACAAATGAACAATGAAATTACGACACCTCTGTGGGGGGACTTAATTAACCGACCAGCAAATAAGATAAATGAACTGTCAGAGTAGCTAATGCGCCCACTGGATAGGAGACACTGTGACACACGGACGGTTTGTGATACTCTATCGGGACGCGCGAACGTTATTTTATATAAATTGGGACACAAGACGCTCTGAGCTACATTGAGACACACGGACTCTTTGCCTTCCGACTCCTAAGTATATAGGGAAAACACAGATAAAAGGTGCTTAAACTTTAGACACGTCACTCTGTGCTAGATATATTGGAACTCACTGACTCTCTGTCCTCTATGTTAGGTGACACAGACTCTCTTGCCTGACCTATAATTATGTTAGGACACAAGGACGCACTGTGTCCCAAAATAATATAGTCCCAACATGATTTAGATATAGATGTAGATGAACGTTCTGTGCTAGATTATTTTGGGGCCCACGAACGCCACCGTAGCTGAATATTATTTTGAAATTGCGAGTTTATCCCTGGTTTTAAAGCTTGATAATATCCCAACTGCAAGGTGAATGATACAGTCCCATCCGCTTTGGTTAATGCTAAAACTAGGACTACCGAGGTAGACTAACGGCCGGTTTCTATATTATACCGTTACCGATTACGCCTCGTTTTCTCTTGAAAAACTGTCAAAAATTAACAACGAGGCGTCGAAAATTTGACAGTTTTTCAGGGGAAAACGAGGCGTAATCGGTAACGGTATAATATAGGAACCGGCCATAAAAGGTTTGCCATAAAAAACAAAGTGTTTTTCTTGTTTAGGGCTAACCCTTTTAATAGGAGTGTCAGTAGATTACTATCTATACACAGGTGAAAAGTTACTATTAAAATCCCCAATAATGGTGCGAACTCAATCAAGATAATTGGAATAAACCATTCCCAAAATATTAGGAGAACCCATAGCGCCAGAAATGATCTGTCAAACACAACTCTAATCAAACAAGTTATTCAAAAAGTAGGTCAATTTAAATAATACACAGTTTAAATTAGGGACCGAATTCCTAGCCTTAATAAAACACTTATCAACTTAAATTAGTTGACTCGGTACTGCGAACATTTAATCTATTGATATAGTAAAATATTTGTTCAATATGATATCTACTTCAAGGCGATTTCTATTACCAGAGGATTTCTATTAGAATATTTGCGAGCATAACTTTGTGATATGATAACGTTGCATTTCTAAGCGCGACAGGTGATCCCAATGGGTTTTTGTCTTTTTCTACCTTTTTGTCCCAACATCGTTTTGTCTTTCTCACTCAAAACCTTTTTTGGTGTTAAAAAGAAAATTGCTCTTCGGGTTCCTGGCATTTTAGGTAAACATAAATTTTAATATGACGCATGTGATGCGTAATAAAAAAGAAAAGGTCGTACCCTGAAATATGAATACTAGGAAAAGTCCACATTCGTGTTTCCAACAAAATACGATCTTCAACAAAACTTAAATAAATGAAACCTAAGAGTTTTGTAGTATTTTTTTTTTTTTTTTTTTTTTTTTATGTTACTTGAAGATGGAACAAGCACATGGTCCACCTGATGTTGAGTGGTAACCATTACCTATCACAAAGCATTGCAACATAGATCACGTTTTTTGAAACGTGCTCTACGATGCAACGCCCTGCGTCCATCAACTTGAGGCATGATGATGATAAGCCTCTTGTGCCCGTAATTTCACCGGCACCCACACCCTTCAAACCGAAACACAGCACAGCTGCTTCACGGCAGAAATAGACATGGTGGCAGTACTTCCCCGGACGAGCCCTCCACAAAGAACTCTACTACTACTAAAATTAGTATTCTGATAAAACAATATTAAGAATCTTTACAGAATATATATTATAAGTCCGACGATTGTGGCGCAATGTAGGAAGGTCCGCCTGAGACAAAAAGTTGCGGGTTGTATTCACGCCGCATTTTGTATGATCTGAAAATATTTGTCTCGGGTGTCTCTAAGTGTATTTTATATTAAAATATATATAAGCCGTATATCCGTCATGTAGTTCCCATAATAAATAGCTCTGCCCAGTTTCGGGCGACATGAAAATGCCTATTATTAATTATATCCTATTAGTTACTGTAATTATTGAAGGAAATAAATAAATGATTGTAATGTGTTAGTATCCAGTATTATTTATTTAGGGATGGACGTTGTAAAAAAATAATAATTCTAATTAGTCCGTCAGATAGATCAACAAAAAATATTAGACACGTATTTTTTAAATTATCAAATAAATAAAAATTGACGGAGATAAAAAGCATCAAAATTCGAGAGTGGGGGCTCGTGACGTCACGGCCATGTAAAAAGTGTACTAAGCCGTGACGTCACGCGGAACTTCAATGCGCTATATCTTTGTATTTTTTTTTGTTTAATTGACAAAAGAAAAAATACGTGCCAATATTTTTTTGGAACTAATGAATGAGGGACTAATTAGAATTTTTCATTCGTCATCCCTAAACCTTAGTTATGTTATTGCATTCTTATAAATTGTCTAGCAGAGTAGCTTTTAAAACATTATCAGTCAGCTATCTAATTATATTGACACTGTAATTCTGAATGGAGATTAAGTGATTTGCCAGTTTATATAGGAAAACGTTTTAACATTAAACTAACATTTGCCGAGCTCGTTATTTGTGTGGTATCATGCTCAAGCGGCTTTCGTTGCGGTATTTTCCAATGTGTTACAAAGCACCTATTACTGCTCTCTGTGGTAGCTTAGGTTTCATTTCGTTCACTGTAGGTACAGGCTTCGAACAGAGCTATTTTAGTTATTTGATGTATTTTACTTTCAAGTTTTATACTGTTTTTGTTGTTTGCACTACATAAACAGAAGTGACTAGTCATTCTCCAACATATTATTATTGTTTATTGTTGATTGTATCATCAAATTAAGCAGCTAGGTTTATACTAAATTTGGGTCGTCAATTAGGATTGCATCACTTCAGAAAACCGATTTTTTTACCCTCTGATGGGGCTCTACGGCTTTCCCTCAATTTAACTCAATTTTTTACATGAATGAATCCTATATAGGTACCTAGTACTATTTGTAGTGTGGGTTTTCACTTGCTCACAGACCCAACTTGTTTTGATGACTAGGTATAGATTTTTGGATTCAGTAAAAGTTTAAGTATAAACCTAATTGAAAGGAAGTTTAAACTTTTAAATTCATTTCGTCCTTTCCTTCACAGTATTAAAAGTTTCTAAGTAATCTGAAGCCACGTCGAAACTTTTTAATAAAGTAACAACGCTTACGAGGGTAAGATTCTTGCTCATGAAACGATACAAGTATTTTTAGTTGTCCCCACAACTTTTGGAATTAGGGACCTCTTCTGAAATTAGGGAATAATTTTCTAATATCCGTATTCTAAAGTATTGGTAAAATTGTTCATAAAAGTTCAAAACATAATTGGGCTTAGTTGTTTTCGAGAGCCTCTGGATGAAATCGTTTATTCGGAGAAAAGTTTTATTTGAATTTTTTGGGAAACACGGAAGGGTGAATAAAAATTTGCGCTCGAAAAATCTCATGTTCGCTATTCTGATTCAGCATTAACTTTCCTTTGACACAATACGCGCGCATTGGATTGCCAAAGTGTAATAACAGGATGTGGTCATGCAGAACGATAGCTGTGCATACGCATGTTGGAACATAAAAAAATACCACATTGGAGCCTTACAATAAAGTATGGAACTTGTAATTCTGTATCCGTTAAGAACTCTGGTTTCTGCGATATTCTTTTTGCCTAATTTAGGTACCTAGATTGTAGACACATAGATATTTGTTTGAAAACAAATGACAATGAAGAAACAAAGCTAAGCTAATAAGAAGCTGTTAGGTATCAATAATTACTTTTAATTAAAATGAGGTTTATGGTAAAATGCAGGGATTTTCTTATGTCGCGTCGCATATCAAAATGCAAAGCTGCTTTTGTAAGCCCAAACCAAAAGTAATAGAAAAATTTACCCATTCTTCGTTATCAGTATTCTACGGGCTCACGAAGATAATACAATCTTGAAAATATGTATGCACGGAGAACGGTCTCCGACCACAGTGTTAGTGACGTCTACGCGCTTACGACCGCCAACCTAGCTGTTTACTTGGGGTGCAAGTGTAGCCATTATCATGTTAACCTACCATGAAATAAGGTCTAACACCAAAATTGCTACACTCCTGATAAAACTGTATCATGGTTTTATTAAGAATTGTTTCGTCATTAAACCAATTTAGCAACATTCGCAACAACAATTTAACAAGTCAACATAGTTCTCTCACAAAGATATTTATGAATGTGTATTTAATTCAGAAACTCTCTGCAGCATTCCTTAAAACTTTATTATTAACTGGTGACCCGTCCAGGCTTTGCACATGTTTTTTTGTCGTAGTTTTATTATTTTATAACTCAAAGGGATTAGGTAGCGTTTATGATGGAAGCTGCTAGGTTGCTTTAATTTTTCCGACATTTTCAACAATTATTATCGTCATATTTTAACCAATTTACACAAAACCCTATTAAATTATACACTTGAACCTTCCTTATAAATCATACTGTCTATTGATGATAATATAATTGCATAAAAATCCGTTCTGTAGTTGTAGAGATTATCGCGAACAGACAGACAGGCAGATGCGATTGATTATTATAGATAGATTGTTTTACAACTCAACCCTCGCGAAAATATTGTTGCAAAGACCCGTCCGTCAAGACCAATGACATAGCTACTAGGTATGGTCGTACTTTGGAGAGGTCAAGCTGTATCTATTTTGATAAAATATAGCCGATGTTTTAATCATAAATGCTTCAGGATTATAATAGTCCCATCAAAATGAATATAATAGTTTATGTATGATTCTCGAACAAACAAACAAACAGACAAAAAACTATATTATTCTTCTTTTATAATCCTTCAATTGAGTCTCTATCCCAATCTCATCATATATCAAATACCTTTAAATAACAGATTAAATTTAACAGTTTCTTACATTGATATAATACTGTTACCTACCATCGGTTTTTTATTAGTTTATTATTATAAGATAAAGATACTAACCATCTTGCTGATGCAGAATTAACAAATTAGTTATTAGGCTTATAATAGTTATGATGAACTATGTAGGTACATTATTTTAAATTACCAGCATCTCCTAACATTTTATCACTCTCTACATAATTTGAAATTTCCTGTCTTTGTAAGGACATCATTGTCGTTACCATCTTGCAATACAAACATATTGTTGGTTGAACAAACAGTGCGTTTCTAAGATAACACTCCTTGAGAGGGAATTCCCCATCTTTGCAAAATGTTCTACTTATTATGAATGGGTAATAAATGATAAGTATTTTCGAGTTTCAACTCTATTACACCCTCGACCATCAAACGGTGTGTACCCAATTAGTAGTTTTTACATATAAAAATGGGTTTTTTGAACAACCAAAGCGGGTATATTTTGCTTTTGCCATTTAACTCTACCTCTGTGGCGCAGTGGCGCCTGAGACGCAAAAGGTTTCAGGTTCGATTCCTGCTGCAAAATCTGCAAATATTTGTCTCGAGTCTGGGCGTTTTCTATTCATAATTTATATGTATTTACAAAAAATGAATTTAAGCAGCATACCAGTCATGTGGTTCCCACAATATTATATTACTCTGATTTTACTTTGGGGCCCAAACTAAGCAGAGTTTGATGTTGTGTAATAATGTCCAGCATTAATATAGCATTATTCGTAATTATTATACCTCTCTTAGAGCACGACTGAAGCACAGGATAACCAAGTTCAGACTCATGTTTTATTATATCTTTTTAAATTAAGATTTTAGTACGTTTTTTGTAACCAAGTTAAGATTTCTAAATTATTTATAGTGAGCGTGATGAGATAAAAACTAACATTTTATCATCCTAATCCAAATAAAGTTCATTATCTTGAAAACTGTGAAGATAAAATCTATCAAGCTTGACGGAAAGAGCAATCAGTGAACTGGGCCCAGGAATAAATCCCACACGGGGGTTCCCCGGGGAACTAATTGCAGCCCTACCCGTATTGATGGCCACTACACAGGGATCAATGTAAATTATCTCACGCGTATCCGCAAAATGCTATTAGGACCGCTTTATTCACTTCTAGGCTTAGTGATTACGTTTTTCAAAGCTGATTTTGCTCTACATTTTCACTTTTCTTCTTTTCCTTCTTCCCATCTTCACAGTTTCTTCTCATACCTATCTTGATTATTTAAATTTGTAAGTCGTTTTCTACCACCCGTAAGGGTTCTGGTAGAAGCTGGATGCGTCAAGCTCAGGACAGGGCGCAATTAGGCTAATTAGGGGAAGCCTATGTCCAACTAGTGGACTGCTATATAGGCTGATGATGATGAAAACCTTTAAGAGTGTCACTCTCCTTCTAAAAGTCCACATAAAGAAAGGATGCGAATCTAATTATAGCCTCTGACACGGCACATTCATCAAAAAAGAGCAACAGTTTTTTTTAAGAATAATGATTAACAACGTCTATTGATATCGCCTACTGAACTTACGTGTCAAAATAATTTCAAGATAAATCGTATTTAATCGGCCCATTCACAAACTCATTTCTTACCAAAGCACTGAATACTTTTCTGATTTCAACTACCACTTTCGATGATAAACGTTGTTTCATACACGACCAATACCATTCAGGCTATTTCAGAACCTTTTGGTTGAAGTAACATAAAAATAATTAACCATCTAATACGTCAGCATACCTATTTATAAATTCTTTACAAACACCAAGTACCAAACTGGATTTTAAATTAGGCCAGCCTAGGCATTCACCAATTTATAGGATTTAAGGCCTTGATCGCCACGCCCTCAACCCCACGCAGAGCCGTAATTAAAACTTTGTTCAATAAACTATGATTAAAAGTTCTGCCAGCACGATCCATACTTTTTTCAGAAGCTAACTTATTATTTTTTAACTTTAGACTCATCTGCAGGTTAACTGATTACTTCTTCTTCGTATGGGTTAGTAGCCATCTCTGGAAGGCCTCCGACATGACTGAAAAAGGCGGGACCAACATCTTAACGTGCCTTTCGAAGCAAGGAAGCACTCTGATCTAAATGCCGGTCACAAATTCATGTAGTGAGTGAAAGAACACCGAAATAAGCCACGCAATGAGCGCTTAACTGATTAGTGATTACACAAAAAGTGCTTAATATAGCCAAATTTCTCAAACGTCAGCTACCACTAACCATTTAGATGTTTTAAAGATAAAACGCGAATAGAGTATTATATAGACTATAGAGTATAGGATAAACTATATTCTGGGTTCTGTTGTTATTGAAAAAAACATACCTTTTTTTGAAGTTGGTTATAAACCTGTCTCTATTAAAGCTAAAGCTATTTGAAATTCACGGGTTTTTAACACTCAAAATGTTCAAGTATAAGGCTTACATCGTATCAAACTAGCAAACGTTTATTGGCGGGTTAAAGGTCAGCTTATACCTACATACCCGCAAAACCAGACCAATAATAGCTATTTTACGACAGCATAAAATACCTTGTTCGAACACGATTTCTTCACTCAATGTTTAGAGCATAACTGGCGTAATAAATTCTTGTGAAAAGCTTTCCCTTAATAAATCCAGTTCGAGTCAGATTCGCCAGCCGCCATAAATTGTTAAATAAATCGTTCGAACAACACGAAATGGATTAGCTGTGAGCGATATCAAGTTATTATTTGGAGACCGATCCGAAGATATAGGTTTGAACTTAATCAATGCAGAAGTAATTTAGAAACGACGGTATAATAATTACTATAGAGTTCTCTTTTGCATAGAAGGTCTACACTAATTCCTCGAACTGAGAGTATGACGAGACATGAGACATATGAGGCTGGGTTTGCTCCCAACACGCAACGGTCACTCAACGGGAGCGGTTAGATAGATAAGATAAGATAATATAATTCTTTATTCAGCACACAGCAATTACTGCACAGGGAACACATAATAATAAGGTAGGTAGGTAGTTATAAGACTTATAGGTACAATTTAGGCAATATCACAGAATAAAGAAAGGACAGAAGTTTAGGTACCTAGTAACTACTACATAAGCGAAGAACTAATAAAAAGGTAGGGGCGGGTGTCATCTGCGCTGCAAAGGCCTGGGCTAAAAAGGTTCCATATCAGCTTGAAGCTGCTTTGCCACGGGGGCTAAGCAGCGCTGATTCTACATTCCTATAAAATTTGATCATGACACCCATGGAAATATGGCTTATATGGTTTGCTGGAAGAAAACTCTTAAAGGGTTAGACTTGCCTCTGTATATTTTTGAGCTGTACTCTTTTTATTTATTATTTAAGTGTAGAATAAATAATTACAGAATTAAATTTTGGAGTAGGTTATAACGTAGGTAACGTAACGTCCACGAATATAAGCTGTTGGAGATTCTGCTAATAGAAACTTATGTTACTTGTAAATATAGAAATTTTACTAGCTAGTTTTTTTTTAATACAGACATAATTTTTTTATGTATGCAGCAGGATGGGGCAAAATTTTACCACATTGAGGGCTGATGATACCACCGATTCCCACTTTGCGTTGAATTGACACCAACTCAATTTTATGGCGAATGGCACTTTATTGAAATTGGATCACACACACCACACCACACCACACCAGCCTATATCAGTCCACTGCTGGACATAGGCCTCCCCTAATAAAGTGGGATATAACCATAATCCCCATAGAAATTGGATCGAAAACTTATTTTTAAATTTTTGCAAAATCTTACAATTTCATTTGGTCAGATAATTAGGAAAAAGGGTTTTTGTTAGAAAATAGAGTCGAGACCAACTTTTTTTACATTTTCTAGGCTGATTGTACATTTTATCAAAAATCTGAAAATGTTTTTCTTCCATATAAACCTTTAGTTTAAGAACAAAACCTTCTAAGTACAAAAAAGGTAGCGGCCCTTATAAGGTAAAATATTTCCCCACCCTGTATATCTAGAGGTTAACCAGTAATACAGGTTAATCTGTATTTACTGCACTCAAAAGATGAACACAAAA
Source organism: Horisme vitalbata (assembly GCA_951804965.1). Lineage (NCBI taxonomy): Eukaryota > Metazoa > Arthropoda > Insecta > Lepidoptera > Geometridae > Horisme > Horisme vitalbata. The sequence goes on along the minus strand of OX638100.1, from coordinate 10,948,901 downwards.
CAAAAAAGAGTATAAATTGAGCAACATATTTTTTTTTTTATTTTGTTTTGAATATTGGACACTTTTACGGTATAGGTACTTAATTCGCTCCTTCTTCGCATGAGCTCATGGACGACTCTATTGTCGAAGTTTTAAGGCCACCCAAAAGCCTCCGACATGGCTTAACGACTGAATAAGCTGGGATCAATATAGCGTTCTTTCCGAAGCATGTAAGCGCTCAGATCAAATGCCACGCAATCTTTACGTAAAAAACACGTCAGTCGTTCTCGAAACTTAGATAAGTACCGCCAACAATTTGAAGATAAAGTGTCATGTTTAACCGAGGGTCATGTTGAGGGTCAAGTGACACCTGACATTGCCACTCCGCCACTTGGCGGGTGATACCTGTCACTTCATCCGTTATTCAACACGACAATTTTCCACCTGTCTCCTTCACGCCCAGCGTGACAAATGTATCGGCACTGGGAGCATAGTGTGTACGGAATATCATCTTAATATGATTGATTCTTTTTTGGCTGTGTGGACTGTTTTTATTCTTAAATAATAATATGATATACATTATTATTTAAGAAGCTCATTATTTTAACAAAGTCGTAAAATACCTCCGTTAGCTAAATTCTAGTAAATCTGCACTGTTTAATACAATTTTGATATTAAAACATTCTAATCCTTAAAAAACCTCAAAGTTGAAGTTTAAAACCTTCCTAAACTTTAACCTTCTGAATACGCATTGCAACACTCACTACATATTAAGACGATAACGGAAATATTTACAGTAAGCTTTCTAGTCTCTCTCATCCTTCCATACTACAAATAATCCTTGCAGTGTTAGGAATCCCAATCTTCTATGACGCATCGCATATACCCATAATTCAAAAACCCATAGTGAAGACGGACAGAAGGCGCCTCTCTCGATTATCGGTCCACCATTGAAGCCTTCTCGAAGTTATTGGTCCACCATTGAAACCTGGGTGCGGTTAAAGTTCTGACACCGCGTAATTGAATCTTGCAGGTCAGACCGTGCCCGACGAATGCTTATGAAAACTGTTAGCTGGAGCTCGCTTCAATAGATAGGTCTACATAACTAGGTGAAAATATCTACATTGTATTTTTTTGTAGAATTACTATGTTGGTTTTGCGTCTAACAAGGTATGAGAATGTCTTCTTGAATAATACATTATATGCAGTTCTTAATACTCGTATTTTTGTTATCTTTTCGAAAAAACGTCGTCCAAACAACAGACGCCGAAAATATTTTTAATCTCATATTACTTAATTTTGAGAGTAGATTTTTGTAAGATTTTTATTATACGAAAAGCAGCCAACGCTTCATGGAAACGTAATTTACAATGGAGGCCTCGCCAGAACAAGATTTCTTGAGAAAACGTAGATGTGTGGCTTCTCAAGCCGTAAAGTTAATTAGCTACTTCAGAAGTTAAAAATATTTATGTAAGATTATTTTTTATAATATAGGATGTATATTATTTCGCTTACAAGTTGATTGTAGAATTTTATTTACCATTGCTATTATATTCGATAGCAAAAATCGATGTGTTGGCTATGGCAAAAATTAACATTGTTTGGATAAATTTTGTGACTTGATACAATATACCTACTTGAAAGGTTTCAAGCACTTCGGTATATTTTGACCCGTGAATTGATAAAGATTTTTTTTATTTGATGTTATAGATTTTAAAGGATCAGCGCCACCGGGGTTAGCCATTCCCTGCCCCAAAAAAATATAAAAAAATACAAATCAATTTTCAACCCATCCGTTTCAATAAAACTCAAATTATTAGAGTCAGGATCAAGCTTCATTTCCTTTGAGGAAACGTCTTTGTTGATTCGTTTCTCCTTATTTCGCAAGATATTATTGAGGCTCATGCTCCACAAGGTTTGTGTTAGAAAATAATGAACCTCCCCTTATAATAAAATTCTGGAAAATGTAAAATACTATGCAAGCCCACGATATCCTTTCAGGACAACAATGCTAGATATTTTATGTTGACAGAACTATCTCGTTATGCTGGCAGAATATTTTCTTCAGAAAAAAACAAACAATTTTTCTTTCAAAAACAAAAAAAATAGACATAATTCCTTATGACATGGAGGTTGTTAAAGTAAGTTTTTAAACTTGGCTATTTGCTGTCGGGCTATAACGTCACTACGTTCACGGACTAGGATAAGCTGCGTTTTTGTAATTTGATATGATTTGTTTTTTTTTTTAACAAAAACACACATTTCTCTGATACACTTAAATGAAGTGGCAGAATATTACATTTTTTTAAAAGTGGTCTGCTAGAAACCAATCTGTATTTATGACTCGAATGCATCTTTTTTGTATTTTAAAAACCCTTTCTACGTCTACAGAGCTACCCTAAAAAATCAAATCATAGCTTAGTACTGCAGCACCAAGTGAAATGGTCTGACGTATTCTTTTGAGGGCAAAGACGAAATAGGCCTTTTGCATACAAGATTAACATGATATTTCCAATTTAAGTGTGTATAATATATATTAGGTAATCCATTAAAAAACTAAAAGAACCAACTTCACATACTTTTTCATTGTTATAGCCAATGTCAAGAATTAATTTGTTATAGGATTAGTATTATAGGAATTAAATTGCATTATTTGTGTTTTATTAATATTTATACAAAAATTATAATTATATACCTATTGATCTCATAATTATTATAATACTTAGTTATTGTGAATGCTGTGTCCCCCTGTAATTGGCTTCTTTATTAGAACAAAACTCTATCAATGTAACCATGTAAAGTATCGATATATTTATGCTGTTGGCATTCCTATTAAATAAATAAATTCACACCAAAATCAAGTCATTTACGTTTCTCTCATGTTTCAGGTAGGCGATGAACAGACACATGTCTCCGCCACCAACAAGAGCCGCCTGGTGGCTGGCTACATTCTTCAGCGTCTTTGTTACAGGTAAAATTATGATTTATCTAAGTACTCAGTTGTTTATGTCTACTTCAGGACCCATTTAAATTTGTGAAACTATCCGAAGAAGCTGATTTTGTTTGTCTTTGTGATAATAACGTTAGGGTGTAAGGGGTTCCGACTTCCATCTGCCAAACCCAAGCCAACCTCACTTGCACGTGGTGCATCCTGCTAACTATTATCAAACTTATAGCCCTTCCCTCCCGACCTCTGAGGAGATAAGACGTGTTCCAAAGTATTGTTGTATTAAAATTTAATTCAAATTAGTGAAATTAAATAGTACTAAAATAATAGGAGTGCATAAAGCGGCAGGAGCTCATTCAAACTAGTGCATACATCTGTGTGTTATACACACTAGTACGCGCGGGCACACAAAGAAAATAAACCAGTCTACGCGAACCTAGTGTGCGTAAGTAGCGGCTCGCCTAATGAGGTGTCTGTCTGTATAGACAGCCCGCACACGGAGACACCCCTCGTAGGTGCTGAAGTTCATTATAAACTGGACCACAAATACTGAGTGCGTGTGTGCACCATTATAACAAGACCTCTGCCATAGATTACTGCAGAACAACCGCGCGTTAGCTTGATTTCATTCTACTGCCCTGGTACTTGAACGTACGGCCCGGGTACAATGCATCGTACTCCACCTCGCGCTGGTTCTTATGACTCTGAACCAGAGTTAAATAAAAGCAACAAAAGCAATGTTAACTGCAGATTAAAACGGAAGCGAGATGACGAGCATGTAACTGTTGATGCTATGAAGGCTTATATGGACGAGATGAAAGGATTATTATCCTCGAACATGCTTCAACAGGAAGCAAAATTCATCTCAATAGAAAAATCAATCAAGGAAATAATTTCTTCAAACAAATCAAAAGAAAACAAATTAACGTCATTGGAATCTACATTGAAAGATATAAAACAACAAAATGCTGACTTGGTTAAGTCGTTGGATTTTATGTCAAGTAAATATGAGGAAATACGAGAAAAATTTGATATTCTTGAGGCTGACGGTAAATCCAATTTAAGCACCATTAAAATCCTGGAAGACAGAATTGACAGTCTGGAACGGAAAGCTCGGTCAGGCAGCATTGAAATGCGAAACATCACACATAATCAGCCGGAGCAAAGACAGGATCTTCAGAACATTGTCAAAAATGTTTGCACAGAGCTTAACGTTATAATTGCGGATGTTGAAATACGTGATGTTTTTAGGCTCAGTGCTAAATCTAAAAACTCTGCGCCGGGGTCCATTATCGTGGAGTTTTCTACCGCTACAAAGAAAGAGGAAATACTTAACTCGTTGAAGAAGTATAAAAAGAGCAGAAAATCCCTCACGACCGAGCATCTTAAAGTGGCTGGACCTCCTACTCCTGTCTATATCTCGGAGAATCTTACTCCTAAAATGAAGCGACTATATTATCTGGCACGGGAGTTTGCCCGGAGTAATGATTATCGCTATAGCTGGACCAGTTATGGCAACGTATACATTCGGAAGGCCGAGGCCAGCCCGGCCATAAGAATAAATAGCGAAGGAGATTTGGACAAGCTCAAAAAACCACAATGACAACAAAACTTTACCAGCAAATTTTGTTTTCGATTAATTAGTTACCTTTCGTTTAAATCTATGTCACTTTCTAATAATAACCTTTTCTATGTACAATGTATAACTCTAACCTTTTTAACATTTCACATTCTCAGCATACTTTACACAAAACACATCAACACACAATATTATTTCAGTCATAATCAGGGCTCATTTACGGAAAAAACATACTTTAAATACTGCTATTCAATAAACCTAATAGTACATGCCTATTTATATTATTTTTCACTTCTCTTGCTCAAAAAGTGTATCATAATAGTGTAGCTTAGCGGGCCTAAAACTCGAGTTTAATACCTAGGGCTAAAAAGTATTTTTTCTTTTTAATTTTTGTCTAAAATCATCAGCCCGTACAAAGCATTCGTTCTCTTATATAAAAACTCGACTTCTTGGTGCTCCGTCAATCTTTTTTTTTGAAAATAGAACCGTCTTGGTGATGTTTTATGAAGGTTGATTCTTCCCTTCACGGTAGAATGCGAACTGTTTCGTTGAGGGTTATTGAAGGTATAGAGATTTAAAAAAAAAGATGGTATTGGCGCTAAATCTCTAGATTTTCTTCATTCCAAATCACAAACTTTTACGTTTAACTTCCTGACTTTAACTTTCAAATTGTGAACGTGAAAAATGTCATCAAGTGATAGTGAAGATGCTAATATGCAAATGGAAAAAAAGGGCAAAGAAATAATTATGAATCTGTTGCCGACAAAATCACGTGAAATATATTTAAAGAGTTACGAAAATTTTATGAAATGGAGTGATGAGAAATGTGTGGATTCTTTTACAGAAGGGGTTTTTCTCACTTATTTTGATGAATTATCGAAAAAATTCAAATCGTCGACTCTTTGGAGCACATATTCAATGTTAAGAATGACCTTAAAAACGAGACACGACGTCGATATTAAAAAATATGTAAATTTAACGGCTTTACTGAAGAAATTGTCCACTGGATACAAGGCAAAAAAATCTAAAGTCTTGACGACACAAGAAATCGAAACATTTTTAAATAACGCTCCAAATAAACAATACTTGGCAACAAAGGTAACCTACTTATGTACTCTACTCAAACTAAATAAATAGATACCTACCTACATACCTAAATTATGTACCTAGGTTATTACGATTATTAACACACTTATTTTTTTGTTCAACAGGTTGCTTTAATTTATGGAATCAGCGGTGCATGCAGAGGAATAGAGCTTGCCAATATAACGCTAGAAGACGTAGAAACGGATACAAACCTACAAGCTGTGAGTCTGCCGAACACGAAAACAAACAAAGAGCGTAAATTTGTCATCAGTGGAGAATACCTTAAGGCTCAGGCCTCACCTGTCTGACCTGGCGCGGACATGGCGCGGGCGCTTTCCTATTCCATTCAAGTTTAATACAAAATGCACGGAAATAAAGCATAATTTAGCTCGACGACTTCGCGTCATAACCACGTCCGATCAACGACATACCGTGTGTCCTAAATTATACTTTATTTCCATGCATTTTGTATGAAATTTGATTGGAATAAGAAACCGCCAGTGCCATGTCTGCGCCCGACGTTAGTCACATTCATCGGGCACGGACATGACACGGACATGGCACAGGTGGTTTCCTATTCCATTCAAATTTCATACAAAATGCATGGAAATAAAGCACAATTTAGGGCACATAGTATGTCGTTGCTCGGACGTATGACGCGCCTTTTCGGCGCCCGCGCCCGATCGCCGCCAGATGAGCGTCAGATGGCCGCCAGTTCGTAGTATGTACTTGCTTGCGACATACGTCTGTTAGTGATGTAAAAATGCGTGACGAATGACGATATCGAATTTAATATTGAATTTTGTGAATTGATTGTAAAATATGCAACGCTTTATGATCATTGTCGTTCCAATTATTGTAACTGAAATGTTCAAGATAAATTGTGGCTGGAAATCGGAAAGAGATTAAACCGGTACTAAGATTTTTTTATGTAATACCCATGGTAATACTAGCTGATCCTTGTGCAAATTCGTTTGCGCGTATTTTCTTCATCTGTATCAGGGCCCGATTTGGTAACCCGATGAAGAGGTTTTCGGCAGGGTTTTTTCAAAAGCTTAGTAATTTAGTAATTTCAAAAGCTTAGTTAACCCTCTCCGCATGGGTTACACTATTATTTGATGGGTCTAAACCATTCAAAACCCTTTTGATTAGGTTACCTGATCATGAGGGTTATCAATAGTATTGGGTTTTGGTATTATTCCAAAACCCATTCCTTAGGGTTACCCTTTATCATTGTAACACGGGTTGTACGTGGGTTATAGGAGATAAAGGAGAAAAAAAAATCGGTCAAAAGATGAAAATTAATTGCGGTAATTGTGTTCTAAGCATTAAGGGCGGAAATACAGACTACTAATTGTTTATTTTACGCAATAATAATTATATTATAATAAAATTGGAATAAATTTTCAATAACAGCTGTCAAACCTAAATTGACCATATCTCGAGAACTACTTATCTTAGACTTGCCTTTACTAGCTCAAATGATAGCTATTGACAAGACCTTAATTTTCGATGACAGCTGTCAAACTTAAATCGACCATATCTCGAGAAGTACTTATCTTAGACTTGCCTTTACTAGCTCAAATGATAGCTATTGACGAGACCTTAATTATCGATGACAGCTGTCAAACTTAAATCGACCATATCTCGAGAACTACTCATCCTAGACTTGCTTTTACTAGTTCAAATGATTGCTATTGACATGAACTTAATTTTCGATGACAGCTGTCAAACTTAAATCGACCATATCTCGGGAACTACTTATCTTAGACTTGCTTTTACTAGCTCAAATGATTGCTATTGACATGAACTTAATTTTCGATGACAGCTGTCAAACTTAAATCGACCATATCTCGAGAACTACTCATCTTAGACTTGCTTTTACTAGCTCAAATGATTGCTATTGACATGAACTTAATTTTCGATGACAGCTGTCAAACTTAAATCGACCATATCTCGGGAACTACTTATCTTAGACTTGCCTTTACTAGCTCAAATGATTTCTATTGACATGAACTTAATTTTCGATGACAGCTGTCAAATTTAAATCGACCATATCTCGAGAACTACTTATCTTAGACTTGCCTTTACTAGCTCAAATGATAGCTATTGACAAGACCTTAATTTTCGATGACAGCTGTCAAACTTAAAACAACCATATCTCGAGAGCTACTCATCCTAGGCTTGCCGTTACTAGCTCACATGATAGCTATTGTTAAGATCTTAATTTTCGATGACAGTTTTTAGTTTGACAGCTGTCATCGAAAATTAAGATTTTATTAGTAGCTATCATTTGAGCTAACGGCAAGTCTAGGATGAGTACTTCTCGAGATATGGCAAATTCAATTTTGACATATGTCATTGAAAATAAAGATCTTGTCGATAGCTATCTTTTGAGCAATTAACAGCTATGCTAGGATGAGTAGTTCCAGAGATATAACCATTTACAGATGAATTTGTAGAATGAGTTTCGAGTGGAGCTTTGAGTTGAGTTTTAGAGTGACAGTGACAGTGACAATCCGAAATTATTATTAATTAATAAATATTAGTAATGATAACCATTGTGTAACATTCAAAAAAACCTATCAAGAGGTAACTCCATTCATTCGTTTAACCTCATAAGAGGGTAACCCTATCGACTGAAAACCAAAAGGAACGGGTTACACTTTCGCTTGTGTTAGGAGGAAAATATCCAAACGAAAGGGTAATCCCGTCAACTGTATAACCCAATGAAGGGGTTTCACTTTCGAAGCAACTAACTCGAAATCGGGGTTGTACGGGCCCTGATCTGTATATTAATTAATTGTATGCACGAGAGCAAGAGCATCTTCGTTTTCTGAGGATGACATGCTGACACATCGATACCGGACAACAGACTGCACTACACTTGTGCCTCTGTCGCGTCATTTCTGCGTCATGTCCGAGCCATGTCCGCGCCATGCCCGCGCCATGTCCTCGCCACGTCCGTGCCACGTCCGCGCCATGTCCGCGCCATGTCCTTGCCCGATATGTGTGACCTGTGCCTAATATAGTTAAAGCCTATCAGGAGTTACGTCCCACTAATGTTTCAACGAGAAGATTTTTTCTAAATTATCAAAATGGTAAATGCACAAGGCAAGTCATAGGCAAAAATAAATTTGGTAACATGCCTAAAGATATTGCCACTTATCTAAATTTACCAAATCCGGAACTCTACACGGGCCATTGTTTCCGCAGAACATCCGCGACTCTGTTGGCGGACTCTGGTGCGAATATAACGACATTAAAACGCCACGGTGGATGGAGGTCCGATCAAGTGGCTGAAGGTTATATAGAGGACTCTATACAAAACAAGTATCACGTCACGCAGCGGATTATGGAAGGAATCAATATTCTACCAAACATTACAGAACCCCAAGCATCTACATCGCGGGATTGGATGAATATGTCAACTCAGCTGAAGCCGCACTCAGATCTTAATAATGCAGGAAACTCAAGCATGATTCGAGTCTCTCCAACTTTTACTCCACAACAATCAACTCAAAATATTATCACATCCCAATCACAGAGAACCGAAATAAAATTGCCCGGGAAAAACATATCACTAAACATTCAAAATTGCTCTAACTGCACATTTAATTTTTAATAAAATTTCTGAAAATTGACTAATTTGGAATTGTTTTATTTTCTCGCAATCGAAGTGAAAAGTAGAGTGTTTTACTCGGGCCAAAACCACCCATTATAACTCGGTCTTGTCATCCTCCCTCGCTAAGCTCGGGAGTATAACAACCTCGTATATAATGGGATGGTTTAGTCCCTTGTAAAACAATCTACTATTATCCGCTTGAAGATTGGACACAATCAAGTAGGACTATTCTTTTATTCATACATACGTTCTACTTTTACGTGCATTGCATTATCTAAATGTTCCTATTGTATCACAAACTATACGGATTTCTCTTTTATTACCAAGAATAGGCTTATTTCAAACTACCCTCAATTAGGCACTTCACACTCTGATGATGGTATTGCTTGCCGACATTATACATATAATTTAATTTACATGTTGAACCCATTTATTGGGGATCTTAGTATGGTTGCTATTTTACTGCATTTGTCGTTTCGCTCCCCGGAATTCCTAGCAAATAAAATTTTATTCATTCAATACCGTCGTAATGTCGAATATTGACGAATCGGGTGAAATTTTGTGCAGGAGAATGGGTGACCCTGGCGATTATCAGTTTAGAACGGTTTTTAATCCCGGAAAAGAATGTTTTACAATATTGACCGTTAATATTTGCAGTATAAACGCAAACTTTGATAAGTTCTTGATATTTATTTCTAAATTTAATTTATTAATCGACGTTTTGGTGTTAACAGAATGTTGGAATAATGATAATTACACTCCACCAGATATTAATAACTACAAAATGTTCCAATCATCTATTTATTTAAATAAAAATGATGGCGTTGTTGTCTACGTACGGGATACGCTTGAGTCAACATCATATGAACCTAACTGCACAGAAGGAAATTGTATTGTGATTGATATAAAAGATACTATTTCTATAGTTTGCTCATATCGCCCACCATGCTATAAGAATCCTATAAATTATATTCACTCTCTCGATGATATCTTAAAAAATTGTGTAAATAAACAAAACACGATTTTAACTGGTGACATTAATATTAATATAATGCCAGATAGTCTTGATAAAGTTTCAACTACTTACCTTAATCTAATGGCAGCTCACGGGTTAAGGCAAGGTGTTAACTGCCCCACAAGGATTAAAACCTGTCTGGACCACTTCATGGTAAAAACACAGCTTAAGTGTAAGTCATTTGTTTTTGATAAGCTGACAGATCACTCACCTATTCTTTTAAGTATGAACTTAAGAACTAATGTAAAAAGAGGCTTATTATTCCAAAAAGTCAAAGTCAATCTTGACGCTATACATAAAACCTATCTAACGAATCTTGGTGTGACCTCTATTCTACGAATGATGTGAATAAGGCAGCGCAGATTTTGACATCAAGATTGGAAAAAGTTATTGCTGATAACACAATTATAAACCAAATTTCCAAACGAAAAGCACCGTTAAAGCCGTGGATTACAATAGGGGTTGTAAATTCAATTAGAAGACGCGACAAAATGCATAAATTATTAAAAAAGGATTGCAATAATGAAAAGTTACAAATCAAATACCTAAATTATAGGAATACTTTAAATAAAATCATAAAAAGACTAAAGAGAAACTTTTATAGGCATTTACTAGATAAACATAGAGGAAACTTAAAAGAAACATGGAATACCATAAAGGAAATCTGTAACATGGCTAAAAAGAAAGAACCCTCTTCTAATTTACTGGACCTGGACTCAAACACTACTGAAGCATTAGACAAAGTAAATACATTTTTCACAACTATTGGCTCTAATCTTGCAAATGAAACCTTATCTAAACTAAGCACCACCGAAGAAAGACTTGCTTCCCAGGCTCATAATAATGAGTCTGTTCTGAATTCATTATCATTATATTTCACTGACCCAGAGGAAGTTGCTAATGTTATCTGTGGACTTAAGACTAGTAACTCATCGGGATATGATGGCATAACCTCTAAAATACTTAAATCTAATCGAAAAAACCTTTCGGAACCTTTAGCTTATTTAATTAATTTGACATATGAATTTGGCATTTTTCCTAATATCTATAAAAAAGCAATAGTCTGTCCAATTTATAAAGCAGGAGACAGAACATTACCCACTAACTATCGACCTATTTCCCTGTTAAGTTCACTATCTAAAGTGGTTGAAAAAATTACTAACAAAAGGCTTATACATTTTTTGGAAGGGAATAAGCTCCTAGACGTAAACCAATTTGGATTTAGAGCAAAAAGATCTACAGATGACGCCGTTTTACAACTTACGTCTAACATAGTTAAATACCTTGATAATAATGAAAGAGTCATTGGAGTATTTCTGGACCTACAAAAGGCATTTGATACGGTTTCTGTTCCGATTTTATTAAGGCGTCTCGAAAATATGGGAATAAGGGGGAATGCCTTTTTGTGGTTTCAGGACTACTTGACTAACAGAAACCAACGAATCAAAGTAGATGGTCATCTAAGCAATGAGAGTTACACTACCTGCGGTGTACCGCAAGGAAGTACGCTGGGGCCTACTCTTTTTCTTATTTACACAATAAACACCGTGGGTCATCCTGTGATATCCAGACTCTTATGAGACTGGAGGGAACAGGATGGCCCACCCTCACTTTTACACACACACACACACACACACACACACATCATTTAGATATTGCCGGCCTACGCCGTGTTTTCTATGTTTAATTTAAACAATTTGTTATTGTACCCTAGATTTAGGGAAGGAACTGACTTCTGACACACAGCTAACGCTAGTTCAGGAGACAGGGCTTCTACCAGATTTTTCTACACTGTTTGATTTCAATAAAAATACTTTACTTTACTTTATTATCAAACGGGGCTCTAGCGGCCGGCTGATTGCGGCATAGCGCAGCCTAACACTGGCACAGCTGAATCCACTGGCCACCGACGGGCAGCAGCGGATTATGGGCATATCCCCCTTTTTATGGGGGAAGCAGTGAACTGAATAGGCTGGTATTGTTGTTGTAGTGTTGCATGACCTATTTATTTTATTTCTAAAGTGCCTGGGTAAAAAGCTTCCTCTGTATCAAACCTGTACACTAATTCCTAAATTAGGCTTTCTGTTCACCAGTTTGGAAAGTAGGTATCGAATTTGTCATGTCCAACCACAAAGTCTAGAGTAGTAGCTCTAGTCTAGAGTATACTCTAGACTTAGAGCCATAAACGTGGAAAAATCGCGCCAAAACTGCCTTTTGCGCCGACATTGAACACTCAAGCAATATAAGGTCTAGATTAGTACAAAAGTGGAATTTTGAAGTATGTCAGCGAAGCTTGGATGATTTTTGACTGTTTTCACTTGGAGACTGTGACTCTAAAGAGTGCTATCTAGAACTATCGAACCCAACCGCAACTTCGTTTGCGTGTAAACACTTTTTAAAGTACGTGTTTCATGTAAAATGTTTCCCTAACATGGTTATTTTATACGTAGCCCTTACTATGTATGGAATAAAAAGTACCAACCTACATTACCTAAATTACCAGGTTAGGTCCGGGTACCCGGGTACCCGGGCGCATTCCCATTCCCGTTCCCGTTCCCGTTCCCATTCCAACTCCCACTTCCATTGCCTTTCCCGAGTCTTTCTCCTTTTTCCATCGCCAAGTCAACAGCCAGTTAAAAAGTAGAGGTATAATACATTATTATATCCCTACTTGTAACTTGAGAAATGATTGGTTCTCAACCCTTGTCTGTCCTTCCCACATAGCATAGAGTTACTGTGCTAAAATTCAATACACTTTAAGTGCTGAAAACACACTTGCACTAGGGCCCAAGCTGCGACTTGACCCGCTGCTGCGAGGCCCACTGTCAACGTGCTAGTGTCTAGTGTATGGGTGCTGAAAACACACTTGTTTCAAAAACTATACAATCTAGAATTAACATAAAAACTATTTTTAACAGAAAAAAGTATTGACCAAGGGATAAAAAAAATAACTTTAAATGCCGCGGGTAACAGCTAGTATATCTTTTTTGCCACATTATTTTCGCCAAGTGTAAAACTTGAATATAGAATTCTACAGGCTTTGGTAGGCGCCTCGTTAAAGCTAAAAGGCTCCCTAAGACCCGAGGGGGGTATCCGGTAGCTAAGTTTCTTATATTCAGCCCGTAACGACGATAGAATATCGCTCCAATTCCTAGTCTAGTACCTATCCTTTTCTAGGAAAATAGTGCAAAGGTTTTAGCAGCAAACATTATAGTTTATTTTAATATTTATAAGAACATAGATTTAAATCATAACTGTAGAAGCAACCAACAAACCAACGATAAGGTTATCATCATGATTTTTGATGAAAATTCAGATATTGCGCAGTACACAAAGCTAGTATAATATTATAGTCAGTACAGACAATTCAATATTCAATATATCTTATTCAATAAGATACTAGGTGTATTTTGATTCGTCCGTTAAGCAAGTTTTGGGTTCCATACCGCGAAAGGGAAAAAAACCATTAAAAAGTCTCCAATCTATTGGAGCTGTGAAACAATCAAATTTTATTACAGCAATGTGTGTAGCAAACTTGTAGTGTATTTTTATTTTTTATTTTGTCTTTATATTCCTACCTATTTTATAGCCTATTACTTATTTGTGTGCATCATGGGTCAAATAAAATGAATTTCTTCTTTTTCAATCAAAAGATATCATGCCGCTTATTTAGACACTCGCAAGAGAATCAACACTTATATGGTATTTTCGTTGCCCGATTATTATGAAATGTGGCAATAAGCAATGTCTTATAGCACAATCTGAAAACGGTAATGGAGTTAATTAATACAAGCAAAATTAATTTGTTCTTAAAATTGAGGATATTCTTTGTATTTTCAGACTCCTAACAAGGTTATCAATTGTACTTATATTCATTAATATTACAGGTGAAATGCCGATTCAATCGGAGGCAGAGCCTGAGTTTCTGCAAAAGCTGGAAAACTTTACGGTCACACAAGGGCGAGACGTCTACTTCACCTGCATTGTTAACCATCTCTCCAACTATAGAGTAAGTATTTTTTATGCAAGACAATTCAACAAATTGTTTTACTATTGAGTAGGTATATTAGAAAGGTAGGTAAGTAAACCATTTAGCGTAATTTTTCACATTATCTTTTTTAATGATATTATGGATGAAATAATACATTTGTATTATGATACAAATACAAATACATTGTATTATGCTGATTAATTTTAAAAACTAAACTCTAATTATCTTGAATTTAATAGCTACCTTATACTTTTGAGTTTGAACAGTTAGTACATTACGTATGTGCTTACTTATACGAGTAGATAGATAGATAGATAACACTTTTTTGACCACCATATTAATACAAGGAAAAGTTAGAGTAACAAAGTCTAAGCATTATGAAGGTAATACAATTGACGGCCTTATCGCTGAAAACGATCTCTTCCAGGCAACCATAGTCCCAGTACCAAAAGTTGGGCAATGGCTTGACCGAGAATGATATCTTTGCTGAACCTTTGTATTGTTATTTTCTAGGCCGTGAAGGTTTGCTATTTTGCATAACTACAGTCAGTGATTTTATATCTTTAAAAATGTTGAATAGTGCGAGCGAGAGGTAGGTTTGAAGTGTATCGTCGCCTTAAGACTTTCGATACTGTAGCTCCCGAATAGTAGGCACAAACCAATCCGTAAAACGCCAACACAATCGTAGAGAGTGAATGAATGAATTAATGAACACTGAATTGCGTGAAACATGTAACAAAACACAATGACATTAAAAAATGGTACATCGGGCGGCCTTATCACTGAAAGCTATTGAAAAAGCGATATGATTAAAATAACTTATAGGATAGCAACACAATTAAAAAACAAACGAATACCTACATACCTACGTAGAATAAATATAGTAAAAACATTTTACTTAACACGAATACATACATGCATTATAATGATGTCAATAGACTTATACATACTTAAACAACACATGCCTGAGCTGTATTCATTTTTATTGGGACAATACATAAAAAAATATAAATACCCATTTTTATTGGCTGACAGGTTTATGACTACCGAAAATGATGATATAAAAGGAAACTTAATAAACATCAATTTTCGGGTTTGAAGAGTGTTTTTATAAAGTTTGTAATTAAAGCACATAACATACAGGTAATTATTTACATATTCAGTAGGTACGGTTACAAAAGAAATATGTACAGAAGACAGTCTACAAACAAAGCACGCTCGAGCAACGCACGCATAGACACCGCTCACGGACACGATACCTCGGAACAGTTCGGACCAGTACAAGCGCGAGTGTCACCCGCTTGAAACACGCGCTGTGTGAATATATTGTAAGGTGGTTAGCTAAGCTCGATATAAATTAGTTTCCTAATATGAATCAGTGTAAATGACACTAAGAAAAACATAATATCTACACAAACAAAAAATCATGTTTCCCACTTACATAATATTTGGTGGCGAGAATTTACTTTACAAAAATGTAGTTACTTCAACTACATTTTTGTAAAGTAAATTCTCGCCACCAAATATTTTTCCATTCCATTTTCACAGGTAAAAAATATGCATGAGAATCGAATATTTCCTACCTTTTGTTGAATGCTCTCTGTAGTTTATATTCTGATCTATAAATCAAAACTAATTGTACAATGAAAATTACGATGACCTCTGTGGCGGAGTGGGCGAAGGTCTACCTGAAACGCAGAAAGTTACGGGTTGGATTCCTGCCGCGGGACAAAGGTTTGCATGTTCTGCAGATATTTGTCTCGGGTCTGGGTGTTTTCTAGGTATACTATGTATTAATTACCAAAAAAAATGTATATATGTAGTATATCAGTCACATGGTTTCCATAATATAAGCTCTGCTTAGTTTGGGGCTGCATGATGATGATGTGGGATAATATCCCGCATTATTTATTCATTTATTTCGTTCTAGAACTACATCATTCAGACAAACATTTGCATTTGTATTCAAATATTAAACAACAATATTGAAATCGAGCAAAAATAAAAACGGCAAACAAGTTTTATGATTTTGATTTTATTTTGTCTAAAAAGTTTCGATATCACGTTAAAAATATTGGTTTGTAAAAATATATAACTATAGCGATCCAATTGTACTCGTTTTTTTTGTAATTAATTTACCTACTATATTTACCTATCAGGAAACAGTGCTTGTTTATTTTAATTTGTGATATTATAAAAAAGCCTGCCTAGGAGAAAAATCATTAAATTACATCACACTGATAACAAAAATTACGAACATTATCGTATGTTTTCAAAAAGAGTTTCATTGATACGATTACCCTTTGGGAAAGGAATTTTAAAAATAAACATATTCCCGAACTGCAGCATTCGAGGTGTGAGCAGGATTCGAAGCTTAGTCTTTTTGCGCTTAGTGTTATGTATGACAAAGTTTTTAGCAGCGCACCAAAGGGCGCGCGCTTTACACTGTATGACTTTGTTTGAGCAAAAAATTGTCGAGCTGGGTCTTTTTTGGAAACTGTCGGCACCTGGTTTTAACATCATCATAGTCCATAGACCCATCATAAACGGCATTTTACCCTGTCATCAGCTTGACATACTTGACGTCCACTGCTTATCATATGCCTCCTTTTAAAAGAAGGGGAATATGTCTATAATCTCTTCGCTAGGCATGCGGGATTTGGTTCGCAGAATACAGGTCCTCACACTGCCGACGCAGCTGCCCGTGGGTGGTCAGGGAATTTAGTTGTGCCACTGTCAGGTTATGCCGCAATCAGCCGGCCGCCAGAGCCCCGTTAGTTAGTTAGTTTGAATTCCAAAGGTGGTAAAAAAAAGACTTCAAGGGAATTTGTTCTTAGGGGTGGCAATTTTTATCCAGTTCCCAAACAAAAAATCGGTTCATAAAATAAATGACGGAGTTATGAGGCAACAAAAATAAAAAACAACCGAATTGGAACCTCCTCATTTTTGAAGTTTGCGTCATACTCGCGTATTACACTTAGCGTATGTAAGTAATTTTTTCAGTAGTTTCTTCACCTATATATTATGCTATATATTATTACTATATTTCAAGGGATCTTAACCCTACAAAGATAACCTTTTTCTGAAGTACATAAAAGATAACCATACGCCTCGGAGGCGCATGATATATTAATGATATTTTTATATGTAAAAACCTAAATATTATTTTTATTTACATCATTATTTTAATTTGTAGGTCATAAACTAACAATAAAAAACATTTATTTTTTGTGAAATTATTTTTAAATTTCTAATTTTAAACTTAAATCAGTAAACCTCCAGGAAAACTGAACAAAATTAACTGTCTTCTGTTTTTTTTACAGAAAAATATATTCACAAAATAATGTGTTTATTTCTCAGAAACTAATCGAGCTTTTTTAAGAAATCAACTAAACTAAACAATCAGTATAAACTATTAATGTCATATAAAGTTTGGTTTAGAGGTACTTATAGCACACATCGTTTATGTGTTCGCCGCAAATAGTTTTTTGGCATTTAGCATAAGTAATTTTTGACATTCTCTTTTTTTACGTGTGCAAACTTGTGTTCTGTCATCTCATCATAGATAAACTCATCATCGAAGTCACTCTGCAAATCATATTCACTCAAATGATCTTCTGTCTCACAGCTACTTTCCTGATGTTCATCATGCTCGTTCTCTTCCTCCTCAGCCATATATTCCAATTTATCGTCACCATTTAGTATTTCCCAGCTCGCCATGATAAAATTGTAACGAATTCTTGCTAAAACCAATAAAATAAACACTTATTATAAACACTTTATGTAAGTATAAATGAATTTTTACTTTTGCTAAAAGTCACACTAAAGATAACCATGCGCCTCCGGAGCGCATCAACTGGTTATAACTGCGAAAATATGGTACTTACCGCGTTTAAACGGCCGTCCTACGACGCTGTGGATACGGCGACCACTGAGCTGACAAAAATGGATAACTAGATACACGTGCGCATTAAAAAGATACAGTGATTTAAAATATGCGAGGGCGCCTCTGAGGCGTAGGTTATCTTTCTAGGGAGATAACCCATTTCGAAACGGTTATCGAAGGCTAGCCAACGATGTGATTATACACAATTGTAACGTTCCTTACTTGCATACTGAAACGGAAACTCGGGCCAAATGATAACTATCAACGTGTACGTGGAGCAAATTATCCCATAAGCCAATATTCCGGTGGCAGAACATTTCTAATTGCGTTTGAAGTCCATGTGCCTCAGTAGATCGAAGCAGATTTGATTGTGAGGATATGCCTTGGTATTGTGTCGAGCTGTATTCAGTGACAGTGGGTTTGATGGGATGATTAGTGAAGATCCAGTCATGCAGAACTGAATGAATGAAGATGGTGTTGATTGATGTAATGAACATATAAAGAAAGGACCAGTAACATTATAGTGAGACTATTTCTTTTCCAATAAAAGCGGCGATCGGCTTTCAACATGTGACGTGGTAGCCTAACTGCTTGCAAACTATTAGCAAGTGTTATAGGTATATTTTGGACTTACCTCTGACCATCCCTATAAGGATTCCTCAATAAATTTGTGAACTGAACAATATCTAAATAGAATCATAGCGGGGAAGAAGTCGTGAAGATATTTGTTGTCCGTAGACGTTGGTGGAACATGAAACAATTGCAAATGTTCCAATTGAAATTGAACTTGTAAATTTATTTTAAAGCAAATTTTGTCCCAGTTACATTACTGAATAGCATAGTAACCTAAACAAAAGACCTCATAGCTCTGTTGGTAGTAGCTCTGCCTTCTGAGCTGCAGGTTGCGGGTTTCATTCCCGCCCAGAACAAACAATTATGTGTGGTGAACAATAAACATCTGGGTGTTTCACAGCGGTTTTTTATGATTATTAGTCTCTGATACCATATTACCGGCTCTGCCTAGTTTGGGAACCAGTTCACTGTGTGTGAAATATCCAGTCTATTTAAAAAAAAATACTAATAATAAATGTTGGCATTATTTAAAATACTAAAATGTAAACATAAATTGCAAGAGCAACCACTATCCAACAGAATGTGAGAAGCATTCGCGAACGCCGGAAATAATTCTCACAAACAATGAAATTGTTACTAATTTATTTTCCAACCGCAACAAAGCGAGATGTCACATGAAAAATGCCCGAGAGCGGCGCAGACGAACCACCCTGCATTCCATTGAAAAGTAGACTTTGCGAAGAAAACAGGCTACCAGCGCTGACATACGAATGAAACTTGGAATAATTCCCTTGCATACCTTTTTTTAAACACACCATGGTGTTCCTTAAAGCGCCATATGCCAAAACCCTCGATGAAGAACCAAGGACTCTTCCACAGATTACCTTGCATACTTTTTTTTTACATGGGGAAAACCTCACGGATATCACTCCATTACGGTGCAGCAAAATGATTATGCTGGACCTACCAGACAAAACCACCAAGGTGGTCCATCATACCGTCATATGCCAAAACTATGGGTGATCTTGGAGACTCCTCCACAGATTCCCTTGCATTCCTAACCTAAACCTATAGTTTGATACTTTGTACAATACAGCTCATGGTGCTGTAAAAGCCATAAAAGTTGAACGGAAAGTCAAGAATGCTGCAGATATCAACACCATATTTGTGCTGCAGAAGAGGGCTGTTCGTGCAATTTAACATATGGGCCCCAGAGAATCACTTAGAACTAAGTTAAAAGAAATAAATGTTATGACAGTGCCAATATATATATATGAAGACTTAATGTATGTCTGAAAACATATTAATTTGTTCAAAAAAATAGCGGCAATCATAATATTAACACTAAAAACAAAGATAAACTTGCTATTCCTACTGTAAGGCTCCATAAAGTTAGTCTATCATTTAAAGGGCAAAACTTTAACAAAATCCCAAATGACGTGATTAATTTGTCTTTAAATAAATTCAAAAATGTTGTTAAACTTAATCTCTGTAATAAAGCTTGTTATAAGATGTCTGATTATTTAGAGGACAAAAAAGCTTGGGATGAAACTGTCTCCAACTCCCTCAAAACCAATATAATAGTTAAGAAAAAAATATTGTAAAACTACTAAAAATATAAGCCTAGCAGAGTTTCTTGCCAATTCTTCTCAGTTGGGTCCCATTACGAATTGATGTAAATTGAAAAAATACGATTCAAAGAGTACTGTAATGTTCGTACTGAATAAAAAAAAGACTTACTTAAAAATATAAACATTTCAATCTAAATATTTAGATAAATAATAATTTGCCATACTGTCGAAATTACGCTATTTTTAGATAAATGTGAACTATAAATAAATATAGGTAATTTGTGTTGGTTTTTTGGCTTTAATGTTAAAGCTAATAAATAGAATAATAAAATAAAAATGTTAGTTTTCTCATAAGTGGTTTCATTTTTGAATTATCATCGTGTTTTTGCAAAAAAAGCGGGTTTATTTTTTTCAAAGATCAATTTAAAAGTTCTGCGTGTAGGAAGTTAGTTTTAAGTACCAGATTACATTTAAAACCATGAAACATTACAAAAAAGAAAAGTAATTGTATTAGAGAAAAATACTTAAAATAATGACCTTGACCTTGACGCGACATGTTTTGCGCGGTTGGTCCAACAGTGGAGGCCGGCCATCTTGCGAGGCGAAACAGATTAGCGGCTAATTGAAAGATTCAACTTTATAGCGACACGGTCCCAAAATGTGTACATGTGACTTTAGTATATAGAAAACTTGCAAAAATAATATAACAATCAAGGCTAAGGCACACCTGGCTTCTACATGAACGTGGAATACTCTACTATTTCACGTGTCGTTCCCTCAGTTTTACATTCGCTACAACATTTAAGTCACATTAAGTTTTGTCTCTGAATAACGTTAAAACTTTAGTGTCGCGGAAATGCTGGCGATTTATGACAGTAATCTGAGATATAAAATGAAACATGGTGTATGGAACAGAACGTTTTGTTTGCATACACTATACTGATTGCATTCTCCTATCTTGTTGTAAAGTAGAAAATGCAACAACAGGTTTGTAGCAGTTTACTTAATAAACAGTCAGAACAAACATACAAATAATTTTATTCTTCTTCGCGATTTTTGTCATTTATTATTATTTTATTATAAGCCTGAGTTGTCCCACTGCAGGGCAAAGGCCTCCCTTCCCTCCTTCCACTCCTCTCTATTGAGTGCTGTATTTTGCCAGTCTTCCATATAGGAGTCTAGTTCGTCTGTCCATCTTCGCCGCGGTCTGCCACGTGGTCGTCTGATGCCATGTGGGGTCCAATCAGTGGCAGCCTTTGCCCAGAACTCATCCGACATGCGGCAGATATGGCCTGCCCAGTCCCATTTTAATTTGCCGACTTGTTGCCCAACGTCTGCGATTTGTGTTCTGGAGCGTAGTTCACTATTTCTTATTCTGTCTGTTAACTTAACGCCAAGGATACTACGCTCCATAGCTCTCTGTTTGTTCATTTTTGTCATTTAAGTTAAGGAAATATTTCAAGTCACAATTTGAAAATATAATCTGATTTATATGAATATTTTTAGCATTCGATATATTCGGTTACTGATTACCACTCGATATAGAAAAAGAAAATAGGTCCCCGAATGGTTTAGTATGCATGCCGAAGTTTACAGGAACAAATTTTTGATGCCGGGTAAAATTTTAATTTGCATGCATTTCTTTTGTTCAGGTGGCGTGGATAAAGTCTGACTCGAAGGCAATATTAGCGATCCACACCAACATGGTAGCGCTGAACCCTCGCCTGTCCGTCACTTACAACAACCACAACACGTGGAAGCTCCACGTCAGCAATGTGCAGGCGAATGATTCTGGCACCTACATGTGCCAGGTCAACACAGATCCTATGAAGAGTCAGGTAAGCGGTTGTCACTTTAAAAAACTCATTGTTGCTGAACATAGCACGAAGTCCGAAGTCAGTCGTTTGCAATTGTATCTCTGAATTGAATTAATTTAATTTGGTTTAACTCACTCAATGCACACTAGATGGAGCTACACGGCTTGCGTTATAATAATCAATTTTTCATCTTGCTAATTTTTCTACATTTTTAATGTAAGCCGTGCCCAATTTTTATTTTAAATGTTTATTATTCATAAGAATACGCATATAAAGACTAGTTAAGTTAGTATAATAAAATGAAGTTTACCAAATGGCATACTTATCAAAACGGATATAGCGATTTTTTTCAATATTAAAATGTCAAGTTAGTTGTTTTTATTCGTTTTATTTTAATCTTCAATAGTATATTTTCAAATTGTACATCATTATCATCATAACAGCCATTTTCGGCCCACTGCTGATCATAGGTCTCTATTTGAATATGCTTTCATTATATTTTCAGAATATTTGACAGAATACACGTGAAGGTTCAAGTAAAATAAAAGTTATTTTCGTTTTAACAGAAAACTTCTCTGTACATAAAATAAAGTGTTTCAGCATTGCACAACGTAACGTTGCCAAAAAATATATTTTTAAATTGCAGTTTATGGTCTGTCTCAAATTAGGGTTCCATTGTATGGCTCACGAGGTAGCTTTTGCATCCCCATTCTAACTAATGAAGTTCGTTTTGAATGCAAAGTGCAGACTATAATGTAGCTCCTTGGTAAATCCCACGGTTCGCTACAACGCCGCATTGTGACTACAAACGTAATTCTAACTCATACGAAATGCATTGTTGAAGCAATTCCCTAATGAAATCAGTATAAAATTGTTGAAGCCAAGGGTTGCGGAAACTCAAGTGGACGTGTGAAAACATTGTCGCGACATTTTTGTAATGAAATTCTTCTAAATCCTTTTGACTTGGAAAGTAAAAGAAAACTTGTCTTCGAGAAAATATTGGATTCATTCTTGAACGACATACATTTTCTAACTTTAATAATATTGGAGCATTTGTCCACTTCAAATACTAAGAAAGAAAGTTAAGCTAAAATGTTTAAATTCTACTAGTTTAGTCTACATTTATTATAAGAAAGTCGTGGCACATTAATTTTAGTCTGTAATATTGTATTTATAATACAAATTAATAAAAGTATTTGACAGTCAAAGTCAAAGTTGTTTATTGCGTAATATGGGTTAGTAACAGTTAAATTTATGTGATACAGGTTAGTGCAGCTATATTCAGCGTAGTACGCATGCAATATTTTTAAGTTTACATTTTAACGCTATGTACAGTACATTCTTATTTATTATTCTCTTCAGTACTAGAGATGTCAAAAACTTTAAATATAAATTACATTTCAAATTTTTAATCAATTTTTTTATCATCTAAATAGTCACAGGTAAAAAGGGCTTTTAGCCCTTTCCAATAATAATCTCTTCAGTCTCACTTTAAATACTGCAATATCTGATGTATATAATTAAAATCTAGGTAGATTTAGTTTCGCATTTGACCTTTCCATGGTCCATGAACTTGAAGAATGAAGGTTTTAAAGCCTTATTTGCAATTTAAGCGGCAAATTTCAAACCGACAATAGCAACGCTGTTATAGTTATATAGTGATGATAAAGCATAAACGGCAGATATAAGCATGGTATAAGCTTTGTGATCTGCACAATATCTCTGTAGCAAGTGGGTAAAGGCCCGCCTGAGACACAAAGGGTTCGATTGTCCACGAGACAAATATTTGTATAATTTTTAAATATTTGTCTCGGGTCTGGGTGTTTTCTGTTGTATGTGTTTTATATTTGTATTTACAAAAAAATATATATTAGTAGTATATCAGTCAGTTAGTTCCCATAAAAAAGCTTGCGTTCTGCTTGTTTTGGGGCTAAATGATGTTGAGTGATAGTGTCCAGCATTATTTATCTGCGGATACCCATAATAGGTTTGGTTTTAAAAGTCTTTGTATATCAATAAAGGCTTGTGAAAAAAATATTATGATGTTTGTTTTATTTTGTTCTAGATGGGTCACCTATCAGTGGTGATACCACCAGACATAGTAGATAGCGTCAGTGAAGGTAGCTCGGCACAAGAAGGAGGAAGTATTCGTCTCACTTGCAGCGCGACCGGAGTGCCGCCTCCAACAGTCATGTGGCGAAGAGAACACAACCGGCCCATTGTGTTCCGGCATGAAGGTGGAAGGGAGAGGAAAGGTAAGTAATAATTATTATTTTTCTAACTCACACAAATTAAAGGTTCGGACACGGGTCCAAAAACCATGCTCATTGCCACAGAATAGCCAACTATGTAGTACTGTGAGTAAACCACTCCTGTTAGTTCCTATTAGCTTTCCTTTGTTTTTTTATGGTTTCATTTGTATCTTGAATTGTGCTCTATCCTTAACTTATTTAATTAACTGAGTTTCCAAACTGAAACAAATATTTAGGTAACAAAACCAGGGATCATCAATTCATGATCTGCTGTATTCTATAATATTTCATTACAAGACATAATCCTCTCTATATTTAGAAGGTTTTTGTAACGCAATGCGAACATTACACATAATGAGCATTATATAAAACACTAATATTATTGGTACTATTGAATGTGTGCCAATAACAGGCATAGACAGAATTAACAGTATCTGAAAGCAATAAACGACAACAGATAAAACAGAAAAAACACAAAGTAGAATACGAAACACAATGAGATAAATAATATGAAAACCAAGTCAAAAAAAAAAATGTTTGGCACGTGGGGTTTGTAATCGCATTTGTGTATAGTAAACCCAAGAAGACGTGGAAAGGCTGTTGGTAGAAGCTGGATGCGTCAAGCTCAGGACAGGGTGCAATAGCGCTCATTAGGGGAGGCATATGTCCAGCAGTGGCCTGCTATATGCTGATGATGATGATGATGAAACAGAAGAATGCTGCTTGTTGCTTGTCCCTTAATACCTTTTTCAGACATTCATGTGCCTAAACTCGCCACAACTACCATCGCCAAGCTCACATAGTGATGTGTCTATTTCCATTTATTTATGACGACTTTGGTGTACACAAAGAGCTGAAGGCTTAAACGCAAGAGGTATGGGCTTGAGTCCCACAGCGTCTGAGTTTATATATGCTGATAACGTTTGTGAGCTTTGGTTTGGATACTTGTTATTGTACAACTTTTTATCAAGGTACCATGCGAGCAAAGCCACGGGCAGAAGCTATACCTATACTTTAACAACTGGAGTGAATGATAAAAGAGAGAAAATTGATGTACCAGATTGTAAGACACATTCGTAAGTACCGAACCTTGTAGGACGCTGCTTAAATCATTTTTTATGGATGTTATAGGCCTATGATGATGATTATAAGTACCTCTACAGTTTCAACCAGTATCAGAGCCATCATCAGGGCAAGTGTGATTCGACTAGTGTTACAACTGTTTGAAGTATAATAACTTTATGAGTCTCAGATTGTACTAGTCAGAAGGTAAAAGGCCATATTTAAAGTTTTAACATAGAGATGATCAATCCCTTATTAAAATAAATATAACCGATAGAGAATATCAAAATATGCTTCTTTAAAAAACTAATTTTATGTAAAATGAGTGCGTGAGGGCATTCATCTTGCAAGCAAATAAAAACATCTAATGGCGCTAATTCGCGTTTCATGTACATATTAAAAATATAATTATGCTGGTATGAAAATGAAAATTCTTTAGTAAAAATAGTAGCGAACCCGACCAACCGTTCTGGAGTGCGAGAACTCAAACAATTTATTAGTTACGAGGTTTTACTATTCAGTATTTTGCTTTGCCGTGTTTTTAAATACCGGTTGCTGAACTTTATGATAGACTGGAATGGTTCTCAAATATTCGCAATTACAGAAAGCTACTGTTTTGTTTGAAAGCTAGTAAACTTCCTACGCTAAGAATAATTTACTGAACTCTTGATCTCACTTTTATTATTTTAGTCAATTTGGATTTCTTGCGTGTATTTCCAAACGGCTTGCTTTATGATGAAGGTTTTATGATTTTAATTACATTCATCATCATCATCGACCCCATCTTCCTATAGGTGTCCACTGCTGGACGTTAATCTCTCACAAGGTCGGCTGGCTTCGCCCGGTCCTCAGCGTTCATGTTGCTGCATTAGGATTTATTTTAGCAATCATAATTAATGTATACTTTTATGGCTGATAACACACTTGCTCTAGGATTCAAACTAACATTCAACATGTCAAAATCTATTTACTTTACTTTATAACTAGATACTTCTCTAAAAACTAACCGTCCTATTCATTACAGTTCTATAAACCGGAGATAGCTAAAATTTCGTTAAAATATCATGTCACCTTTTTTTATTTACATTTAAATGACAGCGACAAGCTTACTTTATCGAACGTTATAAAATGACATTCGGTTATGAATAAGGGGGTAAGTCTAGAAATAAACTTTAAATAATTTTCTTAATTTTAAACTCGCCTATCTTCACTTGATCCATTCTGTTTTCGTATTTAAAATCGAATATCCAGTTGGACTGAATTTCAATTATCATGCTTAGACCAACCAACCGGCAGCCGGTATCCTGGATCAAAGCGATACAGTTAAACTATGGAAATGAGCCTTACTAAAGTTGTGCTTAGATAGAGCTGTTTCTTCATCGGCTTTGAGCGCAGAAATTGATTGCGGAGGGGAACTTTTTCTTACGTTACATTTATAATGAACATTTACTCATGAAAATTATATTGGCAAAGAAATTTAATAATAGAACAAGTAATTATCGAGTTTAGCATACGTGATATGACAGGTATGCTTAATACGCACCGCTATTTACCTACCAGTCTCTAACCACAGGACTGTATCAAATTATCTTAGTATGCATGCATTATATATCGATAGATTATACATTAAAATTATTAGCTGACTTCAAAAAGTTTTGTAATAGATTTTTTTTATCAATATTATATTAATAATACCTACTCCAACGACAATACTTATAATGTGTTTTTTGGATAATAAAGATTAATTTAACAAAGGACCCATGGTAGCCTAAGCGCTGTACTTGAACTTCCAATCCGAAGGAGTGCTTTTGGATTTTTCGTTGCAAAAAGCCACAATCACATGCTCAAAATGATGATAACAATATCTTGAAGAAACTGGCATACACTAAACCTAAAATGCGAAGGCATATTCTAGATGAGCGTGTTAAAATAAAAGTGGCTCAATAAATATTTTACCATTTGGATAACATTTCATGTTCATATGAATTCAGTTAACAATAATACACTTGTGAGCATGAATAATAAACCTACCTAAATAGTTGAAACAGTATCAGACAAAAATAAACAATTATGGGCCTTACTTATGAACATATTTCAAAAGATAAACGATGTTTAGACTATTGCTAGCTCTTACTGTTGGATAATGACAAACAGTGACAGGGCTAACTTTGAGTATTGGTTAACTTTGAGTAGCGTTCATAAGTAAAGGGTGTATAGTAAAGTACCTCTGGCAGATTTTGTATTTAGGTAGAAATAGCTTTGAGAAGGAGGCCAAGAGGAGGATTCAGCTGGATTTCATTTGGAAAACTACGTTCAGCTTTCTCGTTGCCCTTAATGCAATGTTTGAAAACGAAAGTTTTCAATCGGTGCATCCTACCTGTCATGACATACGGAGTTGAAAAGTGAACACTCACAGTACTATTGTATTTGTTATAGTCTACCAGTTTAAAATCGCTCAGCGAGCTATAGAACGTACATAATAAAATTCCAAACGAGACTATTCGACATAGACCTAAAGTAGTCGACATTGCACAGAGAATTAACAACTTGAAGTGGTAGTGGGTCATTTATGCCACAGCACCGTTATCCGTTGGGCTAATGAGTTCTTGTGTGGAGACGGCGGATTAAAAATGTGTATGAAATCACGTGATCCTTTTTCAAAATCTTCATTTGCAAAACGAAATTATATATCGATGTTACAAAACAAGTTGTCAATGTGGTTACAATTACGATGACTACGAAAGATAATGAAATTGCTATTCAAACTAATAAGTTTGAAAAAAGAGCCAATATGATTAGTTTGAAAGAAGAGCCTGGCTCCAGATATAAAGATTCCAATAAAAATTAAATAATACATGGCGTATATTTTTATATAAATGGGATACATATTTATCTACTTCTTTAATTTATAATGTCTCGATTTTATAAAACAAAACCCTGATAAAAGTGCATTAAAATATTGAAAGCCATCTTCAAGGCAAATATGAGATGTCTTCTTAGTGCTATCAAATACTCAAAGTAGATTGTCTCTTCAGTTTTATAGGAACTATCCTGTAAAGAGCTTTTTAACCGACTGTGCCAAGCTAGAGTGTTCTTAAAATCGAATAAGTACCTAGGGTTAACGTAAAGGAAACCAAGCTTAGTATAATACAAGCCAATAGTGGTTTTTAATAAAACCAAGTTCTACCATAATGCAAAGGAGATAAAATCTAAAGAAGATAACTCTAACGCTTGCGGGATTTACCTAAATTACCATCAGAACGAGAAGTACTTCATCGCGACAAAGTGTTACCAATCTATGGACAGTGCTCTCATTGTTAACCCTTCTAAGAGAGCTCTCCCGGGTGCGGAAAGCCGCCATTCCACTCGAGTCTTTTTTTCCAATTCAATCTACTTTGCATTGTCCCGGCACTCGCATGAGGCATTACACCTAGACCCCCCTTGCACTTGCTCCCACCACTTCTCTCTCCAATGGATTTTATTTACGCAAGAGAAAGCAGCCTTTAATACATATACCGCCGAAGACAATAAGGCGCCTTGAAACGAGATATAAAAGCTTTGAGTTAGTCTCGCTCTTCTTTTAGTAGGATTCCTTTGAAATGAATCGAATAATTCGAGCAGTTTATGCTTATGGGTGTTATTTTTATGTGAGAGTACTTTGTTGGATGTAAATAATGATCGTCTCGGACTCGTTATCTCGATAACAAAGACTCAAGTTGACTTGTCGCCTCTAAGAAAACGTTTATTTTGTAAGAACAGACAGACGTTTGAAAAAAAAATTAAAAGAATGTAAATTCTAAGCACGTTTATTATTTTTGGGTTCTGTTTTGAAATCGAATATGTACTTTGATTTGAACATATAGCTGCATCATATTTATAACTAGATGATATATTACAAATTATTGTCATGATAATTTATTATTAATTCATCACCAATAATAAATAGGAACTATTAATAATATTATTTTGCATTCAATCTTTTTATTTTCATCCAAGAATTTTAAAAAATCACTATATAAATAAATAGTAATAAATGAATAAAGCACTATCAGACAGCATCATCTAGCTCCAAACAAAACAGAGTAAGGATACATGTATTATGGGAGCCACATGCGAAAATATACTACATAAATACATAGAAAACACCCAGACTCCCAACAAATATCTGCAGATTATGCAAAAAATATGTCCCACGGCGGGAATCGAACCCGCACCGCACCTTCAGAATCTCAGGCGGATCTTCGGCCACTGCCCCACTGAGAGGTCGTCTCACTCTGTTTTATCAAGTTGGAAATATTTTTCCAACCATTGAAATACATAATGTTTAAGAGTAAACGAATATCTTCTAACTAAACTAAGTACGGTCTCGTCTTTTCGTAACTTAAATCGACTTCTCCAAACAAGTTTCATTCGGGACTCTTTTACAACGGGACGTCGCAAGACGACCAAAAAAAAGACAACCGCCCCTCTCGACTGAATTTTTATGAACTTTTTTGTTGGCGTTTTTATAAGAAATGTAAAGTTATAATACCGCGGGAACTGCTTTCTGAAAGGGCACTGCATTCTAAAGGAAACTGTAAATTAAATTTCTTTTGAATTTTCCTTTGCCACACGATAATAAGAACATCACAACTGTTTGGGATAACAAAACAGCCTGAAACCATTATGCACTTTAAGGCAAACTAGCTTCCGCCCGCGGGATCGTTCACGTCATCATCATCATCAGCCTATTGCAGTCGACTGTTGGACATAGGTCTCCCCTAATGAGCATCATTGCGCCCTGTCCTGAGCTCAACGCATCCAGCTGCTACCGAAAATCGTCGCTACACCTAGCTGGAGGGCGACCTATACTAGGTACGGTTATTACTAGGTACCCGCATAAAAAGCAGCCATTATGTTATATTCGACTTCCCGACCCGACAACCCTGGACGGATTGTCCTGACGCCAGAAAATTAGGAGAGCCGACCCCACCTAAAGTGGCATAGAGCAAGGAATAAGAGGATTTGTAGTAACAAATCCTTCTGAAAATAGTAACAATACTAAAGAAACGGATAATCTGGTAGAACATTAAACAATATCAGCAAAGGTCCGGAATAATCCTTACGTTGTATGTAGGTTATAATTTATCGTCCGCCAAAGAAAGGGTGGCTGCGTATAGGATTACAAATTTTATAAGTTAGGTATTCGTGCGAATGTCACCGCAGTTACCATAACGTTTTAGTGGCCGTTCTACCCTCGTACGAACACCGTATTTTTAATAAAAATAAACAATATAGTTTTTGGGGACTAAATTACTGACCTTAGAAAACCAATTACGATCTAATATTTGATCAAATAATAGCTTTAAGCGATGAGGCTGCAAATTGTATCTATCACCACCACCACATCAGCCTATATCAGTCCACTGCTGGACATAGGCCTCCCCTAATAAAGGGGGATATACCCATAATCCCCACGCTGGGCATGCGGGTTGGGGATCGCAGGGCACAGCTTCTCGCACCACCGACGCTGCTGCCCGTCAGTGGCCAGGGGATTTAGCTGTGCCGATGAAGGCTGTGCTATGCCGCAATCAGCCGGCCGCCAGAGCCCCGTTCGTTGTTTAGCGGGGTGCACCACGTGCAGGTGGGGTTGGCTTGGGTTCCGAAGATAGGGGTTGGAACCCTGTACACCCCAATTGTATCTATCAATTGTATCTATCGTTTGTTAAAAAATGAATTCCTCGTTGAATCTGAATGATTCCACTGTTTTGAAACAAAAACGAACAGAAACACATCATCAAAGTAAAATACCAACCAATAAAGAAATAATCCGTGTTTCGAAAATGGAATTCAGCCCGTCTTAAGATATTCGAAATTCACAGTAATATCTCCGTTAATTATAAATCTCTCGGAAGTAATTAACTTGATGATTTTCAATTAGAATATTTCGGAATAATTTAAGAATTCTTTGTTTTTCTTAAAAGTATAATGGATATGGCAATTTCGACGGGCGACAGCCGATACCAAGGTCGTGGGTTCAAATCCCATTCTTTACAGTTTTCTATTTGAGCTGAAGAATGTTTTTTGACGACCTCTGTGGTGCAGTGGGCGAAGGTCTTCCTGAGATGCAGAAAATTGCAGGTACTATTCGGGAATAGTACCTGCATTTGTTAAACATTTGTCCCGCGGCGGGCCGCGGGACAAATGTTTGCATTATCTGCAGATATTTGTCTCTCGTCTGACTGTTTTCTATGGCAATTAAGTATGTATTTGCAAAAAAAATATAAGGAGTATATCAGTCATGTGGTTTTCATAATATAAGCTCTGCTTAGTTTGGGGCTCCATGATGCTGTGTCATAGTGTTCAGCATATTATATTAATATTTTTAAGACAAGCATAAGTACACCTCAATATGGACTCTTTAGCACCAGAGGTGATATATGCTACCTTATCTTGAGGCATACCTACAGTTATACCTTCACCGGAACTCACAAACCACACACTTCAGCATTAGACATAACTGGCAGTACTTTCCGGAGGCCTCATTTACTTTTTTTTTAATAGGTATACTGGATCCTTTATTTTAATAACAACATAAAATACACAACAGTATATACAATTACAAGATCTTAACAAAATATTTTATAATTATACCTATATATTTTGCAAAATATGTACACCTACCTAATACTAAAATAAAAAAGCCTATCAATAAACCAGACCGTCACCACACAGTAGAGTTACCAGGATGCTGGCTGCATTGCCACGTTGGCTAGCAAGGCTGATCCGTTGGCCTAAATTAAAACCAGCGTGATCACAATGATCACGCGTGGCCTCAAATAAGCGCTCTGCCAAGTCTTTGATAATTTTGTGGGCCCCTGGTCTCCATGGGACTAGTCCACTAGTCTAGTTTCTACCCTAAAAGGCTCAAATATATAACCTCTATCTAAGTGAGAATATTTTCGCCGTTTGTGGAACTCTGCTGAAGTTGCTGCGGATTACTAACTCAGTTGTACACCGAAATGGTCGGCACCGGACCTATATTTGCAAACTTTTACATTTCATATGTCAAAATTCAAATAACGTCAATTGACCAACTGTCAAAGTTTGTAAAAAGAGGACAGGTGCTTATCAATTCGATGTGCAACTGAGTTAATATATGAGGCCTTTGGATAAGCCCGGTTCATTTAATACTACACAAAATGCTATCATCGTTTTATGTGAATAGTCAAGTCATACTGTTATCGAATTATAGATTGGTTTTTAATGTAACACCATTAATGTTTAATGTAACCGCAGCTTAAATCGCATGCTACCTGGATAAAAAGTAGCCTATGAGTTAATCCAGGTCACAAATCATGTATATTCTAGGTTTCATCCAGATCCGTTTCGCCGTTACATAGTTGAATGGGAAGAAACGTACTCACACAAACTTTCACATTTACGACCTCCGTGGCGCTGTGCGCGGAGGTCCGCCTGAGACGCAGAAGGTTGCGGGTTCGATTCCCACCGCGAAACAAATGTTTGCATTATCTGTAGATAATTGTCTCAGATCTGGGTGTTTTCTATGTATATTATGTTATCAGTCATGTGGTTCCCATAATACAAGCTCTGCTTAGTTTGGGGCTACATGATGCTGCGTGATAGTGCGTGATTCATTATTTATTTATTTACAATATTTTTAAAGGCTTTTTACTAGGTTCGTTTGCAAAATAAAGCTATAGGTATTTATATAATCTAGCTAGATCAAAGACAAAGGTGAATCGTCTTGTGAAGGTGGCGCAGTCTTAGCTACGAGCAAAAGACATTTATCATCCTACAATCCGCACTGGGCCAGCTTGGTGAATTGCCGTTCACACTTCTCTATTACTCTAGAGTCCCTGCATTACTTCCAATCCATATAACCTATCTCAGTGCAGTAGATTTTTGAGAACAAAGTGAGATATTTTTCGTTTAAATAATTTTTTAGTTTTTATTATGAAGTTATGTACAACTTTTCATATAGGGCCATCGGGTGACGCGTTTATTTGGCGCTCATAAGCCTATGAAACGTGACCTACGATGCAGCAACCTGCATCCTTGATCAACCCTCTTGAGATATGAAGGTGTAAAGCTCCATGTGCCTGTAATTACACCGGCACACATACCATTCGAATAGAAACACACCAATGCTTGTTTACCGCAAAAAAGGCATGGTGGTAGTACCCGGATGATTCCTTCACAAAAACTCTAACAAAAGCTATTTATAAAAGTTAAGTATTATAGGCTTCTACTTTTCATATAGATATGGCTATCTTTGATGCTTGATGATGTTTTTCATGGCACTGGAAAGTCATGAAGGCCTGGAGGCCTGACATTGATATTTAAATGGTTATAAATAAGATTTTTCATCATTAAACGATATCTAAATTAGATGAGTATAATCATAGACTCAAGATGTTGAATACAAAAGTCATCTAGTCGATGTTTAAGAAACATAATATTATGATAGAACTGTCAAAGATACCAAGACTTTATGACCATAAACAGTATTAATATACATACTTACTCGCCCGATTGTACGCACCTACTGCATGGTTATAAAATGGCGCATAAAACTCATGCAACAATAAAAATAAATTAGATAAAAGCTCGCAATGAAACTTTACCCATTACTCTGCTAACATACAACGCAATTTCATGGGCTTGTAAGATTTAATTATAACAAATACTGGTGTCGCAAGGTGGGCTTATCCTTGGGATCTTTCACACCTCCTGATTTACATAACCGTGGTTACTTATTCGGTAATCAGTCTTCTTTTTAAGCGTTGTTTAGTAGTAGGTATTATTTCATTTGGTAGAAGCTGGATACCTCGAGCTGAGGACAGGGTGCAATGCCGCTTAACAGGGAATGCCTATGTACAGCAGTGGACTGCTACTGGCTGATTATGATGTTTATTATTATTATTATTATTCCTCTACGTTTACTTTATTTTCTTTTAGATAGATGATAGATAGATAGATAAATATTTATTGATAGATAGATATTTGCAGATCATACAAAAATTTATCTCGCGCAAAGACGTGAATCGAGCTGAATGCTATTTGATTTCGTTTTACAGGGATGCCCAACATATCGGGTAAATTATAATTTTATGGGACAAACTAATGACAAAATTAAAGACACCCTAGCAGCACCCTAAAGGAATAATATGGAAAATTATAGACGCCATCGAAATAAGAACCTCATTTTTCAACTGCGCTAAAATGCATCTGCATAAAAGTGAATGCGCACTATATACAGGAAGCTTTGAATTGTAAATGGCAACAATTTTAAGATCATACGGGCCTTAACTGTACGCAGAAAGAAGGCTCCTTTTTGACCAATTTTAGATTATACCAATGAAAGAGTGATGCTTATTTGGTGGAATAGAAGGGATAGAATCAGGGGCCAGATCCTAACGATTCGCTATTAGATATATATCACGAGAACTGTCAAATTTCATATAAATATATAGTTTTGACAGTTTCCGTGATAAATATCTAATAGAATCAAATATATCGAATCGTCCCCAGGAATGGATATTAATGTCATATTCGTTATTATTTATTAAACATATTAGATATTATATATATTATAGATTAGTTGTGACAGTTCGCGCGATATATATCTAATGTAACAAATATATCGAAACTCGAGAATCAGGGCCCTGCTTGCTTCCGGCCGCGTCTCTACTTGCGTGATAGCGGTATATAAATATGTGTTAATTCATATCACAAACTCCAAGTTTCATCCAAATCCATGCAGCCGTTATGGAGTGAAAACCAACATACTAACACCAAAGAGGTTGGATTTTTTTCTACTAACACACAAACATATTTGAACATTGAAATGGTCTAATGACGAACGTACTAGCAACGGTCGGTAGTATTATAGTAAGTGTGCTACGATGAAAGCTACGATTCCTAATTCAATTCATTGGCGCTCAAAACTTTTAGCATGCATACTCGTATTTTGAACTTTTTTCAGCAAGTACCATAGGCGACAATTCTATTTTCAAGAACCCGTGGGAACACCCAATCAGCTTGAATGTGAATTCTCATCTTATCGTTCGTGGCTATTTGCAACGAATCAATGGGGTTCTTAGGCGAGTAAGCAAAAACCCATCAACTCTTGTCTTAAGCCCCCGGACTATGAAAGCCGTCAGAAATGGTTATCTAGTGTTCTCGCGAGAAGTTTCGGTAAACCCGCGAGCTTTCTCTCAGAGTGTGTGGCTGGTGCAGTGTCGATAAGTCTCGCATGAAAATTCGGCAAAATTCTCTGAGCATTTTTTCAGAGAGTATTGAAATGAACTATAACACACTTTGACTGCCTCGAGCTAATTGCAAAGCATTAATTTATTGAGCAGAACTCGATCTAGATATTTAGGTTTTTTATTTTAAGCATACAGCCAGGATAATTTAAACTTTTTTAAAACTTTATTTCTAAATTATTATTATGAATTTTAATTAATTTAATTTTTTTTGTTTTTTACTTTGAATTTTTTGACGTTTTATTATATTGTTTGCATTTCCTATTTTGTTTGTATTATCAATTCATTTTTATCATTTTATTATATTATTTGATGTTTTACCTCTGTATGTAGTTGATAAGGTTGTGTGCTTTATTCTGTTTAAATTGCTGTTTTTCTTAGACTATTCTTTATCTTCTGGGCGCTTTGGAATCAATCTGTTATGCCCACCTGTGTTTTATGAAATAAATAATAAATAATAATAATAATAATAAGCTCCGATAAACAGGTACTGGTAACCTGCTTCTAAAGTGAGTTCCAGCCTAGGGCGCGGCGGCGGCGGCGCCTCGAAATTGCCGCAATAACGGTAATTGCAATTTGCCGTTGAAACTACAGACCGTCTTCATTGTCTTCCGGTCTAATGTTGATAATATACAACTGCAAAGCATATTATATTACAAATTTAATTATATATCTGGTAAAATGTATCAATATAAGTTTGCAAACAATTTAATTTAAAGTTGAAAACACGAGGTTTTAGCTTGTACTTTCAAATCTGTTTCGGTAAAAATTGATATTTTTGTGGTTTTGTACCTAAAGGGTAAAAACGGGAATCTGTGGCTGGTGCGTATGTCTGTCTATCACCAAGCTGTATCTCATGAACCGTGTTAGCTAGACAGTTGAAATTTTCACAGATTATATATTTCTGTTGCCGCTTTAACTATAAATACTAAATACAGAATAAAACAAGACCGTTTACACCACGTTAAACACCACGGGTGACGTCAAAGGCGTGCGATACTAATCAGTAAGGTTTCTTCGTAATTTAAATCTGTAAGTTCCATAGAAAAAATTGAAACCAGCTTCAGAATGGGCAAATTAGGGCCTTTCAGATAACACCATATTTGACCGTGTAACTGCTTTATAGCTTGACCACAGCTGTCCTTACATTTATTGATGTTTCTACAAAACAATATTAGCTGGAGACTTTGCTATAATTTTCCTGTAAAATATAGGTATACTTCAGTAATATGTATAAATCAGGTTTCTCACTTCGCAAACTTTAGGGTTTCATTTTTTGGACTTTTTTTCATCTTAAATCAAAAACTGTGCATGATATAAAAAAACGAATTTATACTGTTCAAATCAAGCCTTTTCATTTGATACACCACTCGACCTAGCAACCCCTATCATTTTGGAAGATTTCTGAAAAACTGTTTTAGGTTGGGAGTTCGCTATAATGTTCATGTAAAACCTAGATATTCTTCTGTAACATATATTAGTTTCAGATTTCTCGCTTCGCAAACATCGGAGATTAAGGGGGGGGGGGAGGGTTGTGATCATTTTCTGGACAGTTTTGATCATAAAATGAAAACCATGCATCGTATACAAAATAAAACTGCTTTATACTGGGCTAATTAACCCCTTTCATATGATATGACATTCGACCTATTGGCACCAGTTTGAAATTTTAGCATTTTTTATTTTGGACCTTTTGGGGATAAAAATGGTAATATTTTTTTTACCGGCAATCTTATTCAGTCAGTGCATTTTAAATCTTTACCAAATTTCAAGTCGGAAGCTTATGTAGTTCCTGAAATAATCAGCTGTGACAGGCGAACGGACGGACGGATAAAGCGGCACCATAAGGGTTCATTTGACCGGTTCGATAACGTCACCCTAAAAGATAAAAACACACACACACACACACACACACACACACAAATGCGATTGAAATAGAACAGTCGTTGTAATATTTAGAATTCTTTATAAAATTAACATTGCTGCTTTGTTATTGTTACCCTCCTATCTTTTTACTCTTTATTACTTAGTTTTTGTGATTAGTATCATACTCATCTGCTAACTTATCGTCCTAACGCATATTACGAGCTGTTTACAAAATGTGGATTCAAATTGGTTTATGTACAAATTATGTTTAACTAGCCTATAATTTAACATTGTAAAACTGTGAATCCTTGTTTAAATAAAAATAAATATAATAAAATAAAAATAAAGTGGGGGCTTTAATATAACGGCACGCAACCCGGAGTTACGAGTCCGGACTCGTACTAGGCCGGTTTTTTATGTTTAAGCTTACTACATAATCGTCAAAATATCTGGAAACAAAACTCACAAATCATGGTAAATATATATACGTTGATATTAATAACTACTACTTACTGTTGCGGTGAGTGTGTTAATTATGTATTCATCTGCTTACTTTGGGATAAGATGATGTTTTGTGAAAAATATCCAGCATTATTTATGCACTAGCTTCCGCCCGTAGCTTCGCAGCTCTCGTGATACTTAGATAAGAAGCATATATGCAGCCTTTAAGTTCGTACTGGTCTACTAAAACTATATATGTGCAAAGTTTCAGCTCATTCTGTTTAATAAGTTTGGCGTGAAGAAGGGAAAAACATTTCACGTTTCACAAACTTTATATTATCTCTATATTTCCGAGTATGTTTTTGTCATTTTATTCAGCCTATAGCAGTCCACTGCTAGACATAGGCCTCCCCTAATGAGCGCCACTGCGCCCTGTTCTGGGCTCGACGCATCCAGCTTCTACCAGCAGCCTTTCGCAAATCGTCACTTTACCTGGCCGGAGGGCATGGTACACTATGAGTATGTTTTGTGTTAAGACATATCTCGGATTTATTTCGAATATAAATCTTTACTCAACATGTTGACTGGCCTCGGGCATCCTCCGATATCAACAGTTGCGTTATTCAGTATCTAAGGCGACTATAAGGGTCAAACCTCCCTCTCGCTCGCACTATTTAATATTTTTGAAGAAATAAAATCACTGAATGTTGTTATGCAAAATAGCAAACCTTTACGGTCTAGAAAATAACAATACATAGGTTAAGCAGTAATATCATGTTGTACCCAACACGTTTTCCTTCCAAAAAATTTGCACCAAAATTTATCACATTGGTGCAAGTTTTTTTGGTAAGAAAACGTGATAGAATCAAAATGATATTATTGCTGAACCTTTGTATTGTTATTTTCTAGGCCGTGAAGGTTTGCTATTTTGCATAACTACATTCAGTGATTTTATATCTTCAAAAATGTTGAATAGTGCGAGCGAGAGGGAGGTTTGACCCTTATAGTCACCTTAAAGCATTATTAGAAAAAATAATATTCACATTCAGATGTAAAGTCGATATACCTCTAGACCAATTATAGCTCACAAATTTTAATAAACAGGTAGGTAATTCAATGTAGGCAGATAAACATTTGCTCATTATAGTAAATCGTTTAGCATATTCATGAATAGAGGTAATCAAACACGCATTCATTAGTGGTTGCCGCCTAACTTAGTACAAAATAATTACACCTATAGGTAGTAAGCTGTATAATTATCGTGTACTAGGTTTCGCCTGCGGCTACGCTAATGTAACTGGTTATAAAGTAGCCAATATCACATTCTAGAGGCTCGATCACGAAGACTTGCGAATAAGTATTCAAATCGTAGACGTAACATTTTGATTTTGGCCATTGAAAAATTGTAGATTCAAAATGATGCTTTGTGATTGGCCAGAATTTTTCGTTACGTTTAAATATTCGTGATACTGGTCTGAGTCATGAACAATGTAAAGGTGATAGTAAAATCTACACAAAAAGGGTCAATTCCACTACTTTTTCATGTAGTACAGTGCCTCAATTATAACTTGGCGGACCTGAAGTTAGCTATTTGGCTGCGCAATAAAACTTTAAGGCACACTAAATTCGCTTCTGCGCAGACAGAAACCTAACTTCAGATCCACTAAGCTCAAATTGTGGCACTGTACGATAATTGTAGCCTGTTTTTTGACATACCCTCATAATAATAAAACCACTCGAATTTATATGAAAAATATATTTGCATCAAATAAAATAACATTACATTAAAAGCTTCGTAGAAAAGCGTCTAGACCATAGGTGCTTTTGTAAATAGTAAATCCGATATCTTTTTGAAATCATAAAATTAAACTTAACAATATTGATACTTTGAGTGAATAGAATAAAAACATTGTGGCTCGACGCTAAAATAATTTTCATCTTGGTACCTACTTAACAAATAATGCTAGAGACAGATGCTTCTCTATTTCTATGTAATATATTTTCCTACAAAAAAGAAAATTAATAAAAAACAGCGGACAAAGTCATTGTAATAATTGTGGGAATAATGTGGAAGTTAGCTGCCAAGCTGCTATTACGGCACACAGAAAAATATCGCCATTTATTAAAGACAGCTGAAGCGGCACTAAAGTGTTGGGTATAAAGTTATCGATAACTCTAGTCTAGCTTTGATTTTGAAACGCGCAAGTAATTATATACTCAACTATTGGCTATCCTAACGTGGAAGTCTAAGAAATCATTCCCTTGTTGTTATGAGGAAGTTGCAATAGTGAATGAGATTTACCCGTGCACTAAGGTGTATAAAATTTAGTGCTATGTCAAACTAAAATGAGATCGCTAACAAAAGACAATGAGCTCGTCGGATGATTAAACTTTACAGCGACAAAGTCCTAAAATATATACATCTTATTACACGTGACTCTACATGAATATATAAATGTGTTAATATTGTGATGTAATTTTCTACTTAATGCTCAATGACAGCAAAACAATTATATAAAGTAAAATCAACCAGAATATTTGCTTGGTTAGTATTTACAATTCGGAGTTTATTCTACTATATTTTAATTTACGGAAGCGATATAAACTCTGATATTTGTAAACACTTCATTTCACTTTTAAAGAAAATAACATAGTTTTTATCAAAATTTTCGGAACAATAGTGTTTCAGACGTCACAGAACACAAGTGAAAACATTGACGTCTGTGTAGCAGAGTCCGAGCTCCTAGGTATACATAGAACAAAGTTTCAGACTATATAATATATATTATATAATGCTTTACAAAAATTAATGACAGACAAATAAAAAACATGAGGAAGTAGAGTAGAGTAATTTGAGAAAATACAAGAAGAAAAATCGTGAGCCTACGATTTTATAAAGGGTTTTTAAACGCATCGACATAACCTTGGCACATCACTATAAGCTTGACCACGGTTGTAAGCTTCACCAAGTACAAATAGAGAATAGTGGCTCCAGTAATAATGGCACGTATTACCACTGCTAGATAAGTTTATATTAAAAACTAGAATATATATAAGTTTCTTTATTGTAATTGTGCATATGCATTGAATGATGTTTCAGTAATTTCATTACTTTGAAAGCTAGTTAGACTGTTCTGTAAAAACAACCAATTATAAAGATTTAACAAACTCCATTGAACTACTCTTTGAACTTATTTTTTTCTTTTCTTCGGCGCTACAACCCATTATGGCTCTTGGCCTCCTCAACGATTTTCCTCGATATAATTTTATTTGCCGCCTACCTTCTCCGAGATGTTAACTTTCCCATTTTCCCATTTTTTTAAAGTCAATAACACAATATACATTTATTTACAAAAAAAAGTATATTAGTAATCATATAAGTCATGTAATTCCCATAATACAAGCTCTGCCTTGTTTGGGGCTGCATGATTCTGTGTGATAGTGTCCAGTATTATTTATTTATTTATTTATTTATTTATTGTTCAAGTTAGTTCATTTAATGGTACCAAAATATAGTTACATTGTCATAAATGAGCATTGTACACTATAAAATAAAATACAGGTAGCTGAAAACATCAATTAAAATTATTATATTGCTATCATACGGTAGTACTCAGGTTTTACATATAAAAGGTAAACATGTACTCTGTCTAAGGCATTGCAACTGGAAGGTAGAGACGAGTAGTTGTCCTGCAACTTGTAGGTATTTCTGGAGAGACGCTAGTTTTTAAACCACATAACTGTATGATTTTTTCAACTCAAAATAATTCATTATCATCATCAACATCAGTCAATAGCAGTCTTCTAATAGACATCTGCCTCTCTTATTGAGCGCCAATGCGCCCTGTCATGAGCTATCTGTCAAGAGCTGTCTACCAGCTGCCTTTCACAGATCGTCACTCCACCTGACCTATAATAATTATGATACCCATACTTGTCCAATCAAAATCACTACAAGGCTACAACTACTCCACTCATTAAGACATGTAATTTTGGTATATTTATTATCTCCTAACAAAATATATTACTTTCTGAAACTGAGCTAAGAATCACAAATTAACAAGCGTAGGAGCCTTGCCAGAACGAATGGGAGTAATCGCACTAATTAGTCGTTACTGTTCCAACTTATACGTATTTGTAACTTACACTGGGTCCAAACAAAAGTCCCTAAATTGGTCTGTCTGACCTAATTTCATGGTCGCCTGAATTACCGTGTATTGGCTGAATTGTCTTGATTAGTCTGGAACACGTGTGAAACTCTGCATATTGTATAAAACTAACGTATGTTCGTATATATAGTTGTATAGTAATAGATAACACAAAAATTGGTATGATGAATATAGAATTTAAGGAGTGCCAAACGCCACCTTCGAAACTTAAACAAACGGGGATTTGGCGGCCAGCTGATAGCGGCATAGCGCAGCCTAACACCGTCTTAGCTACATTTTCTGGTCGCCAACGGGCAGTAGCGTCGGCGGAGCGAGAAGCTGGGTCCAATCGTAGGACACAACGCGTATGCCCAGCGTGATGGGCATATTTATGTGGATGTTTATGGTCAAATCACACTTATAAGGAGAGGCCTATGTCCAGATGTGGACTGATAAAGGCTGGCGTGGCTGTAAATACTGGCTGTACGTTCTCACAGGTTCTTGTGGCTGAACACAATGGTCAGCGTCCACTGTTAACGCAGTGGGCATAATGCTGAGTCGGGGCCTATTTGCTGCTGTAGCACACAATACCTATGTATAAAAAGTGTATTTTTCGAACTAGTATAATCATAGTTTTATATGTATTTGTGTGCTATTGTAGTAAATAAAGTGATGTCGATATCTATCTATGTCTATGTCTCTAAATATCTGAACTCATGAGAAAAAGGCAAAGTTTTTGTGCTGCGACGTTATACCATTAAGTTGCTAGGTAGGTATTATTGAGATAACTAAGATAAAGTTGAGATTCTTTGAAAATCTTGTCTCAAAGCACCTTTGCTTCACCTACCTACGTAGTTTTCAACGTTTTCAACTGTTCATATGTATTTTTGTATACTAACGAGAGGTATTGCTTTTCTTATTAAATAGTTAGAGAATTTCGGTACAATTGTTGTTTTAACTATTAACAAAACTATTTGCCAGGTAATAGGAATTCAAAACATCACCATCTTCGATTCCGTTTAAGCCATCTTGACTTGTATAAATCCTTTTCAGTTATAATATTAATTGTGATAGGGTTGTTTTGATCTTTGATTGGGCCATTAACTTGATTGCAGTACTTTAGAAATTCAGTACTAAAAGTTGGCTAAAGTGTTTTAATTAACGTTTCAACTCTGCCAGCGAGCTCAGCGAAGTAGCGTCAAGTTTACGAATTAACTGTTATATCCGCTTTAGACCCAACAGTTGCTTATTTCAATATTTTATTCATTTTTGCATACTATTAGAAACTTATCAGAAGTTTTATTTACTTTGAAGTTCGCCCTAGTTAGTAGTATACAGTATAAAAACATAATATGGCATAGTAGATTTAATTCAAAAGAACGCAAATTATATTTTATATTTTTCAAATCATCATTTTCAACCATTCGTAAGTCTTATATTTAAGCATGATTTTTATATTTCACCGGTATACAGTAATAATATAATAGAATCTTTGTCATAAACTTATCTGAACCTAAGCATTTTAGATAGTAAGTTTGTAAAAAATCCTATTTATATCTGAATAAATGATTACATATTATTATTACATACGTACTGTATCTTAGAAAAAAATGTAATTTAATTTAAATAATCACGATAAAACTCGATTCATAGATACAAGAAAATACGAGTACCTACACCATGACAACATCCAGACCCACACAGAGATTAGTTTGTGGTGTTTATATTGAATAATTTACAGTGGAAACCAGGTCGGGATTTCCCTCTCTCGCCACTCACAGTAACCAACAGCTTTTGGAGTTTGGACCCATTTCATACGATATGGCTTAGGGAGCAGCTACCGTATGAGCTTATTGGAAATACCTTGAATATTAAAATACGAGATAAATATTTATTTCACTGGTCTCGTCCCAGATCAATCTATAGAAAACCAATCAGGTCGAATAAAATATAGGTACACGCAACGAAGTAAAGGTCGTATTGAAGGGATAACTCCTGCCAAAAATATCC
Organism: Horisme vitalbata; assembly: GCA_951804965.1. Classification (NCBI taxonomy): domain Eukaryota; kingdom Metazoa; phylum Arthropoda; class Insecta; order Lepidoptera; family Geometridae; genus Horisme; species Horisme vitalbata. Next base: position 10,904,782 of record OX638100.1, on the reverse strand, counting down.
GTATCAAACGATTTCCGAATCCAGCGAAACCTTAATTGTAGGAATCGTGTAACATCCCGAATGTTTCGTACACATTTATTTGATAAAAGCGCACATAGGACGTGACGGGAATGTAATAATGCGAGCCTAATGTAGCGGTGCCAATCACGGTTCGTGTTTAATATGTGAGCACGCAGATTGACTGGCATTCCACATTTATTCCTTAGAGATTTAACTGAATTATTGCTGGAATTACTATTATTAAATACAGGTGACGAAGACAGGCGCATGGTGTTCCGACCAGTATTTTGACGTGTACTTAGGTAATTAAAATTACCTTCGAGTGTTCTTTCTTTATTTTTACATTATAAATTCAAAAAGTTATCGATACAGACTGACATGGCAGTAATAACAGTAGCAGTATATACAATGTGTCTGGTTACCGGTGTTGGAGACTTTGGGGCGGTGAAAACTGGTAAATATTATCAACAACCCCGATTTTTTCCCTTTGGTGTGCTTGCACTGATCAAGCCATAGCTATAGCTACCCATTAAGAGGTCCTAAGAAGACAAAAGAGGACTCATTTGATAGTTAATAATGTAGACAACAAATCAATGATAACAATTTTAAGATTTTATTTTTATAAAAGTGGCAAAAAAAATCTAAACCAAAAAAATCTTCTTTCCACTTTATTCTTTTAATTATTGGCTTTTTCATAAAAATTAAAAGAGTCAAGCTACATGTTTTTTGTATCAAACTCAAACTTTTTTATTCAGTGGGAACTGTAAAGTACACTTGGAAACGTCATTATTTATTTATTTACTACCAATTCGTAACGCGACCAAACAGAGAAGAATTGGCAAGAAACTCTGCTTGGCTTATATTTTTTTAACGTTTTTGTTCTTAATCACTATTACATTGTTTTTGATAGAGTTGGACGCAGTTTCATCCCAAGCTTTTTGTCATTTAAATAATCAGATATTTTATTATAAGCTTTATCACAGAGATTACGTTTAACAACATTTTTGAATTTATTTACAGATAGATTAATCACGTCATTCGGGATTTTGTTAAAAAATCGTACACTTCCCTTTAAAAGATTGACTAACTTTATGGAGCCTTACAGTGGGAACAGCTAGTTTATCATTATTTCTAGTGTTAACGTTATGATAGTCGCTATTTTTTTGAACAAGTTAAAATGTTTTCGGACATACATTAAGTTTTAATATATATATTGGCACGGCATTGTCATAACATTTATTTATTTAAACTTAGTTCTAAGTGATTCTCTGGGATTATCTTCTTTGAACAATATGATATATTATGTGCTTAAAAGTAAGTCCAACATCTTGACACGAAGTGGAGTGGTTTAGTAATTGTGCCCAGATATGTTATATTACTTATCTCACTCTCTCATCGTTTATTTCATATTTGAATGATAAGCATACGTTTCAGTGGATGAGTTGGCTATGTCAGTCTTTGCCTAGGCCTTAATAGTAATTCAGATAGCATAGTTTAATAACAAGTATGAAATATTTTTTATAACCCCTGACATTAAAGGTTCATTTCACTTTCCTACTCCATCATCAGATCTTCATCACCATCTATCTAAAACCTATTCATTGAGATCATTCGCGACGAGTTGAGTATCCTGCAAATGCCGCAGCATCAAATCAAGGGTACCATGTATTTGCAATATCGTTGATGCGCCACGATACTAAATTAATATAATTTTAGATCGATTCGACAGACCTCCGGAATTTGATCCCTTCATCAACACGAAAAGAGTTGATGTTCTTCAAACGCCTGAACCAAATCTCTTCAATCATAGCAAAGAACACTCTGAATTGGTCACGTTTCAAACAACAAATAAAACTAAATCAAAATCAGTTCAATAAGTTCCGTTTAGGAGCTATGATGCCATAGACAGATACACAGATGCACACGTCAAACTTGTAACTTTTTGCGTCGGGGGTTAAAATAAATAAATAAATATATGGGATATCTCACACACGGTCAACTGATCCTAAACTAAGGAGAGCCTGAACTATAGGTTTCAGAGACTGTTAAATATACATAGATATTTATAATATATATCACCCAGACGCAAAACTAACATCTACATATGTTCATCAAACAAATGTTTATCCTGCCTGGCCAGGAATCGAACCCGCGACTTGCGACTCAGAAGGTAAAGTTACTACCAACTTAGCTATGAGGCCATTCGAAAAGAAGGACTATGACGCATTTTTTTATATTTACGATGAAAGTTGAAAATAGATAGGTGGATGTAAAACCTTCGAAAATGAGTACCATATGCCATGAACGGACCCATCTGACATCAGCACTAAAGTCCTTTTACTACACCAAAACCAATTCCGTGTTGGATGTCCCATCCGCAATATCGTCCGCCATATTGCATCTGCTCACTTGAGAAGAGAAATTTCCTCACCTGATGTAAAAAATATATTTAAAGGACAAAACAATAGTGCGTTTATTGAACCTGAGTTAAAGATTCAAAAAAAGTATTACTCTGAAATTGTAATCCTATTGTGTCATTTAATTCCATCAATAGATACTTAGAAAGCTTTTATTGTAGTGAATCGTATCACGTTTGCTGCTTCCTTAGGAAGTGCTTATTTTTACAAAAGCATAAGCCTAATGGATTTAGCGTGTAAACTGCATTTGGGAGAATTACCCGTACTTTCTTTATGCAAAATATTCGTGATGACTACTTTGGCAAAACACGCTGCCTTGCGCTTTCGGTGCTAAAAAGTCTCACAAAAATGGCCAATTTTAGGCAGTGGCTTTAGAGCACCTTGATTATCATATATTCTTATCCATTCGTGGAATAAGAGCAACCTAGCAGTTGGTGAAATATATAAACATAAATATTGTTTAATAAAAACATTGACTATTTTTCTTTCAGTGACAATCTCAAACATTATTATATATACATAAATATTGTTTAAAAAAAACAATGACATACATTTAGACAAATTTTTCTTTCAGTGACAGTTGCACTATTAGTTAGGAATTTGAAAATACAACGAGGTGTTTCAAGAGTTTTTCGCTGTGGTTTTTCGTTTGTTTCAATGGTTTAGCTAATTATCTGACAATCAAATTATCTCAGTTTACATGGAACGATTCCCCGCTTGGTGCTTGTGCTCAGTACATTACCGCGTGGTCATGTAAACTAAAAAAATGATATAGTACCTACACCTAAAAATATAATTTTATAACTTGTAGGGAAAATTGGTGTTCCTTAACTCTGTTGACAAAGTGACTTAGATAAACCTTTACGTGGCATTGTAGAGATCATAAAACTATTAAAAGTACAACAACTACAGTATGAACGAATGCAAAAATAATATCTCTGCCATTACTCATATCCTTTTGTTTATGCACTCCTAGTAATTCATTCAATATGCAACATTTGCGCAACCCACAATATGCTATTATGCCAAATTATAGTGCAGAAACAAACATTACGGTATCAGTAGCACCTTTATGGAAATTAAGAAAAACGTTGCGCCCGCCAATCGGCGCGCGAATCCGATGCGCATCGCGAGCTTTCATTAACATAATTTATACGAGCCCATCACTGGCGTTCTTAAATTTGTGGAGGGCCATTTTTCAACACGGTAACATTGTGTAAAACGGTCACGTATTTTTTAGCGTCAGTGGATCCGTACGGTCTAGTTTAATAATGTCATAACCGGCGATGGGCGTGCGATAGCATCACAGATACATCGACCGAGCTCGGATTTCCAACAATAATTTATTTTATGCGTAAGGTCTTGGTTACTAGATGTTTTATGCAGTACCGTCGAATGAATACGAAAACGTTATTAACATATTTATTATTGATAGCGTCTCTGGTGTAAGCGAGGTCTTTAAAACATGACAGCACTTTCTCTATGATAGCCAATGTTTATTAAGTCGGCTGTGTACTTACCAACTACCTATCATTGGACTCACGATAATAATTGCTAGCATAAGGAAAAATGCTATGAATAATTATTATCTCATGCGAAAAGATGAAGTAAAAAAGCTAAAGTAATAAATAGTGAAAATAATAATCGTCCCTGAACAACAAAAACAACTGTAGTATATAAAACACACACACTCACACACACACACACACACACACACACACACACACACACCAGCCTATATCAGTCCACTGCTGGACATAGGCCTCCCCTAATATAGGGGGATATGCCCATAATCCCCATGCTGGGCATGCGGGTTGGGGGATCGCAGGGCATAGCTTCTCGCACCACCGACGCTGCTGCCCGTCGGTGGTCAGGGGATTTAGCTGTGCCGATGTAGGCTGTGCTATGCCGCAATCAGCCGGCCGCCAGAGCCCCGTTCGTTGTTTAGCAGGGTGCACCACGTGCAGGTGAGGTTGGCTTGGGTTCCGAAGATGGGGTTTGGAACCCCGTACACCCCGTATATAAAACAAATGAAACTAACGGTAAGTCCTCATCATCATCATAAGCCTGTAGCAGTCCACTGCTGGACATAGACCTCCCCTAATGAACGCCATTGCACCCTGTCCTGCTCGACGTAACCGAAAGTCCTAGAAACCTAACAATTGGAGGGTATGTTCTTTGCATAGGGGCCTAATCATCTAAAATTTTGCCCCTGAAAGGATGAAGTGGGGAAAAACTTCTCCGGATGAAGTCATGGGGCACCCTCTATATATTATATTTCATTCGCTATTTTAATTGTATAATTGCACATAACTATAGTTTCGAAAGACTGTAAATGGGCATCACCATTTATCTGCGAATATCGCTGCCGGCGTACGTACCTAGTACAACAAGTCTGGACCTACCTTCCGGATGTCCATTAAGAGATTTTCATTGTTCAGCAATTTCGATTTATTTTTATTTCGTAGCAGCAGATAGCGTACTTAATTACTTTTTTGTTTGATGTTCACTCAGTGGAAATAAAGAGCCATGTTTTAAGAGAGAACCAAGATAGTGAATTGAAAAAGTGCTTACGGTTTGTCAAATGTCAAATGGTTCCAGTTCTTTCTGCTTCGTAAATTCAAGGGTTTTGTATGAAATATCTAAGTAAATCTAGAATTGATTTTCATTTCATAGATACGCTTACTAGTTATTATGTTATCGGGTTACCAATTAGTAAGTATAATAATAAGTATTTCTGATAGTCAGAATAAACTTTATTATATTTTCTTTGTCGCGAAATTGAATTTTTCACAACTGGTTTTTATACGAAAAATACGAATAAGTATCACATTACCCTTGTCTATAAACCTAGAAAGTTGCAGATTTAAGTTAATGTAATATTTTTATTTCGGTCACGTGCTGAATTTTATAGCCGACGGCCTTTTCGGATTAAACCGTCACTCGCAGACGAATTCAGCGAAGACGGAGGTTACTTTCCATTAGAACGATCTTCCTAACAATTTGAAGCTAAATAAACAGCGATATAGGCAGTTTCCCTTTAGTAACAATGATTCTTGATTTTACATTAAAAAGAACTTGGTTTTAGTATTAATTATAGAAAAAAATTACATTTTCGTGGTTGATGATGGTAGATAGCTAGACTTAGGTCTCGCCTAATGAGCGCCATTGTGGCCTATCCTCAGCTGGACGTATCCAGCTTCAACTAGCAACCTTTCGTAGATCGCCACTCCACCTGGCCAGAGGATATAGATGGACTCCTATAGGCTGATGTTGATGATGATGATGGTTAGCACTTAAATTCAAGTAAGTGATTTGTTCGCATTTTCAAATACCTACCTCAAAAAAAATTCACATTACTTATTTTTATTAAAAGTTGCACCTTGTGTTTATGTGTCAACCAAAACCCAGTGTTTTCCTAATGTTGGTAACATATATAGAATCGGCTAGTCAGTTAATGAAAACGTATCTAGTAATTAACATCTACTAGGCAATCCGTAAATGTCCAGTTTCACGGTTCGACTGCGACTAATTTAAACCACCCGATTGATGTGCGCTAAACATTATGTCCGTTAGTCACCGTGGCTCTTCCCTTTGCCCACTCTTAATTACTTCGAATGATGGATGCACACAAAAGTATTACTCATGGCTTGCGCAATGGACTTTGATTGACATCTCGCTTTGTTTGTAATAAAAGGTTCAGCGGTCATAATATTAAAAATGCTGTTTGCTTTGTAATCAGTCTCTTTGCTTGCACTCACCAGTATTTGCCTATTTGCTTTCGTATTTCGTATGTAAATATATCACTGTAATTTAATACAATCTAGCTCCTAACCGCGGCTTCCCTCGCATTTATCGGATAAAAATTAGCCTATATATATCTGGACCTGGTTTTCCTAAACAGCAACAACAACATTAAGCTATATCAGTCAACAGCTGGACATAGGCCTCCCTTAATAATAAGGGGGATACGCCCATAGTCCCCACGCTGGGCATGCGGGCTTGAGATTGCACAGCTTCTCTCACCGCGCCGACGCTGCTGCCCGTCGGTGGTCAAGGAATGTTGACCTGTGTAGTGCCTGTATTAGGCTGCGCTATGCCGCAATCAGCCGGCTGCTAGAGGCGTGAAGTAACTTGGAGTAAACGATTTTTTGAGTGGAGACCTTGGCTCTGCAGACGTAGTGTAGGATGCCCTCCGGCCAGGTGGGATGATTATCTGTGAAAGGCTTATGGTAGAAGCTGCATGCATCGAGCTCAGAGAAAGGCGCAATGCTCATAAGGGCAGGCCTATGTCCAGCAGTGGACTGCTAATGATGATGATGATGATTCATATTTTACTGCGCACAAACTTTTGTGTTTAAATATTAGAAGAAAGTAAGGTGTGAACAATCAACACTGTTTTAAAAAAACGATTGAGAAATTGCACTAAAAGGAACTTAAGCACGATACCTCCGGTAACTCATAATTCCCCACCCCCACCCTTTCATCCATATTTTACAGCTCTTTTAACCATTCATTTTTAAAATACGATGTTCGACAAATTCACTTAATGCCGCGTTAAATGAACCGTGCTCGCATAATAAAAGATTTTATACTCAAAAGCGATTTCAGAATGGACGATATTTCCGTGGAGCTGGGAAATTCCACGTCAGAGCCTCATCTCTCCTTGCTTTTGAATGTTTTTATGGAATGATTCAACTTCAGTGGGAATTAGTTTGAAAATACTGCATGTAAACATTGAGCTTCATTACTCGCTTAGTTAAATACTCAGCAATTCAACAAGTTCAGATATGCAACGTTACCAATGCATACTGACATTTGCATGAGAAAAATTTGCTTTTAATTTAATCCCATTTAACTAAAATCCAGTCCAGTTTCAACAAACTGAGGTTAAATTTAGGCACAAGATCTATTAATAAAAAAATTAAGAAGTTTTCAATAGCTACAATTTCAAATCTTTATTTTATTTATATGCTCTTGGAATAATAAATTATTTAAATAGAAAGAACCGTTGCTAAGGTCCCACAGTTTTATGAATTTGTAGGTTGTAATTTATTTTGAACTAACTTCCTCCCGCGGCTTCGCGGACGTATTACCAAAAAGTATATAGCTTTATGTGTTTAACCAGGTCACAAACTATGTACAGAAAGCGTCAGAGTCTGGTAACCCCCCTAGTTAACGTTAGTAGGTTCAAACCGTCGCGGTGTCGGTCGTGGATCTCGAACTTTTTGCACAAATGTGTGTTTTATTAACCTTCTCCTCCTTGCTTAGGCATATTTAATTTCGTCCACTTATCTATATCAGACGATGGAGTGGCGGTTTCATCACTCGACATTAATCTATACGTTATAAGAGCACTGAGTTCAAATCCCTAAATGCCTGAATGTATTTTTTTTTTCGTTATAATTTTAAGTAGTTGCGCACTACCGTGATAAACAAATGAAAAAGTTACTAGCTGATGCATCCATTCATACCTAGACTTATGTTATCTGTGCCTAGACAAAATAATAAACGTATACTGTAACTTAAAATTTCGTCGTAATTGCCAACCGTTACGATAGCTCAGTTGGTTTGAGCGTCTAACGGCCGGTTTCTATATTATACCGTTACCGATTACGCCTCGTTTTCCCTTGAAAAACTGTCAAAAATTAACAAAGAGGCGTCGAAAATTTGACAGTTTTTCAGGGGAAAACGAGGCGTAATCGGTAACGGTATAATATAGGAACCGGCCATTATTCATAAACTGGAGTGAATAAATTGCTGGTTCGATTCCCCAGCCAAGTATAAATATTTTTGTGTAAGATTTTGTCCATTTGAATATGGTAGCCTCCACGGCAGCAGTTTAAAGGAGAATGCCGTCTGATGTATGGCGCTCGGTACCAAGACTAAAGTGATTGCGTCAAAAAAATATCCAATAAGTTTTTAGTCGATTCTACTGTCAAAATAATTAAAAATGAGGGTTATTTCCATAGTTACACTTTACATCAATGTTTATTGCCATAGCAACGTATATATCATTGGTTGTTGTAGTCTAATGGCGGCGTGCAACGGAAACCAAATCAACAAAATATTTATTTACTTGATTATTAATCGAGTCGGTGTGTAAAACTAAAGAAAATGTTAATGTCATTTATAAAATATAATACATTTTATGGGATACGTTCGGTTTTGACGCAATTGGTACGGGATCTCGGCATTCTCCTTTATACTTGAAAGGGGTATACCAGATCGTGACGCTGTGTGTACATGCAAAGTTTCAAAAAATAAAACACACGCACACACACACAAACACACGCGCGCGCAATCTTTGGAGTATAAAAGTCATGGCGTCCAAGAACCCGGTACAGAAATGATGGTCGTCAAGCAACAAGATGGTCGGACGATATTGCATCAATCGTGGGCTGAAATTGGATGAGACGAGCTTTGAAGCGTGGGGATCAGCACATACAAAGGGAGGCATATATATCCAGCAGTGAATGAAGTTGGGCTGTGCATGATGATGATAATAAAAGCCTTGTGGTACTCATAACACAAGCTCTATTGGCCATCGCTTTTATTCTCTATCTTCTATATATGGTGACCAATGGGAGTCGTGAGACATTCAGACAAACATGAAAAAATAAGGGTTCCCTATTTGTTCCTCGGAACCCTAAGAAGAGTCAACTAAACAGAAACCATTTTCACAGCGTTAGTGGTTAATATTTTATCCATTTAAGTGAATTCGCTTGTGTTTGTGGGCATCACAAATGTTCCCAGGAGCCTTTTTAACGTATTAAGTATTCGCATCTGGCTTATTTTTGTAGGTGCTTTTTTCAACCTTTTTATAGATTAGCTCATTTATTATTCACAGTCAGACCGTATCAGTCTATCAGAAAACCTTTGTGGGCACAAATAAATCAAGCTGATATTAATCGTAAATAGGTTGGAAACGGAGAATTTATTTGGATTCGTAAAAGCCTTCATGCTCTACTTAATTATCTTAATCTTTATGTCGAGCCCTCTTGGGACTTAACCGTGAACGAGCCCCACTTGCTGCTTCTTGTTGGGCATCATTAGCACTTTTAAGGTGCTCGGTGAACATTTTGTTTTTCGTTCTTCGTATGAGCTACAACTTTTCCACCTTTGGTGCCTGAGTTTTTAGGCCGCCCGAAGGCATACATAGAATATTAATAAAATGTGTTTTTAGAAAAATAAATTATTTGTATTTGTACCAAGAAGAATAAGAATATGAATCGATTTCTTTTACACACCAAAGAAAGGCACGTAAACTAAAACAATAATATAAGTAGATTAACAAACGAAATTAATTTATGAATCAACGTATATCTACTATCCCCCATAGATGAGGATCGTGACATTAATTACAATAATTACAAGCAATTGCAATAATTGCAAGGACATTATTAATAGTTTTCTGCAATCTACCACGGTCTTCGGCTTAATAGAACGCGTCGTGCAGTGGAGTTTCCAGCTGCTATGACACCTAGTCAGCAGCGCTTGAGGCTTCAACCTCTCGGTATTTTATCTTACGTTTCCTTCGATCAACTATGAAACACCGTTTCAAAAAAAAAAATGATCTGCGCAGTACCACTTGTTAAAGGAAATTATTGTGAAGAAACCGGCATGCATTAGGACAAAAAAGTGGCTATTTTAATTATTTTATTGCTGGATTAGTTTCTAATAAAAGCTTCGATGGACTTGCAACCTGTCACGTGGACAATGAAAAAGAGAGTAATAATGAGAGAAAAATAATAGTAACGTTTGGACTTGCCTCTGACTACCCCTATATGTTATCCTTAATATTTGGCAATATCTGAAGTTATCCATAATGGGGAAAAAGTCGTGAAGATGTTTGTTTTTTGTTTTTTGGTTTTGCCAGCCTTCTCTGCCCTGTGCTTCTTCAGGTGCCTAATTAATATTACTGTTTAATAGAAGCAGACAGTGCCTTCATGAGACACTGGACGAAAGTGCACACTGTGCACTCTTGATCCAGTACTCTATTGAGTATTCATTCTCTTTTTATTATGATTTTATTGTTTTTTTTTTAGTTTTTATCGTGTTTTTAAATTGTAGTATCTTTTTATTTTTTGTGTCTATTAATATGTGATGTGTAATGTGTAAACCGTGAAACTGACATAAACATTTTGATTTGATTTGGATAGTATAATCCATGAATAGTTAATAGCCATTTACAACAGTTATCAGAGTAGTATTTTGAATTAATTCAAGGCATACCACTAACTTCTAATTCTAAGGCGTATTAGCGCCTTCCACTAAGCAAAAGTAAAGACGTAGTAAAGACTAGGGTTTAAGATTAATGTATTTTCAAATTACCTACTAGGTATAACAAGTTAATGAACACGAAGTGTCTGAAGTTCTACTCATGCAAAATATTTAGGTCAAGAGGATTATAAACGTATTTAGCTCGATTTTTATACATTCCAGCCATTTTACTGAAAGCTTTCAACAAAACTATTTATTGACTTTAGTTCGAAAAACAAACGTAGGAATCTACAAATATTCGTATGCCAAACTATACCTAGGTACTATTTTTTCCGTCGCATGATACTCGTTTCCGATACGTATAAAACCGGCGGAAAGTCGGTGTAGGGTCGATGTAAGCGACTGGATTTTTATAACAAAACGGATAACGTTGATATTTTTTTTGTAAAACGAAGGGCTTATTGCAAGCTTACACGAGGAATGCATATTGCAACTGCTAAATGTGTGTTTGCTCCTACCTACCAATACATTATTTCCTCTAGTCAGAGGTAAATTCAAATATTATATTGGTCAACGCTGGGCTATAAGTCAGATATGAGTTAACTGTTAGTTTATGAGTTATGCCGCCGTCGGACATATTCTTCTTTGTTTGGTGGCGTTACAAATTGGTGGTTAATTAAAAAAATTGACGATTCAAAGTGAATAAAGAGATTTTTTACTTTTACTTTACTTTACTAAATACATACATAATGTTTTGCCATACTCTTGGTATTTATTATATTTGCATACAATCAAGAAATACAACAAGTAGGACTTTTTTTTAAAAATAAACCGTTTTCAAGTAAATCACTTCTTACTTGTTGCCCTAAAGAATTTTGAAAATCGGTTCACAATCGACGGAGATATTGGTGATCATAGGGCGAAAATTACAAGTGAGGATGAGGTTTTTTGAGTTTTCCGGGAAAAGTACCAATCCCTCAGGAATAAAATTTATGTGGAACTACTTGTGAAGTATACTCTTTTAAACAAAAAAAGAATTTTGAAAATCGGTCCTTAATTGACGGCGTTATCGGTGAACATACATAAAAAAAAGTTGAAAAAAATTGTTCCGACGAGTTGAGAACCTCCTCCTTTTTGAAGTCGGTTAAAAATGAATTCTTCTTCTTTGTTGCAGTTGTCGATAGCCACCGAGGGGAGAGCCTGGAGTTGTTCCACGTGCAGAGAACTGATATGGGCGCGTACTACTGCATCGCTAGTAACGGCGTGCCCCCTACCGTCAGCCGACGGTATCATGTTGAAGTACATTGTGAGTATCCATTGCTTTTCCTACCATTGATTTTTGTTCAGAAAATTTTGATGTTTAACGCTCACCTCTTACACCACATTCAAAATATAAAGAGCTGGTACAGTCGCGCGGAACCAATCATATTACATTATACATTATTTCGTTAGAAATTCCGTAACGAAAAAAAACCTCACGCTCCCCACTCCGACGGGCACTGAGGTGTGGCTTGAAGGTCGTGCATTGTCTAACGTCGTTTCTTATCGGCAGTCTTCGACACGGTGTTTGTGTGCGTGCAACTAGACGTATTGTACGACTCTACGAAGCTCGCACGAATCGAGACGATCACCACGCTCAAAAAGTGTAACTTGAATTAATATCAAAGAAAAAGAAATACTGCATAAATAAAATAAATAAATAATTATAATTGCATAAGTTGATACAAAATGCTATGCAATAGCTTTACCGCGGCAGTCCCCGAGTGCCACACGTCTTTTTTTTTCTATTTGTTGTAACTTATTCTTTCTTGTACTATTCTATATCTTTTGGGCGCTTTGGAATGTTTCTGCCTATGGTTTGCGTCATATTCTACGTGACATTTTGAAAGCCTGATGGCTACGCGTAACTCGACGAGTACGTAAATTGCCCTATCAGGGTGCCTAGTGCGAGTTTTTTACCAGCTCGATCGCGTTTGCGTTTACGCAAATTTATATGGAATCTAGGTAGCGCCATCTAGTGAAAAACGCGTGGCACTGACTCTTTTCCATACAAATTTCCGTAAACGCAAACGCGATCGAGCTGGTAAAAAAACTCGCACTAGCCACCCTGACTATGAGCTAGTCCAGCTAGAATGCCTGATTGGCTATGCGTGACTCGACTCGACCCAGTGGGTTTGTGCCAAAGAAATAGGATTAAAGCATAGAAGAAGTCTTAAAATTCATTTTTGCTCTGAAAATTAACTCATACGGCTGATCTCTACTTTCTAATGTCCATATATGTTAGCTAGAAAGAGATGCATACTTAATCTCAATGCGATTTCTGCGACTTCGTACCAGGGCATTTTTATGAACATGCATAGAAATTTGTTCGAGCGCCCTGGTACGATTAACTTTTTGGAGTCGCATTGATATTTGTATGCATCCCTTTGTAACTGATGATATTGGACATAAGAAAGTAGATTATCAGCCGTATTGAATTTTAAGACTTTATTTTGTTGACTTCCTATATCTGTGGTTTGTGCAGATGGACAGCATATTTTTTAATACTTATTCGGGTGTTTTATTTCGGGTGTAAGGAGTTATAACCCCCATCTTCGCAACCCAAGCCAACCTCACTTGCACGTGGTGCACCCTGCTAACTAACAAACGGGGCTCTGGCTGCCGGCTGATTGCAGCATAGCGCAGCCTAACACCGGCACCTGCGATCCCCAACCTGCATACCCAGCGTGGGGATAACGGGCATATCCTTCTTTATTAATGGAGGCCTATGTCCAGCAGTGGTCTGATATAGGCTGGTTTAGTATGGTATGGAATTGGCTGGCCTTATAACTCACTTAGTTGGTAGTTGCTCTGCCTTCTGAGCTACAGGTGCCGGGTTCGATTCGTGCCACAAATATTTATTTGGTGAACATGTATGTGCTTTCTGTGTCTGGGTGTTATAAGAGTATTAAGTATGTTTGTCAGTCTTTGGTACCCATAATACAGACTCTGCATAGTCTGGAATTAGTTGACCGTGTGTGTGATATCACGTATGTTTTTTTTTAATATAAGTTGCCATTCTGTGACATATACGGTTTAAGAAACTTTATTGTCATATATAAATATATACTTTTACTATTTATCTCTATGTTTATAACTATTATCCAGTTTATTTTACGTGCTTAGAAAGTTCTAGATAAAGAGCCGCATCGCTGGCTACTACCTACTGCTGTCTAAGAAATAGTTTTATTTCTTCAAGAGTTTCAAACTAGTTAGTGACTCAGTTCATACATTTTTTGTATCATATAAAACGATTTTTATTAAGTAAAACTACTTGAACTAACTGCAGACTGCAGTTCCGACGCAGGTTTCAAGTTCAAGTTTTAGCTTTAGTTATTGACATAATTCAAGAGTTCAATATTCGAATCGAGCTTGTCGACCATTCCAGAATAATGAAACACAATTAATTGTAAATTGTTTTAAAATCTTCTAAAACAAATTATTACTTCAACAGAACCGGAATTCAGGTTTCAAGTTCAAGTTTTGGCTTTAGTTAGTGACATAATTCAAGAGTTCTATGTTCGAACCGAGCTTGTCGACCATTCCAGAATAATGAAACACAATTGAAAATTGTTTTGAAAAACAAATTATTACTGCAACATAACCGGAATAAGTGGCTAACAAGTCAAAATCAATTCCAGAATATTTATTGACACACTGTTTGTTGATATTATTGGTTTTACGATCTCTATCTAAATTTAGTCGACTTTTTTATGGTATTTGAAGATGGAACAAGCACATGGCCCACCTGATGTTAAGTGGTAACCATTACCTATCACAAAACATTGCATTGTTCACGTTTTTTGAATCGTGCTCTACAATGCAATTAGGTGTTGCATTATTCATCAACTTGAGGCATGAAGATGATAAGCCTCTTGTGCCTGTAATTTCAAAAAAGGACTTCAAAAAAGGAGGTCTCAATTTGGTTGTATTTTTTAAAAGCCTTTATTTATATTGTATTGTGCGAGTGAAATCTTGCAACTCAATTTTGAAGGAGATGTCTTCAACCGATTAAGCTGAAGTTTTGTATAAACGTTTGGGTGACAATGCACGGTATGCAGTTTGACGTCTTCTAAATCCAACATGGTGGAGCACCCCAAATGGCGGTCTTGTTATTTTTAATGCACTCTTACAAGATGGGTATCAAAAGAAAGGGTTTGCTTATAAGAATACGAAAAATAAAATTAATTAAATCTTAATCAAATATGGCGGACGGCCCAAGCTGGGTATTAAATGAAAGCGTTTGCTAAGCAGAATACGAAAAATTAAATGTCTACTCTAAATTCAATATTGTGGACGGCATAAGATGGCGAACTAGTTATTTTTTGTGCACTCTCATGATACGGGTATCAAATGAAAGGGCTTGCTGAGAAGAATACGAAAATCAAAATGAGTTCACTCTAAATCCAATACGGACCGTCCAAGATGGGGAACTTCTTAATGTTTTACACACCCATAATATGGGTATCAAATTGTAGGGTTTGCTTAGAATACGAATAAGAATAAGGTTGTCGCGAAATTGTATAGTTAATACAAGAATACAGTGATTATATAACTTGATCTTGATCTATGTATAAATCTATGTAAAAATGTTGAATGTTGCAAAAATGTCTTGATCTATGTATAAATGTATGTATTTTATAAAATAGGTAAATAGGTACATGTAAATCTCGCGACAATGCTTTTATGTCATATAAATTGTGTAATGTAATAAATTGATGGGTTTGATTTAATTTAAAGTTCTATTTCTCTTTTTAAAGCTTTAAATAAAAGTGCGGTTTTAAATGGTTTTTTTACTAATAATTTATTTACATATTATTTATATTACATATTTGTCATCTCCGTTATTTATTGATTTGTACAACTCTTATACAGTTATTCCTCAAGTCAAAGTGACGAATCAACTGGTGGGCGCACCGCTGGGCAGTGATGTGGAGTTGCAATGTTACATTGAAGCCTCTCCTAAAGCTATGAACTCCTGGTACCGGGAAGACGGTAAGATTCTTTTTAATTAACAAAAATCATAGTTTGCCCAGAAATGTTCCCTGATTTCTCAAAGGGAAGTATGTATACTCTTTTTTATGACTTTACAAATTGCTTTCAGTAAATCAAAAATATTTTGTTTATTTTATTAGTTTTGTAGAAAGAACTACAATAGGCTAGATGCCTAAAAAACTCTGATTAGTCCGTCATTTATATTATCAAAAAAATATTGGACATGTATTTTTTATTTTGTCAATTAAACTTCAATGACAAAGATATAGCGTGTTGAAGTTCAGCGTGACGTCACGGGTAAGTACACTTTTTACATACAAGTGACGTCACGAGCCCCCACTGTCAAACTTTGAGTCTCTACAACTTTGTTAATTTCCATTGATTAAATAAATAAAAAAATACGTGTCCAATATTTTTTGTTAATCAAACTGACGGACTAATTAGTTTTATTATTTGTTTACCCAGTCATCATCCCTATTATTATACAATCGTCCTCTCAGGGACCTCTGTCCTTTTGAATTAAATGCTTCCACATATCCTAGAAAACTAAACCGCACACTACCTAGTACACTACTATACTAAACCGTCGCTACTAGCAGCAAACTTCAGAGGGATAAAGATACGATGTAGTGTACCTACTGTTGCGTTGTTGTTCCAAAGCATGCAGCAGAAATAAACGATCGGTAATACCTAAAGCCTAAAATACGAGTAGGTACTAGCCAAAGCTAACTCTCTAACATTTTTTACCTTTTACAGCTCCTGTAAGCGACAAGCTGGCGGAAAATACTAAGCTGCGCGTACACGAAACCATAGTAAACGACTACTCTCTATGGATGAATTTGAGCATAAAATCGCTGGCTCCTAAAGACTTCGGCGTGTATGTATGCGCCTCTGTGAACGCTCTTGGAAAGACGGAGAACCAAGTCAGCTTGCATAGTAAGTGAATGCGCCACACTGCAAAGAAGAGTAATTAAAGTTTTCAGTAATTTAAAATGTCTCGTTTAAAACGATTATTATGAGTCTATATCACAGCAATGCTGCTGTAGTTTAAAACATAAAACAATAGTAAATAATACCGAATAATCTTTGATACCAAATTTTAGTTTCGCGGTTTAAAAAAGTTTTTACCCAGCATAAAAAGTTATAAGAGCCGTGGTGGCCTAGTGGGACTTCCCTCGACTTAAGATCTGGAGGTCGTGGGTTCGAATCCCAGCCGTGCACCAATGGATTTTTCGTTTCGAAAAATTGATGTGCACATTACCACGATCCTGAAACCGAAAGGAGCCTAGCACATACCTTTCGGAGTTCCAATAAAAAAGCGACGATGGGCTTGCAACCTGTCACGTGGAATGCTGGCTGCTTGCGTGTGGGCATGTGTCGAACGTAATGTTTGGAGTAGCCTCTAACTACCCCTTTTAGGGTATCCTCAATAGATTTTGCGTACTGAGCAGCATCTGAAGATATCCACAGTGGGGAAAAAGTTGTGAAGATTTATTTACTCAGCATGGACTAATTAAATTTTGTTGTATTAATCTAAATTTGTTATTCAAATAACTATATAGATTTATATATTCAAAAGCCTGTTTTTTAGTGACTGGTCATAGTTTTGTGGTAGTAACTCTACCTTCAGAGCTGCAACTCGCGGGTTCGATTCCCGCCTAGAACAAACATTTGTGTAATGAACATGGATGTTTGTGTTGTGTCTGGGTGTTTAATAAGTATCTATAGTTTCTGGTACCTACAGTACAGGCTTTGCCTAGTTGAGGATCAGTAGACCGTGTGTGAGTTGTCCCGTATATGTTTAATTATATTTATTTATATACAACTTGGTAGGCAGTTTGGTATCTACTTGCATCAGTTTGCGTCGAATCTTATTCGCTGTGCCACCACACCATCGAAGTGGCCGTTAAACTCGTCCTATGCCTCGATTAGTCGAGGGTGAACTATCGGGGAACTCATTGAAGCAATTTTAATCAAGACAACTATCTACGTAGTTGTGTGGGACAGTGTAATAAAGCCGTATTCATCAATGTGAGTCCCTTGCGTGTGTTAAAAATCTTTGTTCAGAGAGTAGTAAGATTAACATTTAAACTTCATTGCACTTTGAATTGCGAATTTTTCGAATGTTACTTACTGAAAGAAAAGAATTTTCTTTAGAATTTTACTTACTGAACATACTAATATTTATCCTGAGTTACAAAATGTACTTAACGAAATTGGGACTGCACAATTGCACATGCAAGCTACATACATATTTATTAAGCTTGATGCAGGCAATACAACAACAACAACACCTGCCATTTGAGTCCAATGCTGGACATAGGTTTCCCCTATAAAAAGTGGGATATGGTACGCTGGGCACGTGGGTTGGGGATCGTAGGGCCCAGCTTCTTACACTACCGACGCTGTTGCTCGTTGGTAGCCAGGGGATTTAATTGTGCTGGTGTCAGAGCCCCGTTTGTTATACAACAGGCTCAAGCTGAAGTGGCAGAGAGCTGGCCTTATCTGCTAACCGTTGGGGTAAACGAGTTCTTGAGTAGAGACTGCGGCTCGACAAACGTAGTGTAGGACATCCTCCAACCAGGTGGAGAGAGGATTTGCGAAAGGCTGCTGGTGGAAGTTAGATGCGTCGAGCTGAGTACAGGGCGCAATGGCGCTCACTAGAGCAGATCTATGTCAGTGGACTGCTGATAATGATGATGGCAGTTACAATTCTACAAAAATTACTGACGTTTATGACATAAGTATAAATACACATTTTATTCAACAGCAATCGTAATTTTGTCAATTCTAGATTTTAACTAGTAATATAAGAAAATAAATTTATATGCAACACAAGAGTTACATATAGCACAAGTAACACAAACAATAATATTATAACTATAGTAAGTCTGGTCGTCACAAAAGGACTCCGACTCAGCATGAACAGGCTGACTAGCAAGCTAGCAACCAACGCTGGTCTTCCGTCAGAACTTGTTAAGCCGTTACGGATAATCTACCCACAGTTAAAACATTACATAATAAGCGCTATGAAAAACAGTTTACTCATAAACTGACAATACTACAATTATTATTCAGGCAAGAGCTAGTAGAAAAGTTACATCAATATATGTTTTATCAAGGCTAGCTTGTGGTATTTAAAAGTTAATATGTCATTTTTCTACACATTTATCGGCCTGTGATGTATATTAAACAGGTGATTTAGTAACTCATACCACTTTCTTTACCAGGACTGGAACTGAGCATGAACGGCTTCGGAGCTGAAGAACCGATGGTGTCCGGCGCGGCGTGGCGCGACGGGGCGCGTTTAGCACGACCCGCAGCTTCCCACGCCCACCAATACTTCATTACCCACCTACCTACGCAACTCTATGCTATTGTACTTGTATTGTATTTTATACTTCTAGTGTACACTTTTTAAGGCTAATTTTTAAGTGTTAGTTACCTTACCCAGGAAAAATGTACGAAACCATATTACTTAACATTTACGTACATACTACTGTATATTAAATTTACTAACTGTTTAGGTACTGGAGTTTTTAAATTGGGCCATAAATCGAAAAAGATCCTTCTTTGCCTAATCCTGGGGTTGCACCTGAGTCTATCGCGATGAATTTTCTTACAATGATACGATGCTCGCATATGTGATCACCCCATTATCAGCTATCGTCACGATAGTTCGTTCGGGTACCACTTAATGCTCAGTGATGGTATATTTTTGAAGCCGCTTAGAAGCTGCTTATGTTGGTCACATTAGCGGCTTTAAGCATGCAATGCTTCGTCACGATAGATGCTGGTGCAAACCCCAGCATGACCGGCAACGCACTACTAACTGTGTTACCATGTAAACATAGGCCATCGTTCAAAAATTTTGGACTCAGAATCTCCCTACTGTTTTACGTAATAGTTTTACATGAAATTCAAATAAATAAAGTTATTTAAGTAGTTATTGGTGTAATCGTTGTGTCACTTATTCCATTTATAGAAGTTCCGATTTACAAATAAGAGTAAATACGAATAAAAATAAATTTGAAGATATAATATTGCAAACATTGTAACTTCTATGATTATGCGGAAAGTAAATTATATGAACGTTGATGGTCATGAATGTTTGTAAATAATGTAAAGTTATCTAATAAAATGTTTAAGGTGATAGAGTTCGTAGATATTAGACTTATTTCTAACTCAAATTTATTGAAATAAACAGACTATTATTTACTTTTGCATATAAATTGTTAATTTATTTATGACTCATTCTATGTAGTCCTTTTGTTATTATATTTTGTAGTAAGTACATAATCAACATTGTCCTGCATAAAATATAATATAATACCTACATAATATTAAAGAATATTCTTAGTCATTAAAATTTATAGTCCATGTGTTTTAATAATTTAATAATTTTTAAGTTTTAATTTTTAGTGTGTGATGTATTGAATCCAAAATCAAAAATAAAATATTATATTTAGAAATTTCGATACTTAAATATATCATAAATAATAACTTCATAATACCAACCATAGTAAATTGGTCCATAATTCATATCCTTAAAACTTGTGCTACGTTACGTTGACTTTGACAATAAATGTGTAATTTTAATTGAATTAAAATTTGAAATAAAATAAATGTCCTGAAATCTCGTGCAGTTTTCTTTTATCCCCTTTAAGAGAAATATACTTGTTACAATAGTACCTACATGTGCTCATTAACATGAGCTCAAAATGGTGCAGGAAAACATAGAGAAGAAACCAGCATGCCAAAGAACTAAAATGTGAAAGTCATGTGCTTGGTCAGGGTCCAATAAACGATGGGCGATGGGCTTGCATTGAATACATAAGCACTTGCAAAAGTAAGCATGTACGGAATCTAATGTTTGGACTTGGCACTAACTTTCCCTATTAAGTATCCTCAACACATTTAAGCACTGGTCAAAATCTGAATCAACTATCTGAGTACTCAACTCAATGGAAATTTGCTGCAGGGAATGATTTGTCTGCTTATAAGGAGTCCTAGCATTTATCTTTGGAACCCGAGCAAACCTCACCTGCCCGAGATGCACCCTAGTGAATAACAAACGTGGCTCTGCCGGCCAGCTGATTGCGACATATTTATTTAATCGTATGACGTAGGCGTTAAGAATAACAGTTAATTCTAAATCTAAATGTCAAGTTACAAACTAAATTAAAACTAAGAATAGAAAATAATTAAATCAATCATAAGTCAATGTTCAGGTTCTGAAGCCATCTGATTGCCTCAGGGGGAAGGTCCACAATGTCGTGCCAAGGTCCATGGTATGAGTGGATGGGGCAGTGCTGAAAGATGTGCTCAATGGTCTGGTTTTCTTCGCCGCATTCGCAAAGTGCAGAGTCTGTCCAACCCCACTTGTGCCGAAAGAAATTGCAGCGACCGTGTCCTGTTCTCAACCTGTTTAGGCGGCACCATAGTTTGCGTGGGCCTTTGGGTTTGGAAGTGGGATCGATGTCGTGAGCTCGGGAGCCTAGAGAAGCCGTAAGCCAGTCAGTTTTCCAGGCGTCACTTATATGGAAGTTTTTTAGGCGCTGAACAGCAGCGTATGGGGGATGTCGGGACTTCAGTCTGTGGGGAGGCGGGCGAAAGAAGTCGTTGTAAGCAGGTAAAGCTGGCTGGTTCCCTAGCTTATCAGCCTCTCTTTTGAGTGCACGTTGTCTTCGAAGGTGTGGAGGTTCTATGTGGCTCAGTGTTGGTAGCCAGTGAAGTGGAGTTGATTTTACAGTCCCCGATATGCAGCGCATGGCTTCGTTGAGCTTAGTGTCTACTTTCTGCACATGGGTGCTTTCTTGCCATACCGGGGAACAATACTCCGCCGCGGAGTAGACGAGTGCAATACCAGTAGTACGAAGGCAGTCAGCAGAAGCTCCCCAGGTTGTACCAGTCAGCTTGTGAAGTATGTTATTGCGTGTGGTTAGTTTAAGAGACAGCTTAGTGAGATGTTCTTTGTAGGTGAGAGATCGGTCAAGTGTCACTCCGATGTATTTGGGGAATGCGTTGTACTTCAGCACATCGCCATTAAAAAATACAGTCGGTTTGTAACTGGCGAGGCTGTTGTTGAGGTGAAAGGACGATACTTCTGTTTTGCTCGGACTAGGAATGAGCCGCCATGATCTGAAGTATCTTGAGAGATTTGTGAGGTCAGCAGACAGGGTGTTCTCGCCGGTTTTAAAGTCTCTACTCTGAGCAACTAATGCAATATCATCAGCATATATGAACTTAGTTGCTGAGGTTGCTGGCAGGTCGTGGATATATACATTGAAAAGTTGCGGGGCCAAAACGGATCCCTGAGGCAGTCCATTATTTAGTTTACGCTTACGGCTTTTAATGTTGCCTAAGAAAACCTCGAACTCTCTCTCGCTCAGCATATTAGAGATAAGATCTACAATTTCTCTACTCGGGATTATGCTATTGCGACATAGCATGCCTAACAGCCTGCGCACATTGGACGACAAACGTCAGTGATTAAACGCTACAATAAGCTGCGGGGGTCAATTTTCAAAACATTTTCAAAGCTCCGCACACACGGCGACAATCGCGACAGCAAGATATTACAGACGCTCGCGTCTAAGCGCGACGACAAAACGTCGTGTTTGCGAGGTCTGTAACACACGTACAGCTTCGGCGTTGCGACAAGCTGTACCCTACGTCCTACGTTCCCGACCGGCATGCCTAAAATAGAGAATATGGGTGTATTCAACTATTTCCGTGGAAATAAAATAGAAAAAGTGGAACTTGCGTTTTTTCCAAATCATATCCCATTATTTCTATTGCGGCAAAAAAACGCAGTTGTAAATTACTTATAAATAGTTTCTATGCGCACGCCGTCGTCGCCGTTCTTAGCCGCCAGCAATGGAAACAGTGGAAGAATCAGTCCCAGTATTTTTATCAATAGAAATACCTAATGAAAATAGTGGATACATCCGTTTTCATGGGCAGAAATAGTGTGATATACCCGTTTTCCATGGGCTTACAAATAGGGGATGCCTATATCCAGCAGTAGACTAAAGAGGCTGGTGTTGTTGTTGAATGATTTGAGATTGTTCGTCTGAAGCTATCCTGTGACCACGATCGTTACACTACAGGGTATCATAAACATACCGTACTGACTCCTACCTCTTAAGAGATACCAGAATTGGTGGTAAATGAAATACAAAACAATACACTTTAGATTATCACAGTGCGTAGGCGATGCACTCCTCGCAAATAGTTATGAAGCGCATTGAGTGGTGGAACACTTGACCATTCTTCATTAAATCACAAAGCGTTACACATACTTCGTTTGATTTACGCGAATGACTAATTCTGAAAGAATTAACACGCGCATTATTAATCATTCTATTGAGCAAATAGAAGTTCAGCAGATCTTCTTGCTCTGAGTAGGCATCGAGTAGGTATGTACAAAAATCTTACTTTTCAAAAAATATAAAATCTGGGTTGTCAGATATATTCAGGATAATATTTTTATTATCGAGTGCATAACCACAGAAGGCAATACTATACTTATATTAAAGGCGTTTGTAATAACAATAACCCTTCCTTTTGGCTTCGCCGTAGTAAATCGTTCTCAATTCAATCTTAAAAACTTGTGGTAAGTGACGTTGTTTTCGACAATAAATGTATAATTTTAATTGAATTAAAATTTGAAATAAAATAAATGAACTGTTTTGCTGTATGGTTTTTAATTTAGTAAAAAAAGATGTAATATGTTCCTCCTTCACGCCAAAATGACTCGACGGATTGAGCTGAAATTGCCACGTATTAGTACAAAATAAAAAATAGCCTATGGTAGCAACATATAAAGGCTATTTATTTATTAGGGTCCCAGGCGAACGTAGCCGGCGGTGGCGTAACCTATTGTCTGTATAAGCCCAACCATAATGCAATATTTTTTCGAATGATTACTTGTTCATTTGGGTTAGAAGCGTATCAGTTATTTTGCATCAACAACCTATAGAAGTCCTGTTTAACATAGGTATCTCCCAGATTTCCAAGAAATCGGTCTCAGGTCGATTTCCTGCAACCTTAACCATCTGGCATACCTACACTTCGTCTTCAAGAATATATTCGCTATTTAGGAATTTGGTCTAAACAAAATTTCGTCAAAATATTGGACCAGAATTTAAAAAAAATCTCTGAGTAATTCTGCAAGGCATGACGAATGGCCGCTCAAGTCCACTAATGCATTTTTCGTGTTGCACTTGACTTAATGCGCCGATTCCATTCCCTGGCGAAAGCATTTGCGAGCTTAATAACCGTAAAGGGAACGTATAAACTAGTCTACCATTTCATTTGACGGCCGTTCGTTATCTCGTCTGAATTTTAGCTTCGGACTTTCTAATTTAACGTCCTGGGTACTAATTATGCCAACAGTAAGCGTTTTGATCTCTTATTTACTCTTGTCTGTTTCATTATGTCATTAGAGGCGAATGTGGGGGTCGGTTTCTACAAGTTATTTCTGGATAATTCAGGGAAATTAAAAAATCTAATTATGTAGGTTTTAGCTAGTCCTAGGGATTGATGATGAGTGAAAATCAACAACAAAATTATTAAATAGTTCTGAATAACTGATATATTAGTATAAAGTGGTAACTGATATATTAGTTTTTTGAATAGTCAAGCGTTTGACCTCTATGACTAACAGGTGAAGATGTGGTCTACGATGGAGCACGCTTGGCTAGATGGAACCGGTTTAATCTGGATTGAAAAAGCAAAATATTATACTGGTTAGGAAAAATAGTAGCCGGGAGCATGTTCCTCTCCTTATTAGTACGGACATTACCTACCATTCTTAACTCAGGAGTAATTTTATACTTCATCTGCCGAACCCGGGGCAAACCACAAGAACTTAGTTAAGTATGTATACTATAGGTAAATACATGAAAATGTGGGTCAACCTTACTAGTTCCGAGTTGTTGTAGTAAAACACTCCCTGCAAATAGAATTCCTAGGAAATTGGAGAATATTCTATTTACTGACCAACGTGGAGGTTCATAACAGACTTTGTCGGAATGCGTAAACATTACATGGCATTTCTATAACTTTCTGATTGGGATGTAAGTACCTATTATTATGCAGGTGAACCTTCAAGACGGCCTCTGTGGCGCAGTGGGCGAAGGTTCGCCTGAGATGCAGAAGGCTGCGGGATCGATTCCCACTGCGGGACAAATGTTTGCATGTTCTGCAGATATTTGTCTTGGGTCTGGGTATTTTCTATGTATGTTATGTATGTATTTACAATTAAAAATATTTGTATTATATCAATCATGTGGTTCCCATAATACAAGCTCTGCTTAGTTTGGGGCTACATGATGCTGTGTGATTACGTCCCGCATTATTTATTTATTTTATTTATTTAAGAGTACACTAGACAAATGATTGAAAGAGTTCAATCATTTGTCTAGTGTACTAAAGTGTGAACAACATACTTAGAGAAGTATGTTGTTTGTTTTGTCCGCAATTTAAGCATGATTTTCCAAAACAACACAGTTTTATCTATAGTTTTTGCGTACCGGAGATTTTTATCGATTTTCCCAGATCCAAAAAGTACGATACAAAAAAATACAACCGAATTGGGAACCTCCTCCTTTTTTTGAGGTCGGTTCTAGTACCTGGGAACAAAATCCACTTGTGTTGAACCCCGACGTCATAGTCTCTCCTATACGTATCTCTAGTGCGTTCTGCGTGAGTAGTATCAACGCACGATATCACAGTGCATTGTGTGGCATATCGTTATGTAAAACGACGCAACGTCACCACTCAGTGGAATAATCGAGAAAAATCAGAATTCAAAGGAAATGTGTATTAAAACGGATGGAGGCGACACTCAAACTAAAAGTTTTTCCAGCTTATGTAATTTATTCGGGACACTCAGCCGAGTAGCCTGTGACTCCCGCGTTATTTTTTCTTTATTCTTTCAGGATACGCTGTGAATAATTTGGTAAAGATTTTAGGAGATGGTTTTTTATAACACAGTCACGTAACCCGAACATCGTTTGAGCAAAGCCTGAGTTTTAATAATGTCATTTACAGGTATCATATTACCTACCAAACTCCCAAACTGTCTAGGGAACACTAGACGAGCTTGTCACATTATCAATAACGTACCGTAATATTTTATTACAGTATCAACAGCAGTGGGCAGCAGGGCTCAAAATAAACCTTGTATGCACCGAACTCTATTAGTAAAATATGATCGACTCAATAAACTGATTTTACAATAATTTATTGCGTCCTATCTCGACAAAGTAGATAACGTTTAATCATAAAAAATATACCTTATAAGAAATATTTTTGATACTGAATCGATTGTTTCTCTGGCTCACGATACAGTATAATACTGCTATTATTATCTAGCAAGCCCCATTTACCATGTCCGTTTGTTTCATAATTATATTAACCCACTGATGTCAACATTTTTAGCAACTTCCACATATTTTTAGTACATTTTCATAAACTCGTTTCAATTTGGCATGATGGCAGTCATATACAAGTGTCAGTTTTGATTTGTAGTATTTCGTTAGCGCTCTTATAAAACTGTCATGCTAGACTCTTTGAAAATGAACCTGACAGTACGAGGAAGGCTCACACAAAGGTGGATTTACCCCGTCATATGAAACGATGACAAAAAACACAAAGCCGTACGTACATACACGGCACAAACTGGACGACTAAACTCACTTTATAAAACCTCTGGCTAGAGAGACGAGATCGCGCCCCTTTTGTCATTTGCAATTTACAAACCAAACAATAAACATCAGAAATAATCTTGGAATCCAGATGAATGGCGAAGGCACGGAGGAATAAAAAGAAAAACAAACTAAAGGTAAAGTCTTCGTCGTTGAAAGCCCAGCGCTTTCTTGACAACTAGATTTGCGAAAATATTTCTGACGACGGATTCATTAGGCTAATTGTCGAAGACAATAATCTGTTAAAATAAAAACCGTGATAAAAGATCGTATCCAAAGATTATTTTTGTCTCCTTTCTTTGTTCTTGACTATAAAATACTGATATTGATAGACAAGGTAATTTCTCTTTTTTATTTTAATCCTACTGCAATATTATTTTTACCATCAACTATCACCCGTATCTACAAATAATTCATAGTATGTTGTATGAGCAAGTACGTCATTCGTTGCGGCAGTTGCGGTGATCAATCTACCGCCTGCCAGAGTGACGCATCACTGGACATCGAAGAATATCGATAGCGGCCGCTCTACGTGACCCCCCGGAACATAAACATTATTTCATGTTAGCCGTTGCCATAATCTATATGATGTCTGCATAACTTATATAAGTCTATTAAGGTTCTAGGTAAAATGTTAGAAAAATATGATGCCACAGTTTTAGGATTCAAAAGTTACTGGTATTGTTATTTAAGTAACTTAATAAAAAAATATTTGAACTAAGTGGTCAAATTGTCATATATCAAAACAGTAGTATTTGACAATTACACCTCTCGTCAACTTTTTGAGAACGTTCGCCACAGATTTTATTGAAAATATAAACAAAATATTTAGTAACCATTCGTAAAAATAAAACAAATAAAAACTCATCAAACTCAACTTCACAGAAAAAACCTCCCGTTTTATTGCTACCTCAATCAGAAAGGCTTTGTTCTCAAGACGGGCAAGGATATCAAAAAATATTTCGTACTCCAAAGAAAAGTTTTAAAAATACGAAACCAGTCACCAATGGTACGAGAGCTAAACTCAAACGGCTCAATAAAAGCCGTAGTGTCTCGTCGGTAAACAAAACAGACAGTCATTACACTGGCAGAAACATTCGGTCCAATTATCTAAGGGCAAGCTGGAAAAACGTAGGAGAAGGACCAGTGAGGACGTCAGTTAGACTCATCAATCTATTGCGCTGTACTTGCGAAAGAACGTAGGGCAGGTTTAGCGTGCGTAGCTTAGAAACCGTGACATGTGCGTTTTTTACCAGTCTAGACGCTGATGCATGATTGTGATAAATTGCTGTTTGACAGGTACGCTAGTGCGAGCGTTGACGTTATCTATGAGACAAAGTTTTATTTATGCCAATAGTGGAAAAAAAGAAGGGAAGGGACGGGGTACTGATAGTGTTTTATTGCTGATATTATTTTATTGATTTTATCAAGGTATTGATTTCGAAAATGTACCTGTAAAAACCATACACAAAAATATTTTTTAAGCTTGTGAAACATTAGTAAATAAGCGCACATAACATACTCTTAACAACCTATAGTTTTGTGACAAATTAGAGGAGCAACGCTCATTTACAAGTCTATTATTACTCCGTTAGCAAAAGAGAATTTTAATGGGTAATATTTCTGCAAGCCGTGCTTGGGGTAGCTCTTAGTTTGCCCCACTCAAACTTGCAACTTCAGATGGGAAAATTATTTTTCATTAACGCTCCGTTGCGTTTCAACGTACTGCCAGTGGAATTAAAATCAATTACTTCCGTTAGAACAACACAAACTTGTAGAAAATTCTCGCTGTCCGAGCGTCGCTCGCTCCAGTTTGTAGCGATTTTCTTGAAATTCGTTTAACGATGTCTATGGTTAAACCGACCACACTAATTCAAAATCGATTCTGTCAAATGGCATTGCAGTTTATTCTATTGAAACTTTATAGTTTATTGTACTAAAAGATGCATGGTCTTGATGGCCTTCATGGTCCAGTGCTAAGAAAGCCATAATTATAATCAATGGTCTTGATGGAAAAGAAGGCAACCCTGCCTAATAGGTTGAGGAGCATAAATGTAAGCTTCAATCACTTACAATTAAATCTATAAGTATTTAATATGAAATATAACTTTATTTACCTACACGAACCCTTTTTAATGCATGTGACAAATTTATCTTTAATTTATGGAGTTCCATAAATGTGACATATCTACATACTTTGTGGCAAATCTACAAGAACCCTACTAAACAATCATTTTGTTTGAGTTTTGCTGACGGAGTGACACATGCAGGAAATGATCTAGAAAGATGAAAAACAATAAATAAAATAAATAAATAATCCTGGACGTCATCACACAGCATCATGTAGTCCCAAACTAAGCTGAGCTTGTATTATGGGAACCACATGATTCATTGAACCAATGTAGTCGATTAGAGATATAACTTCGTACGGTGCTAATGACGTTCCAACAGGTTTTCGTTATTTTTACCACAAATCAAGGTTTTAATTTTAATACTTGCAAATTTAAAGTTTGCAGTCAAGAACATACTCTTTTGCTCGAGAAATTCAATAATCTGGCTTGACAGCTCCACCCGATGCTGGGAGCCTGGTTATGATATTGTTAAGAGCGAGCCCACACGAATCCACTGACACTAAAACTACGTGACTGTTTTACAAGATCCAGACGGTTCGTGAAATATGGCCTCTGATAGCCGTCACGATATAAAGAGATCTGAATAGGCGCCGGATCACGCCACTTACAGGATAATGCAAGTCTTTTGTCTATGCCGTTCAATCAGCGCTACTCGCTCATTCATTCGAAGAGAATGAATATTAGGAACAAGGGACCGTGAATGGGGAAGTCGTTCCGATTCGCTCAAACCACTTGCTTAGATAATTTACTGTTAGATGTGAACATTATTGGCTGGATAGCTTTTTCCTCTTTTTTGGGGATGGATTTTATCTATGTGAGTTCTGATGGATAGTTTTAATGATAAAGCATGGACGGACTCTCTTTACTATTAAATTTAACATTTTTAAGAAGACATGGTATTACGTTAAATCCCAGGGCCACCGACGGGCAGCAGCGTCAGCGGTGTGAGAAGTTGCGCCCTGCGATCCCCAACCCACATGCCCAGCTTGGGTATTATGGGCATATCCCCCTTTACTAGGAGACGCCTATGTCCAGCTGTGGACTGATATAGGCTGGTGTGGTGTGATGGTGGTGGTGGTGGTATTAAATTTGGTCATATTATCTATTGATTACAAAATCACTTTCAAATCGACTACCAAATAAAACATATTTGTTTAATCTAAAATCGTATTCTGTAGATATATCTTTATAGACGTACAGTTATTAGCAAACGGCATCTGTGGCAGGTGGTAGGTAAACACGCATTATCACTTCATACGAAATGTTCGCAGTTATCGCTTCAACACTGTCACTTCGGCAGATTTATTGCCCGTTCCAGTTGACCCAATACTCGGCATGCTATATAAAAGCGTTTAGAAATTGCCCATTTCCAAGCCATACAAGAACAACTTATGATGAAATTTATTAGACTTTGCGCCC
The DNA here is from genome assembly GCA_951804965.1 of Horisme vitalbata. Lineage (NCBI taxonomy): Eukaryota > Metazoa > Arthropoda > Insecta > Lepidoptera > Geometridae > Horisme > Horisme vitalbata. The sequence goes on along the minus strand of OX638100.1, from coordinate 10,874,842 downwards.
TCATAGAATAACTGATGAGCGGGAGAGTACGTATTTGTTAAAATGAAGAGGCTATTTCTCACCATCAAAAATAAGTTTTATTGCAAGACTAAGCGTAGGTCAGCGCTGTTTTATCCAAACCAAAAGTTATTTTCTATTCTGCTTTATTGATGGTACAACGTGGCTTAGCTTGGATTCTTATTTTTTCTAAAATTTTAGATAAGGGTTCTTTAATCTTGTAAATAAATCATACATATATAAATAAAGATTTAGGTTGGTTATAAAATTAATGAAAGCATCTATATTTAATAAAGCGAATATATAGTTTTCGATACAGCAAACCTGTAGCAAAAATATATTATTTAAAATAATAGATCAATGGATATGAATAGAAATATTTTCATTCTCGCGTACGACATAAAATGTAATATAATACACAATTTATGAGTCGTTTAAAGGCGTTGGAAACCATTGGCCGCGACGTAAAGGCGCTTACGAAACGAAACACCCACTTAACACGAACAACATTATGTTTTGTGAGAAACAAACGAAAGTTGTTTACTTTTTCGTTTAGCAAATAGAAATAAAACGTGGAAGCAAGATATTTGTGACTCGCGGTGGCGATTCGTAAAATGAATTTCACCCTCTGTCAACGCACTGAGCAATAACCGTTGAAAATATTGGCATTTTATTTAAATAAAAAACTATTTGAACGTCAATAGCCCTTTGTTGGATGGAGCACACAGAATGCTTTATACGATTTTACATCACGGTATGAGCAACTATACGTTATAAGAAAACCAGTTCTTAGATATTATTTTTCTTCACTTATACATAAGGTAAGTCCACTGCAAGTCTTACATAGGTCTGGAAGTCTAAATCCTTTTGGTCTTTGTCTTTGGTCCTCGTCCAAATTCATGAGAGTTTGCTATGAATACCAATTCTGGTGATACATAGGTATTAAAAATAAAAAGGCTAATAAAACGAGGGACTTAATCAGCACATGTTACAAAGGATGATTAATGAAGGTGATAACATCCTTCACTCTCCACACAAGGCACTTCCATAGCGGAGACGATCAGCTCTCCGCCACAGTCTTCAGGATGCTATTGCAACTGTCCCGTATCCTGCAAATCAGGGATGCAGTTGTCTTGCGCATCGTAGTGTGTGGTACTGCACCAACATTCACAAAAAAATTAAGATGCACTACAAAAACGGGACAGTCTCAACATCAGCCGGGAAATATTATTGTACTGGATTCGTAAGGCGTCCAATGTTCGTTTGGCGTTCTTAACCCACATACTTCCTGTGTAAAACTCTGAAAATAGGCTTTTAAAAGCGTTACTATAGCAAACTCTCTCTCTTGTGATTAGTAAACAGGTGGATGACGCTACTGAATTTATTAATTCTACACTAGGATTTCTCTCGGGTTCTTTATTATAAATTTTCGAATTAAGTTCTTATCAAGTCTGAAGATTACGCACCAAAAAAATTACCAAAACTTATTAACATACAATTGTCCTCGACATTTCGTACGTCGAGTACAACAATGTCTGTAGATATGGCAGCACCATAAACAGCAAAGACCAGTATATGTATTCGGCAGGCGATGTTATATCTCGCGTTATTAAATTCTTTTCCTCGAGCCTGGTGATAGCAATCGTCTTATACAATTACACGACAAACAAGGCATGAGAATAGCTAGCAATGACTTTAGGGAGCGAGAATGTAGCTATTGAAAATGCGAAGCTTATTTCATTTAATTTTGTTTTGTTGCGACAACTGCGACACGAAAAACTGAACATCATACACAAAAATACGAATTAATTCTCTTGATGAAATGAAAGCGAGTTACCAGAACAGTGTAATGTACTTACACGGTCGTATGGAGCTGAATTGGTGGGAACAGCGGCTAATTTAAACCTAAAGATCATCTACTGCTGCCAATCAAAAATATTAACAATGATTATGAATGCCCCATGGTATGTTCATCAGAAACAGGCAAGTAAACTTAGCCTGGAGGTACCAAAAATAAAAGATGGACCCACAGCTACGACACAAGCTAAATAATTAAGAGGAGAACCCTTCAAGACCTCATACAGCCTACAATTTACGGAGAGAACATTAATCATATGGATATGCCACCGGGCATATTCCATGCATGCCGATGACGAAGCAAACACCAAAACTCTATGCAACGAAAAGCAGATTGCAACAAGAAAAGGATATTAATACACTTACAAATTAAAAATACTACAAAACCAAACTTAGTTGGATTTATCAGTAAACTCAATGAGAGCCTATAAAATGTATTTTGTAAGTTAAACGAGGTTATTTATCAGTAAATTGAATCCTGTAAAATATATTTTGTAAGTTAAACGTGGTTCCCGTAGTCACAATCAAAATCACAATACTGAGGTGTATTCAAAACTTGCATTCGGCGAACAATGTTGCTTATTCTGTGAGGAACGTGCTTTTGTAAACGAAAACTTCTAACTTTGCTTTGCATAGTACAATGCAAAAATAAACAGTCGACAGTCGTAGGTTACTGAATTAGGCCGAATTAACAATAACACTTCCTTTCCTAATTAACAACATGGTTAAGAAGAATAAACAAAAGATATGTAGAGACGGCAGGGAGCTTTGTTTGTGGTTTATTTTCGTTTTAAGACTTTTTTAATAGTGTTCTACAATGAAATAAACAAAATATCCGTATACTATACTTGTCTCTATAAATGGTATCCCTAATAGGTTGGTGTCATTGAGATAGTAATCTATAGACTCACAGTCTCCAAGTGAAAACTGACAAAAATTATCCGAGCGTCGTCGTTGACATATTTCAACATTAAACCGTACCGTACCTCAAAGGATGTTGCTTGAAAAGTGTCCAATGTCAACGCAATAGGCAGCGTGCGTAGAGTTTTGGTGCTCACATTTTTGTTCCACAATTGTTTCTCTAGAGTATACTATCTCGATGGTTGACGTACTAAGCAATACCGGAAGTTATTCATAAACATTGTAAAAAGTTATGTTGCAAATGAGCTGTTAGGGCACATTCTATAGACTTTGCATTCAAGCATCTAATTGGTAAGCTGTCAGTACTCACCTAAGTTCATGCTTAACATAGCAGTGAACACGCTACATAATCGCATTTCGCGGTTAGTACGGATATTGGAAGCCAGTCCAACTCCTTTCGAAGCAGTCTGTGTTTGACATATCGCCCAGTGCTGATCAGTCGAGCGAGCTTGCGCCCTTTCATGAACCTTTTTTTTCTTCTTTGAAGTTGTTTAAGTAAGGTATATTATTATTTACAAAAAATCTATTATCCATTCACATGCTTACAAGTGCGTGTCTTTATTTTATCAATTATTTTTGTTCGCAAAATTTTTATACTAATATGCAAATAATTAGGCATCGATATTGCTGTTTTTATCTCAATGCAATGATTTTTTTGGATCAATACAAACAAGCATCATATTTGATTGTTTATAGCTTCGATGACTTTAATGATTTCAATATGATTAATTTCACATAGTTTGATCTTATCATCATCATTTGAAATAATTATTATTTGTTTCTGGGTATCGGTAGGTCTTTATTTTCATACTTGATATTTGTTTTGATAATCAATTTAGCAATATTCTATAAACTTTAATACTATCTACATTAAATTACATAGATAGCCGCAAAAATGGAATGCTACAGATATTGGAAGTTTCTCGTGCCCATAATGATATGATAATACGATTGCCCATTGTGTATTATTGCGGTCGGTCGCGGTCTTGAACCCAGCGGGAATATAAATTTTCAAAGGTAAATACGAAAAGGCACTGCCGTGAATCTTTTTATGACACCATTGTATAGAAAAATGATATGCTCGCCCTCGTTATTGAAACGACGCGAATCGTAAGCGAAAATTATCTTAAACATAGTCAGAAGTTTTTAAACTAAGTACGATACTGGCATACCTTGTGCGAGGACCATCAGTTACCCTATTATTAGGCTTTTTGGTAAAATAAACTATTTTTATTGTATTATTGTTATTTAGAGCGGTAAATAATAAAATAGCTTGTCTTCTAAAACCTCATAACCAGCCACCTCGATCGGTTAGTAAAACCGTTTGGTCACCCTTTGCGTAGATGTCAAGGACTCACACGAGCTATAACGACCCATATTTTAAGTTTTATTAAGTAGTAGTAATCCTGAGACCCGTTGGCTTAACTGACAACACGGCCGGGTAATGAAGATCTATCCCTCGTGAGCCGCCCATCACTTTTTGGAACGGAGCGTTTTTGCTAAAGAGGGATTAGTGTACCCTCTTTGGGCTCAATTTTCCTTAGATGCTTTATCATTGGGGTTTCCGACTAACATGAGGTTAACTTGTAATCTTAGCTTTATTCCTTCGTTGAAGTGACTTAGTACCTTCTAGAGCAGTAATGTTCAGGACTCTAGCCTGTTTTCAAAAATATCCAGAGCGCAACCAGGATCCCACAATAAAACACAAGTTGCGATAGATAAGTGTATTGTCTCAACAAATGTATGGATGACAACCTTGGATTAAACAAAAAATGCGTGGACTATATATGGAGTTAGGTGAAACGCTTTGATAGCGCGTTCTAATTTGATGGGTGGCGCCATCTATTAAGCAACTAAAGGACTAACGTAGAATAACTCGAATTTGCATAGATACGGAGACATTCAAAAGTAACCATGTAATTTTATACATTCCGCGCATATCCTTAGGAAGGATACAAATTTTGGTTATAGGTCTCTTTATAATCGAACCCTTACAGCGGACACTAACCACGCGTGTGACTCTGTCCAAACCAGAATGCTTCTTCACAATTATGCCAGACAACCAACGTGACGGTGGAAGATCATTTTCCATTATAAAAACTAAGTCACCAACATTAGGTTCGGAAGTTGATTGTTGCCACTTCTGTCGTTGCAAGAAACGAGTCAGGTACTCTTGGGACCACCTACGCCAGAAATCCTGCACCATCTTTTGGGTCAGTTGCCAACGTTTTAAGGAGGTAATTTTTGAATCTTTATACGATACATCCGGAACTAACAACAGAGGTTCTCCTACAAGAAAATGACCTGGAGTCAATGGATATGGCTCATTACAGTCGCTATCGACTAAAGTTATAGGTCGGGAATTAAGACACGCCTCAATCTGCGACAACAGCGTGGACATTTCTTCGAATGTCAACGTGGACGTACCTATCACCCGCCTCAAATGGTGTTTTGTGGATTTGACTCCGGCTTCCCAGAGCCCGCCGAAATGTGGACTGTGAGGTGGAATGCGATGGAATTTGGTTCCGTTGGTGGCAAGCCAATCTTGAATGTCTACTGCAACACTTGACCTTTCGGAAATGAAGAGAGTCTGAAGTTCGTGTTCTGCGCCAACGAAATTTGTACCATTATCGCTCCATAACTCGGCACAGTGACCACGCCTAGCTACGAACCGCTTAAAAGCAGCTATGAAAGCGTCGGATGTCAAATCACTGACCATTTCTAAATGTATGGCCCGAGTGCACATACATATAAACAGACTAATATAGCCCTTGGTTGCATGATGACCTCTACCTTTTGAACTTCGAACTGCTATAGGACCCGCAAAATCGACACCGCTGTTCTTAAATGAACGACTTGGGGTGACTCTTGCCGATGGCAGTTGTCCCATTATTGGATTTAATGCACGAGCATTGTGACGTACACAAACCAGACACTCACGAATATAGGACTTAATCAAGTTCTTAGCATTAATTATCCAATACTTAGCTCTAATATGAGCTAACATCAACTGTGACCCGCCATGTAGGGTCCTCTCATGTGCTTCTCCTATAAGAAGCCTTGCAAAATGGGAATGCTGCGAAATTAATATCGGGTGCTTACCAGCCTCACTTATCTCGGAATTCTGTAAACGACCACCAATCCTTAGAATTTCATCAGCATCCAAAAACGGGGTAAATGATCTTAATTTACTTCCTTTTGCTATGTCCTTCTTATTTTTCAAATCTTCTATCTCTTCATTAAAATAATGCTTTTGACTGTACTTTATACTTATCTTTTTTGCTTCTTCCAGTTCTGTACTAGTCAGCCATTTAGTAAATGTGGGTTTAGGTTTGATATGGGCTAACTTAAAAAATCTCCTACACCACACTATCACTCTAACTTGTTTTCTCAAAGTAGAATATTTGACAAATAAGCTCTCTTCTTCTCTAGTAATATGGCTACAACATTTTAACTTCATTTCTTCTTTTGTTTCATATATCTCTACAACTTTACTTTCTTCTTCTTCTTCTAATGGACTGTATATGATATTATCTTCCCTTAACCAATTAGGACCTTTCTTCCACAACATATTTTCGATAAACTCTGATGGTTTCATACCACGCGACGCCAGATCCGCCGGGTTTTCTCCCGTTCGCACGTGACACCAGTATTTGCGACTAAACAAGGATATGATTTCGGATACCCGATTTGCCACAAATGTGTTCCATTTTCGAGGGTGGCTACTTAACCAGGCTAGAACAATTGTCGAATCAGTCCATGCGTGCACTTGGTTCTTGGGAACTTTTAAAACAACAGCGACTTCCTCTAATAACTTAGCCAGCAGGACTGCACTACACAACTCTAATCGTGGTATCGAAATCTGCTTAACTGGCGCAACCTTCGTTTTGGATGCAATTAGATTGACATGAACTCTTCCTTGTCGGTCGATCACGCGAACGTAAACCACGGCTCCATAAGCTTCACTAGATGCATCGCAGAAACCTTGTAGTTCTACGCTTTCCTCATCACTTCGCATCTCTATCCAACGATTGATGTTAAAACCGGTTAGTTTATTCAGTTCATTTCTATAAACGACCCATTCCTGCAACAGTGTAAAGGGTAACTCCTGATCCCAATCAATGCCCGCTAGCCACAACTTCTGTATAAATATCTTGGCAGTTATTATAACTGGGGCTAAAAAACCAAGTGGATCGAATAATCGACTGATGTCAGAAACAACTCTTCTTTTCGTGACCGGCAACAACATTTCTGGTAAGTTAACTGTATATTTGAATTTATCTGCTACGCTCTCCCAATTCAATCCCAATACTTTTCTCATCCCTTCTGCTTCCTTTTCCACTCCTATATCCACTTTTTTATCTCCTTTTCCTTGTAATTCACCTGACTTTTCCAAAAACTCTGTACTATTACTTATCCACTTCTGTAAGGTAAAACCTCCCTTCTTTAATAATATATTCATTTCTTTGTGTATTTGCAGGGCCTCGTCAACAGTTTCACATCCCGACATCAGATCATCCATGTAATAATCATTAATGATTCTTCCAGATGCCAGTGGATAGTCATCACCTTCATCAATGGCTAGCTGTTGTAACGCCTTGACTGCTAGGTAAGGGGCTGAAGCAGTTCCAAACGTCACGCGAGTCATACGGTAATGTTCTAATACTCCATTTTTATCTCTCCACAGAAGTCTAAGGAAATCAGTATCTTCTTCGGCTATTTTTATTTGCAGGTACATTTTCACAATGTCAGCGGATAAGCAGATTGGATGACTACGCCAGCGCATAATCAAATTGCGGAGGTCCGGCTGCAACTTCGGCCCACACAACAGGTCATCATTCAACGAAACTCCATTATGACCCTTTTGCGAAGCATTAAACACGATTCTAACTTTTGTAGTCGTCTTATCACTTCTGACGACTGGATGATGAGGCAGATATACAGCGGTATCCTTGTTTCGTTGTGCAGTAGGTACTCTCTCCATGTGATTTTGATCCAAGTACAGGTCCATACCGTTCGAATACTGTACCTTTAGATCCGCGTCATTGTTTAAGCGTCTCTCTAAACGGTACAAGTTCTTGGCTGCTATATCCTTTAAATTTCCATACCTGCATACAGGATCTTCGCCGCGAAACGGTAACCTCACTATATATCTTCCTTCATTGTCTCGTCTGGTTGTCTTCTCAAAAATCTCTTCACATTTCTTCTCCTCTTCAGTGAGCATACCAATTTTGATTGAGGGCTCAGCTTCAATTTCCCAAAATTGTCTCAACAAATAATCTTCCGATTGCTCCGGGGAATATGAAACATTAACACCAGTGTGAGCTACAACCTCTTCAAGATCCGAGTTGGCTGAATTGATGACTCCAGACAATATCCACCCAAACTTGGTCTTCTGCGCCACTGGACAACCAGGAGGACCTCTACGAACACCGTCAAGAATGATTTGACTATAAACTTCTGCACCTAACAAAACCTCTATTTTATTAGGCACATCAAAACGTGGATCTGCTAATTCTAACTTCTGTAACTCCGGCCACATTTGAACTACAACCTTATTGCGTGGTAACAATGATGTCAGCTTACTGAGTACGTACACCTTCACTCCGATCACGCAATTCGAATTATAAATGGATTGAAGTTTCAAATGCACTACCGAATTAGAGGAAACTGTACAACTATCACTACCTATTCCAGAGATGGATATTTGAGCATGCATCTTCCTTAAACCTAACCTCTGGACCGCAGACTCCGTAATAAAGGAAGCCTGAGAACCCTGATCCAATAGACCTCTCAAAGTACCTTCCGATCCTGATTTCGACTGTATGTTAACTAACGTAGTGGCCAACAATACCTGACTCCGAACAGCCGAAATGCAGGAAACGACATCATTGGAGTCAGCAACTTTATCCAATGTGGACGAATTAGCAGCAACCAACTTCCCAATACCATCTGAACTTTCACTATTACCCTCGGCACTACTATCGGAGTGTAACAAGGAACTATGCTTTCTCTTACAAAAACTGCATCTGATAGACTGTCTGCACGCGAAAACTGAGTGGTTGGTTCCAAGGCAATTAAAACATAACCTATGAGCCTTGACCAGGTCGCGACGCTTGGTTAGTGGCTCGTTTTTGAACTCAATACATGTGCTCAGTTTATGAGAACCTTTACAGCATGGACAATTATTCGTGTTATTTGAACTGATACCATCCGACACATGTAATACGTTTTTTACAACATTGGCTTTTGGCTTTACTTTATTGTCTAAATATGTTAGCGATTTGTACTTATGTTCTAAGAAATCTCGAAAGTCAGCTATGGTATCAAACTCCTTAGACATTGAGGCTTTAGCTTCCCATTCTTTTCTAGTGGTCGGGTCTAGTTTTTCACTTAATAAATGTATTATAAACAAATCCCAAAATGAAGTGTCTATTCCTAATTTGCCTAAGGCTTCGAGACACTCATCCATACTATCTAACATTAACCTTATTGAATTACTTGCCTCTACTGTACAACTTTTTAAACTTAAAAATCTTTTCAAAATTTCGTTACCTAAGTACTTTTTATTATCGTATCTTGATTCTAACCTCTTCCAAGCAATACTATAGTTATCTTCCGTAATGGAAAGATACCTTAATAAGCCTTCAGCCTCTCCAGACACGTGACATTTTAGATATTGTAGCTTCTGGACATCATCTAAATCGGCGTTGTTATTAATCATAGACCTAAATAAATCCCTAAAACTAGGCCATTGGGCGTAATTACCACTGAAAACTGGAATATTTGCCACTGGTATTTTAATTCTTGTTGGCTTAGCCGACTGGTTTTTATTGGGAGCACTTGTCTCATTTTTTGTACTAGGTGATAAAAAGTTGCCAATTGTTTCCTTCAATTCCGTTTTGTAATCCAAAAACAATTCTTCAGTAACTTCAAAAACATTAGTTTTAGCATAACTTGTCGTTTCCAACACATTTTGCTCTACTTCGGACACAATTTCAAGATGAGTACTCTCAAACTTAGACCACGTTTTCTCTAAGTCTTCTAGTCGCGTCTCACAATAAATCGAAGTTATTCGTTCCTTAGGCGACTTTTTAAAGTTTACCTTGCCTTTAGCAATTTTATTTTTTAATTCATCTTGAACTCTTATTTTGGCGGCAACCCTATCCGGAACAGTACTCATCTTAAAAAATTCTACAAGTGCCTTATTCTATAAAAACGACTAAGTGTTTTAACAAATACAATTCGGACCAAAATCGGGAATAGGTTCCCCGTCTGGTAACTTTTCTTAAAACTATTCTAAGTCTATGAATCTACTAATACCAATTATTCTAAGTCCAAAATCATGCATTAAATTTATAAGTTAATTTTCCAGTACAAATAAGGTTCACTTTTGCTTGACTTTTTCCATGAATCATAAAATTAATTGCCCAGTACAAATAAAGTTCACTTTAGCTTGACTTTTGAAATTAAAATGTCTACTTACAATTTATCCCAAAACGTCAATGTCACTACGCACCACTCACTCAATTTCCTTTTTGGCGTTGGATGAACTTCAACTTCGGTTGTGACGTCTTCGGTCCAAAATGACGTAACAAGCTCCTGTCACAGTCAATGCCAACTTCAACTCCGTCCATCCGTCAATGTTTCCAATCAATTTTTACAGTCGAGTAAATCCTTTGCTAGGTCCTCGCTTCCCACTGTAGATTTGACCTGAAAACCCGGGGGGGGGGGGAGTGATGGCAATCACCGAAGACACTATCGACAACAATCCGCTGCCCGTCAGTGCCTTATAGAGCACTGAATCGACAGTCACCAGACGGCTAATTCATCGGCTCGTCTAGGACCATGTTCAGGACTCTAGCCTGTTTTCAAAAATATCCAGAGCGCAACCAGGATCCCACAATAAAACACAAGTTGCGATAGATAAGTGTATTGTCTCAACAAATGTATGGATGACAACCTTGGATTAAACAAAAAATGCGTGGACTATATATGGAGTTAGGTGAAACGCTTTGATAGCGCGTTCTAATTTGATGGGTGGCGCCATCTATTAAGCAACTAAAGGACTAACGTAGAATAACTCGAATTTGCATAGATACGGAGACATTCAAAAGTAACCATGTAATTTTATACAGTAATGAACCGGTTTTTATGGGAACCTTCCTTATTTGATTTCATTCCAATTGCCTTCACTTTTTTGTCTTTTTGAGTATTTCAATCAAATGAAAATAATAACCTGATATTAATAACCTTATCCTTCGACTACAATGACATACAATTTTAATGTCTAGTATGATTTTTTAAATTTAAAATGAAGAAAACACTATTGCAACTAGGCACTACTATAACCACTCTAGAGTATAAAGTTTCCCCCGTAAATGAGAGGGTCCTACGACACGGCAAAGAACAATAAAACAAGCAGGTCGACCCGCGCACGGTACTAAAGGTGCATTAATTTGAATTCAAGCTTCAAAGGTAATTACCTTCCGAGGTCTGTCTTGACGTTTACTGAGTGCCTCTTGAGTGATAAATATGGAATACTGTGAAAAACGTTGAGTCAATTTGCGAGCATTTGTCTGGTCGCCTTTATTTGCCGGGCGAGTGAACACAAGAGGCCCCTGGCCGGCCACGGTAAATCAGCTTACATTTTTTCAAAGGTTTTCTGTGTTTGGAGCCGCTCGCATCACTAGAGTAAAAACCTTTTCATTTGTACGCTAACTTGTTCACTAATGCCAAGTAAGTAGATAAACGAACGTATCCTTTATCCTGTACCTAACTAGTTAAGTCAACGTAAACAAAGAGGCCCCGTGTTAAGCAGGTCACAGCAATGTACCTGTTCTAATAACATTACTAAGTAGAAAGGGATTAGTGAAAACCCATATTATTATTTTGTGGATTACTACCTTCATCCTGTTAATTTTACAAAGGTGCCTTGTTATCAAATTAAGATTTAACTAGGTATATTATAGTTAATTTACATTATTTTTTTAAAATAAATCTGGTATATTTATAAATCGTCGAGGTAGGTTCGTATCGTACTTTATTGTACTCGTATTTTGCGGTAATGTATACGTTAGACACAACCCATTTCATTAAAACTATTACCTACCTAATATTTATTTTTATTTTTTATTTTATCTTTATTGAAAAGACCAACAGCTACAAAATTAAAAAAAAAAATACAAGATTAGTTATTAAACTTATACAGCCAATAATAGGTCTCTCTAGAAAAAAATTAAGAACTATTTATAATATATCCTACAAGAAATAGTCCCGATTTTTCAATCGTCAGCTACCACAGTCATTTAGATCAGGTTGGTAGTTAAAAATAACAAACTCGTAATTTTATACCTTGTTTGAAATTGCTAAAATGTACCTACCAAATTAACCGACAATTGAAAAATTTGCACTAGGTATACTAAAAAAGTACAAGAACAACTTTTAAAGGCATCTACATAATAACAGTTTAGAAATATGAATTAAAAGGTACATATAACCTATCTAGGTTATATGTACCTTTTAATTCATATTTCTAAAGGTAGGTTACCTATCTAGGTAGCAGGTACCCACTTAAATTACGTTTACCAGATTATACACATTTAAACACTTAGGATATCGATGATTGCTTTTTTAAAATGGGGTTTTTTGGTGTTGAAGATGTCAACACTCGAGAAGCGTTTGTTATAATTCGAGCAAATTCGATTGATCGGAGCATTCGTCGCATAATTAGTACTGAGGTAAGGGAGTGAAAATAAAGTGGTGTGGCGCGTACGTTTAGTCGGCACATTGAAGTGAATATAAGCGAGTAGGGTTGGGGTATCTAAGTTGTTATTAAGAATATTGTACAACAGCATGTTATCTAATAGGGTACGTCTATCCTCTAGGGTCATTAACCCGTGAAATATGCAGCCGTCCTTGTAGTCATGGAATACACGCTTACGATAATTTAAATGTTTTACAAATTTCTTTTGAATTCTTTCAATTTTATGATTATATATTATGTAGTTAGGGAACCAAATACTGCTGGCATATTCCAGTATACTACGGACACAGGCATAGTAAACGGATTTAATACAAGAAAGATCGGAGAAAGGTTTACAGGTTCGAATTACAAAGCCAAGGTTCTTGTATGCTTTATCTGCGATATAGTCTACGTGTTGAGACATGGTTAGTTTACTGTCCAGGATAACACCGAGGTCCTTTATAACATTGACCTTTTCGATTGGTATATCTTTTAATGTATATGAGTAGATTAGTGGCTTTACTTTACGAGTATAGGAAATTTGCTGACATTTATGTATGTTTACTGATATTTTGTTACTATCATAGTATTTTGAAAGAGTATCAAGTGTTTTCTGGAGGTTTAGGCAGTCGTTTATGTCCCTAATTTTACAAAATATTTTTTTGTCATCGGCATATAGAAGATCGTCATAAAGCATTTGTGTATATCATATAGGTAAGCATTATATAAGAGAGGCCCCAAATGGGATCCTTGTGGGATTCCTGAGGGGATATTCACAAAATCAGACCTAAATCCCCCAACCACCACCGCTTGAGATCTATTAGTAAGATAGGATTTAACCCAGCGCAGGAGATCACCGTGGATGCCAAGTTTAAACAGTTTTTCAATAAGTATGATGTGATCTACACGATCAAATGCTTTTTCAAAATCTGTGTAGATCACATCTACTTGTCCTCCTCCTTCCATGCTTTCTAAGACAAATTGCAGGAACTCTGCTAAGTTAGTAATAGTGGATCTTCCCTTCAAGAAGCCGTGCTGATTCTGGCTGATTTTATCCACAACTGTACTGTACATTTGATCATAGACAATTTTTTCAAATATTTTACTAAATGTGTTTAATATCGAGATAGGTCTATAATTTTCAATTTTAGATTTTAATGATTTTTTGTGAATAGGAATTATGTTAGCTTCTTTCCATTTTAAAGGAAAAATTCCGTCAGATAGAGATCTACTAAACAATAATTTTAATGGTTGTACTAGAGATTCGGCACAGTAGTGAATGAAACTAGGGGGAATATTATCGGTACCAGCCGATTTATTGATATCTGTCGCTTTGAGTAACTTAAGTATTTGTTTCTCACATATAATAATCTTACTAATAACATTAGTCTCGCTGCAGGTAGGCAACTTTAATAGCTGTAAGTCGTAACTGGCAGGAGGCTTGACGAACACGCTTTCAAAGAATTTGTTAAATCCGTCACAAATATCCTTACCACTATTAAAAACTTCAGCACCCAGTGATAATGATTTTGGATAATTTGATTTACCTTTCATTAATTTAACATAGGTCCACATCTTTTTAGGGCAGATTTTGATATCATCCTGGATTCGCGTGATAAATCTATTGTACAGTTCACCCTCTAGTTTTTTTGCTCTTTTTCTAAGTACAGAAAATTCATTATACTCTAAATCATTTTTAAAAAGTTTCCACTTAGCATGGGCTTTTGTTTTTTCGCTATATATTCGCTATATATTCGTAGATTGATTTGATTATATTGTACCTAATAGTTTTCACCTGAATGCGTTAGTAGTCGAGTACATTGTTCCGGAGATTGCATTGTACTAGGTTAAACGAGACGTAGTGTGTCGAACGTGACTACAATATTACAAAGCTACCATTGGGTACTTACATTACTTCACTAACATTTCTAATATAATACCAATGAAGTCTGTTCACCTATTTCTAAATGGAGGGCTAATAACAAATTCGAAGCACGTAGAGGGCCGGCTCTATCGCAGTTTTCAATCCGAACTCGAAACTAGAAGATTTGTCACGTACATTGCAACTTTTACAAAGGAACCGTATCATTTCCTCACCTTTTGTCGAAACTTTGTCTCCGAAATTACGACTTGATAAAAGACGAGAAAATGCGATTGAAGTATTTCATTTTGAAGTATGTTTTGAATTTAAAATTATAAGGGAAAGATTTTTAAATTTTGTGTCCGAGCTGATATATATTTCTCGTTAAATGACCAAACCTACGTGTAATATGATCAATGAGGCTCTCGATCACAATCCATCAAGTGGAGTTTGAACATGGAGAGCGCAATAGTCTAGGTTCGTGGCAATCCTACGAAAAGCTCGCCTTTTAAGTGGCTGGATTTTACATTACCTCGTGACAATGGAGGAAAACCTGACGGAAAAAATAAGAAGGTCAGAGTACCCTACTCTCAGACAAAGGCGCTTTCACTGTAAGCCACTCAAGGTGACACTTTACCCGGATTAAAGTTATCGTAGTCTGCCAAACTGAATACAAATGCAGCCGCTCTGTTGTGCTCCTGTGTGCCTCGTTAAGATGATTAGCGCGTCAGAAATGAAACTACAAATGAAGGCAACTGTTGGCTTACGGATTATTGTTGCAGATATTCAATTCAAAAGATAAAAGTGAGAGTATCAGTTCAAAGTGGTATGCGTAAAATATATGCTGGATGTTAAAAACATCTGACAACATCACGAGTTCTTCCCCAATAAAGACATTTTGAGATGTTGCTTGCTCTATTGAACACATTTATTGAGGATATCATATAAGGTAGACAGAGGTAAGTCCAAACATTACATTCGGTATGTTCCCACTTTTTGCAAGCAATACAAAGCAGAACAAATCCTATCACAATAAAAATATCTTTACAAATGACATTTCAGTTTATAACCATCTAAGAAAAACGTTAATTATTAAAAAAGGAAGTCGTAAAATCCCTTCATCCTAAGAAAATGAAACTCACAGAAACGAATGCGGATGCCGACTCCCAAGAGAAGCCGCCTTTTCAGCCATTTCGCAAATTCACGTTCGAGTTTTTGAGGTGACCGGATCATTTTCCTATCCCTTCGAGTTTGAGGAGAACTCTCTTTGGCCCATAAACGTCACAGTCCTTTGTACAACAAACGCTCGTTAAACAACCACGAGCCCGCGGGCGAAATATAACGAACTCACTCATTCGATATTTCTTCATCGTCTGTCAAATAAACGAGCACAATAAATGTTTATTGTCCTCGAATTACTCAAGTGAGAAACGGTATAAGGCGAAAGAATGGGGAGTTCGGAAGGGACCAGGACAAAAGCGATCCTTCTTCGGACCACCAGCCGTGACGGCGCTTACATTAAGGTTATCGTCATCCGCCAAACTGAATACAAAGAGTCGCCTGCGAAGAGCCGCGTGATTCATGTGACCGACTCCACATTATCCTACTGTATTGAGGAAATAGACACGGATACTGCTCATCGAGTTGTTCTTACGAAAAAACCGTATTAACTCGTACACCAGGTAAACATTTTGTATCGAGGAGGAAAAATCTATTTGTATAACTCAAATACAAATAAATACACCGAATAAATATCAACAAGAATACTTGCACGATTAAAGACGCGTTTTATGATAGTGAATAATATTTTAGTGAAAATATTTTACTAGGGCCTAAGCATATTTTAAGTATAAATTAACTATGATCGGTGTATAATAGTGTCGATTCTGTTGTTCAATTTTCTAAACTTAACTAAATTTGGCAGCTTTAAAGTTATAGCTATCCTTGTCGTTTACACCTAAAAGAAAGGTTTTAGGAATGTCAAATTAAGTTTAGTTTAGGAAAATGCACACAGAATCGACATCCATGTATAATTATGTCCATGTGCAACGTAAGCAAATTAGAAACTTATTGTCAGCATGAAATTAAAAAACCACTTTCCTGTTCATATTACTATAACTCTCGTCAAAGATCACATCACATCCACAACAACAACGAGAACAGCCTATATCAGTCCACTGCTGGACATAGGCCTTCCAAAATAAGAAGCGGGATGTGCCACAAAGCACAGCTCCTCCGACGCTGCCCGTTGGCGGTCAGAAAAAAACAGAAATCAGAATTCCATTAGTTAGCAGTGTCCACCACGGGCTGAAGAGTCGGCTTGGTTTCCAAGAGATGGAGGTTGGAACTTCTTACTCCCCACATCACATTAATGTTATAAATGTGAAAGTCTGTAATTATTCCCATTCAACTCCGTTACAGCTGATAGTATGTGACCTCGAATAACATTAAGACTACTTTTATTCGCGTACCATGCGAGCAAAGCTAAATACGGAAGCTGCAATGAAATAAATAAGTTTATATTGTGCAGTCATAATACGGTCGTAATACAACATGAGACAAATCTGAGGTCCTGGGCAATTCCTTATCAGACGTTACCTCATACCCTCCCCGGAGGAAACATTATCTAACGTCCCGTATTACTGCCTCCCGATCTGATTCTAACGTTCTATTACAGTATTCACAACACAATAACGTTTCAGTTTCGCATTGGCCATGTTCCAATTTGCTTTGTTATTATTTAATTTGAGGTTTGGATGCGTTTGCTGGTTCTGCTGTTTGTTAATGGCTCTCTTTGCCTTAATAACCCTATGCGATAATAATTAGCATTTACAAAACTACAAAAATATTTTTAGTTTACAGGTTAAGCCAGGGCAAGCAAGGTAAGCTTCCAGAAGTGGAGTTACCTACCAGATGCATACTTAAAAAGGTTAGATTACAAGTTATCAAAGAGTTTCTTTAGAGGAACTTCGATAATCTTATCCTTGTCAGTGTCGTCCTATCAGTCCACTGGTAGATTTGTCCATTCGCCTCGACAGTCAACATATTTTTTGTATCAATTTTAAAACTGTTTTGATTAATTATATTAATTTATTAAAAATATCCGATAATTATTCAGATTTCTTATCACTTGGAAAAGCTAGTCATGGTAAATTATTCCGACCAAGCGTTGCGACACCAACAGGTTTTAACCCATATGTTCGGCTTTCTTTGGGATGATTGTAATCTACTCAGCAATTCCTCGTGTGTGGACTGCTATAGTGGACTGCTATAGGCCGATGATGATGATGATGATGATGATGATGATGAGGCTGAGATCGCAATAGTTGTATCATAAACGGTGTAACTAGAGGTATGGATGAACGGTAGATGTTACGGTTAAGTACATCCAAATTAAGCTAGTTTTAAAGTAAGTCTTTGATGCCAAGAAAAAGTAAGGCACTTTTAAAAATTAAAGTCCTCTTTTTGATGCCCTGGCAACGAAATTTGCAGGGTTACTTTTCCATGAATGGAACTAGATTTAAAGAAGGTTCAAGAATACAGTCTGCGACATTTTTTATTTTTGGTGGCCTTTCTTAAAACTTATTTTTATTTGGAATTTAATTAAACATCGACTCAAACCGGTATTGTTGGTCAAAATGCCCACTATTGAGCTATTCAGCAAAGAAGAAAATTAAGAGACCTTAAATATTTGTTAAATAAATGTATACAAGATCTTCAAAAGAACCTTGGCTACACTTGACTTTGACTACACTGGCTACATCCAACTTAAAATTGGATTTTTACCAAAATTTCGTAAGAATCCGAATAACTGACTGAACGACTGAATACATGAACATATAATGGGGGTTCAATCGATAGGCAATGAAGTAACCCATCGCCATACCACCGTTGGTCCATACCTCTAGTTACACCGTGTATACAAGGTGAGTTTGAATTTGTATGATATCAAAAACAAGGTATAAATAGTACTCTCAAAGGTCAACAATATTGTTTCAAAGACTTTTAGATTTTTTAAATTTTTCTTTTAAGAATTGGCTTATCTTTACAAACCAGTTACGACATAATTTAAATCAAAATTTGTGAGGCAGTCCTTGGTCTAGGACTGCCTCACAAATTTTGATTTGCAGACTTTATGAAACCTTGTCCATGACTTATCAATTATGATAATTTTAGGGCAAGACAGACACATAAAATACAAAGATTTTAGATATAAGTTTTGAATCACGTATTTAAGTTCTCAAAACTTGTGGAAAATCATTGTCCAAATTATCTTCTAACACGGGAATTCAAACTCATCTTGTGTATATTTATTTAATACCAAAACTGACCTAGAACTGTTAAGAAATAAAAAAAAAATTACTTAGGTATTTCGAAAGAACTTTCGACTTAAAAAAAGAAGAAAAACACCAATCATCTGCACATCTCTGGTCATTTCTAGGTTGTTCTTTCGATTTTCATATTTCTTTCTTACTGAAAGCATTATGGCGACGTACGATCACGACATTGAACTTGCAGCCGGAGCCGCTTCACAATACAGCTGAATAACCGGCCAATGTATAAATACGAATTCGAATTCGAGGCATGTAAATATTTGCCTCTTTAGGGAGATGACAAATACTGCCGTATTGGAGAAGCAAGGAAATGCAATTTAGACATGTGAGCAGTGTGAAGTTTTTGAATAACTTGTATGAGTCCGGCCGGTTGTAGCTATGTTTCTGTCAACATTAAAAATGGTTTGTGTTTTGTCATTTAGATTATACTAGCTTCCCGCCCGCGGCTCCGCTTGCTTGATAGCAAGATAAAAACCTATGTATCCCGGTCACAAACTATGTATGTATATTCCAAGTTTTATCCAAATCCGTTCAGTAGTTTTTGCTTGAAAGAGCAAACATCCATGCATCCATCCTTACAATTTATAATATTAGTAAGTGAGGATGAATAACTAGCTTCTGCCCGTGGCTGCACTCGCAGAGCAAAATCTTTAATATATATTCATTCAGCCGTTACGTAATTGAGTTGGAACAGGCAAACTAACACACAAACATAATAATATAAACTTTTAATTGATAAATATTAGTGTGATTAATATTTGTTCCACCTAAACATTTAACTAAACTTGAAATTAGTAGGTAGTAAGGTGTAGTACTTTTTTATAATTTAAGATGGAATTATTACATTGGTCATCAGATGTAATGTATATCTATCTAACCATTACCTATAAAAACGTATTGCATAGGTACGTCAAGTTTACGCATATTTGGCCTCACGACGTTAAATTAGTAGGTAGTATGGTTGGGAGCAGTACTTTTTTCTACTTTAAAGGTACTTTATATCCTTTTCTGTGCCCTAACACGTTCACTACCGGTTTCGAGCATGGCACATAGCGTCATGTTCTGCAGCAGGTACGGCGCTGGCGATGTGTTATTCAGCACTCAAAATGTTAACAACGTGTATTCCAATTTTCATGATGGTCAAGGAGTGACAGCGTCACAAACCAACTTACTTATAATAATGGTTTGGAATAATTGTTTTCAGTTTAGGAAATAGCTATAATAAAGTTAAAGAACCAGCTGGATGCAATATTCATAGTAGATAAGTGTATCTCGCAGATGATTTGAGTGTACTATAGCACAACATACTTCAGAAACTATTAACAGTTTCATATGAAAGCAATTTAAGGCTCTTGAATCTAGCTCATTTTTCTGTGTTATTCATCTATCCCACATTTGCCGTGCCAGAGGTTGCAATAAATTTTCATATTGCAAGCCAACGCAATATTATGAGGTACGGTAAGTGCGTTATATATCATGTTTGCGGCACGCACCGCCGCCTACTTGTTAATACAGTTATTAAGTACTATTGAGAATATATTGCGGTGAGTTCTGATACCAATATCGAGAAAAAATGAGGTCATAAAAGTTCAAAAAGATTTTCATATCACGCTGCTGGGAAATGTATAACGATTTTTATTAAAACCACACTTACTCGCAACTTCGATAACTGAAACTAGAAATGTTTATTTCACTGCACAATATCTCACTTTTTTTCTTCGTTTCTGTCTGTAAAACCCGCAAGTCTACTAAAAGACAAAGACTTTCTTCGTCCTCTATTTGGGAGGGAAAAAAAGAGCGCGGCAGAATATCACCCATGAGATGGAATGACCAAATAAAAGCTGCCATTGATATTCTCCTGAACGAATGAAGAATGGCGTAGGATTGTGAGGCAGGCCACCGTCCCGACAATGACTACGACCGCTCTGTCAAGAGTGTACCGACAAAAAATAAATTTAGGAGGTTAAGCCAACCACCAAGCTTCCTCCTTTATTTTTTTATGTGTGAGTGGTTAACTCTTCTTTGAGTGAACCACCACGCTGGGCAGGCGGATAGGCAATGGCAGTGTGGTGTATAACACGGACACCAGAGTTGGCCATCAGCTCATAAGAAGAAGAAGGAAGGAAACTGGCTACCCATCCTATTGAAAATATCCTCATTCTCATTCATTCATTTCATTCATTCTCACGTACTCATTTGGAAGGATACCTGTCAATTAATTCGATAATAAACGATCTCGTTTATGAACGACATTCATGATGAAGCGATGGAAACGCCACAGTACGTTACAAAATCTAAACAGCGAATATATAGGAACTGCTATTGTAAATACAAAGGACACGATACATAAACATTTCTATAACTTTGACATCAAGTTACATCCTCTTATTAAGAGAAGGCTATAAATTTTCATATGCGAAATGCGGGGCCATCTTGGAAACTATTATAGCATTTTGAGAGCCGGAAATAATGTCAAGAGATAATTTGATAAGCTCGAGCCTCCACCACTAATAGCTTGGTTTGTGGCGCGGTTATATGGCAACGTTTAATTGTATTACTTAGCAAGTAGGATCCTACATAGGAAAGGATTAATTTAGAACTTATTATTATTGAGACTACGTAATATTTTATGGAGTTGTTGAACATGCTCGTCGCTATTTTCAATGATTTCAAATCAGACTTCCAAATCGAAAATAAGACTTATTGTGCTACACCCTAACGTAATGTAAGGTGCCTCACCTACCCGTGGTGCAACCTGCTAATATCAAACGGGACTCTGGTGGCAGGCTGATTGCAGCATAGTGCAGCCTAACACCGGTACATATATATCTTCTCCTGTTCCTCTGATTGGTGGTGCGAGAAGCTGTGCCCTTGCGATACTTAATCCGTATGCCTAACGTGGGGATCATGGGCATATGCCCCGTCTTATTAGGGGAGGCCTATGTCCAGCAGTGGACTCATATAGACTGGTGTTGTTGTGCATCACCACAAAAAAAAACAAGGAGCCCAATAACCAAAATATTTTCGATACTAAAATGATGTATATGACGTGAAATAGATTTGAATCATTTATCTCAATATTTGATCTTAAATGATATTGCTACTCAATTGTCTATTTAAAACAGCAAAAAATATGACACAATTCACCAGCAAGTATATTACTAAGGTCATAAAAAGTGCTAACAAATAACGTACATTCTCAGCCGTAGTCAGTTTGAGTGAGAGACTGACATTTCTCAGTTCTTCCGAGCGACTTCCGGAATATTGATCAGCTGAATCTCTCATACCGCAACGCCAGATGCTACTCTCAAAATTACTTTCAAATAAATCTGCTGAACTTGTTACTAGTTACTACATCATCCAACGCGAACATGATGATAAAATTTGCTTTATCATGAAAGTTTTAGCTTAAATTAGTTTCACATTATTTTCGATGTGATAGTCAAAGAAAATAGTGACAAAACAACAACACCAGCATATTCAGTCCACAGCTGGACATTCCCTATAAGAAGGGGGGATATGCCCATTATCCCCACGCTGGACATAGGGGTTGGGGATCGCATGGCACAGCTTCTCGCACCGCAGACGCGGATGCCCGTTGGCAGTCAGGGGATTTAGCTGTGTTAGTGTTAGGCTGCACTCTGCCGCTATCAACTGGCCGCCAGAATTTTGCCCATTTGTTAGTTAGCAGGGTGCACCACGTTCCCCATTACACTCAAAAAGAATTGAGTAAGTAGCAAGTAGACTTTAGGTACAAACAAGATATAGGCCCTGTGATTTAAAGGATAAAATGACAGAAAATAATCTACCTCCTATAACTCAGTAGTCGTAGGCAGTCCTACGCCGTAGTATTAAGTAGTTAGAGGCTACGAAAATCGTAGCATGTCTACGATAGAGCCATAGTATTCATATAATTAGCTGGTCCACTAAATATTGACTGCTTTTTTGGTAATGAAACATTTTATCCAACGTGTTTCTTTAGTAATTGGGTTTTATAAATAACATGCGCAGGCAAAATAAAACAAGTTTGGTTTTATTATTTTGGTTACATTTCTTTAATTTTTAAATGCCATAAAATGATATCAACATCTTATATTTAACATTGATAAATAGCTTCACCTTTACGCTATATAATGTTACTAAACAGGTATTGATATTTATTTACAAATTATGAAAGTTGTTATTGTCGGATATTATTGTCGTACTACTTGGGTTTTATCAATAATTTATTGTTTTTAGTCACGATATTAAATTTTTTAAGTAATATATAAGTATAAGTATATTAACTTTAATAAATATAATATAAAAAGATCTGTCAGAAATCAATTAGAAAACAATAAAGTTTAACAAAATATTGTAGGAAAGAAGGATAATTTAATGATTTCAATAATACGTTAGAATACTTATTATAAGTATAAAATAATATTCGAGATATATAATATTATTTTTATCTCATTAACTACAGCGAATCTGTTTTAAAAATACTTTATTCAAAGATAAATATTATCATAACTTAAACTAAAAAATACAGTTTTTTTTAATTTAAGATATGATAATTTATATTAATTAATCAAACCTTGGCTACACTTTACACGTAATTTTACAATACTCGATTCTTATCCAAACTTTTAAATCGATATTCTAATGTTTTCGCTACATTAAATTCTTTGTTTACTTACACAAATCTACTTTTACAAAAAGTCCAAAAGGAACTTCCGCTACTTAACTGTTTACTCATGAACTTAATGAGTCGAAGTTACCATTACACACTAGCCGGAAGACATATATTTTATTATCCAATTTCATAGCCTAAAATACTTTTTTATGTATATATAATATAGGTACAACAATTACTGTTTTATTCCATAAGCAAATCGAATATGTGATGTATCATAGTAACAATTATTTTTACCAAAATAGTACACAATAATTAAATTCCAAAGACAGATAATTGTAAAACATTAATTTACCAATTTCTGTTAAAAGTTTACCCTAAATAACATTACATAAAAAAACCGTTTATGTAAATAAAGATAATTTTGATGATATCATCCAGAATACAGCCTGATGTTATGTTGTGCGTCTTGCGGCATATAATTTTTCTTAAAATGACTTTATTATATACGAAAAATATGTTTAGAGCCTAAATTAATATTCATTTGATAAACTGGTCATATTCGTTGCAATAAAAATGTGTTACTCTTTAAAAATACTTTGTTCCAACAATACGTAACCAATTGTTACGACTTGATTTGATGATTACTATTATGCCAAACAATACATTACCATTACTACAATAAGCAGTATTTTGATAGGTAAGTTACATTATTTTCAAAAAAACAAATTACCTCGTTATCTTTGAAATGTTCAAATTTGTCTCTGAATATACTAGCTGTTAAAAACATATTTTTGGTCTCTATCTTAAATCTATTTTCTAATAACATTAGGTGTATTAATAAATATTTTAAATTTAAATACTATCTTAATAACTAAACATGCTCGCTGTAAAACTAAATACCCAAAGGGCAGATGAGAAAATGTACCTAACAGGTTCAATGGAATAGCTTGATAAAATAATTCTTGATATGACATATAGTGATATTTATTGTCTCTCCATTTCAAGTCTCCAAATTACTTTTTAAAACTTCAAGTACCTACATACCCTTACATATTTTAAAATACCCAATCATAAAATTGTATATGTATTACTGACATGGTTAAAATCTTCATATCATAATGCAATGCGATAATAATATTTTAAGTTAATTATAAAACTATTTTAAGAAAAGTTTACATTATTATGTTATTATTGTCAAATTTACAATACAGACTGAATCAATGATAGCAGCACACCAACATTAACAAAATTGCATATGTATTACTGACATGGTTAAAATTGTCACATCATAGCGCAAAGGAATAATAATATTTAAATATATTAAAAAACTTTTTAAACAAAAGTTTACATTATTATTGTCAAATTTACAATACAGACTGAATCCATGATAATAACACACCAACATTAACAAAATTGTATATGTATTACTGACATGGCATTTTCACATCATAACGCAATGGAATAATAATATTTAAAGTTAATTATTAAACTTTTTTAGGAGAAATTTACATTATTATTGTCAAATTTACAATGTAGGCTGAATACCAACAAGTTACATACCAACATGAAAAAATTGTATAGGTATTACGGACATGACAATTGTCGTATATTGTCATCTTATCGTAATGGAATAATAATATTTTTAAGTTAAATATAAATCTATTTTAAGAAAAGTTTACATTATTATGTTATTATTGTCAAATATACAATACAGGCTGAATCAATAACAGTTACATACCAACATTAACATCGTCATTTGCTAAAAACAACAACCTCAAAATAGGTAACTTACAAAAAATTCAACAGCCATCTTTTATCACTACAATATTTTTCTTACATATACCTCAGAAATCTAATTTCTGTTCTTTACATAGACTGCTCAAATGTTAAAAGATGGATAATATAATAATCATTATTTTATGAAAACGGGAATTTTCGCATACAGTTTGACAATTATCTTTTCTTAGTGCACTTCTTTGTCACGCAACATACTGATCGCTCGATGACAACAGGAACCACGAAAAACAGAGCCAGCAACTTGATAATAGAAAAGCAGATCATTTTTGTTATTGTATGTAAGATACGTTACATCCTGATAAAGACTCGTCGACTCGACGGTACGTGTAATTTTTTTAATATGTAGAAGCCATTATGTTACGACTGTCAACATGAAATTCATAAATATACAATATAATGTTGCTTGTAAGTCGTTGAGTCAAGGGTTCGCATTTTAATAAAAAAAATTGATAACTAATTATTTCATTGAGTAACTTGGTCACAAAACGGCCGAAAACTGATCGGCAACTTTTCACTGCCTTAATTTTTTTTAGGTTGGTATTTTATTTGCAGAACTTTTTACCAGAACTTCGTAATGAAAAAAGGTCAAAGCGCCAAACTTGGGTTTTATTTCTAAAAGTAAATAGTTTTGCCACTCACAACTAAAGTCGCGTTCACGTTTTATTTTGGCCTTATTTTTGTGGTAGTTTTTCAAGTATTATTAATTTAGTGCGTGCAAAATACACTGCTATTTGAATTAGACTCATTGTTAATGCTCGTATGGGTAACTTGTACACCATACTTTAAGCAAAATGCATTTAATATTACTAGTATATTGCTCGAGTAAAACGCATTTTAACCATGAAAACACGTAAACTCACTCAACGCATGATAGTTATTCAAACGATCCGCTTTTATAAAGTAACATATTTGTTACTACCGAAAAACAAGAAAAGTAACAAAAGTGTTACTACAAAACTTTGCTTGAGTTATTTCTATAGACATTGTACTGTCGCGGCGAAAAAGAAAAGAAAAACAAAAGTTCAGTAGTCTTCGTGAATTTCGCTTTAATAACTGGGGCACACAGATCTTTTGGTTATTAGATTATAGTCTGTATATTGTCGTGGTAAAACAGATGGTTTTATTCTTTTCAGAAAAGGGAATATTACTACCTACGAAAAGTTTCGGTAGGTATTGTTTTTAGAGCTTGCTCGGTTGTCTTTTAATTTTTGCAAGGAGTTTTTAGTCTCGCATACTTTGGGACAAAAATGGTAGTAGGTAATTAGTGTTTTTACACAATTACTAGTTTTAGTATTTTTACTCAATTACTAGGTTTGCTATCACTACTACAATGAATAAGGCCGCGTTTACACGGGCTGCTCGGCTATTATACTCCGTGTACTGTCGCGGTGAGACAGTCGGTTTTATTTTGTGTCTTTCGGTTCGCTGCTGTGAATTGTTGGTGGAAAAAGCGCTGTTGTAGAAATTGAGGGCATTGTTGATCTCGACTTGGCGTAACTCGTTGTCAAGCGCGTTTTGGTTGACCACGTGCTGTTTCGGCTTGTGGCGCTTGGGAGGGCGCGTGGTTGGCTGCGTCGTGGTCGGACGCGTCGTAGTCGTGCTTGTAGTTGTTGTTGTGGTCGTAGTCGTCGTCCGTTGCGGGGTTTCTGTAGAGCGGTGAAGTTGGTTTGTTATTTTATGATTTAGTGTAACTTATTTTTATCTATACATTCCGAGAAAGAGTGTCAGAACGTGATGACGAGATGAGAAGCAAACAACGGGATTAATTAATATTATTTTACAGACAAAAAAAAAATCACTAAAATATTTTGATGCCAACGGAGTTATAAGCGACTAATTAAAAACTAATTTTAATTTTTTTTAATTAGCCGCCAAAAAATCCATAAAAAAAAACCTTTTGATTTATTTTTCATATTTCATTCATAAAAGAATTAAAAAGTGCTTCGTAGAGGCAAAATTATGATTTGATCACATACACAGGTAATATAACTTTCAAAAGCAAACCTCACCTTTCAAAATGATGATACCATCCGCCCTCCCATATCCATTGATGGCCGAACAGGAGTACTCTCCGAAATCACCCTTCTTCAATCGATTGATAGTGAGGTTCATTCGCAAAGCGTACTCGCTGGCAGTTTCCTCCGATATGACGTATTTAGAGCTGTTTAGTAGCTTGCCACCTGGTAAAGATAACATCGATTAATTACTAAGATAGACTCGCATGATTTTCGTTTTTTAACCACTCCTGTACCCTCATCATCATCATTATCAACCCATAGCAGTCCACTACTGGACATAGACCTCCCCTAATGAGCGCCCTTGCGCCCTTGTACCTTGTCATCAGTTCGACGCATCCAGCTTCTACCAAAAGCCTTTCGCAGATTTTCACCGCACCTGGCTGGAGGGGTCTTACACTACGTTTGTCAGGCCACGGTGTACATTCAAGAACTCACCCTCATTATTTAATTTTTGAAAAATTATACTCATTTGTCCTCAATAATAAGCATCCTAATTTCATCAAAATCAGTTCAGAGGTTTGAATAAAGTAACAGACATTATCTATACCTACACAATCAGACATAGAAACAGAGTTAGGTATTTTCATCAAAAAATATTTGTCTCTTCCATTCACTACAATCTATTTTAAGGATCTGTTCACATGTCCACGTCATATTAATGTCATCATCAAAACTACTAGACTAGAACCATCAATAAGTAGACTTTAACTAAAAATTAATACACATTTTGCCAAAAGAACTTCTAACCAATATTATAATCACTCCAGTTTTGGAGTGATTATAATCACTCCAGTTTTGGAGTGATTATAATATCGGTTAGAAGTTCTTTTGATCCGATCTGATCGGATTGAGCTGAAATTTTGCAAATAAGTATTTTGAAACTAGGAATAGCATAGAGTTTTAATTCAGGTAACATGCGAGCAGAACCACGGGTGGAAGCGAAAATATTAGCAAACAAATAAAAAAATTATCAGTGAAATCGTTCAGTACCAGCTTGAGACTTGCCCCGCTGCCATGTGTTCATAGACTTAGGTGCAGCCTCCACGAAGCACTGGAGAGTAACTTGCATGTCGACTGAACGCAGCACAACTGGACTGCTTACTTTCACCACTGGCTTGACTGGTCAACACAAAAATGCACACGTTATTTTTTTTTGAAATAACACAAAAGAATTCATTGTCCACCTACTGTCTTTTTCCATATTCACTTTAGAAATAACTATGCATAGGTATCCAACATAACAAAATAGAAGGATTCATAATTTTTTCCGAGTATTTGCAGAGTTTGAGTTAGATTTTCCAGAAAACCTCTTTATGTACGATGTAGATACATAAGAAACAAGTACCTAACCAAAGAACTAGCTGGGTAAAATGATATCAGAATGAATTAGTACGCTGGAAAAAGACTTAATTTATGAACTCACAGTGCACGGAGACTTCATAGCGCCGGCTCTTAGTTGGCGGGATGCCGTTCGCGGCGATGCACAGATAAGTGCCCATGTCTGCCCGCCGCAGATTCTTCAGTGCGAGTGTGGACCCGACGAAATTATCCACAACTGCACATAAACACACGTTAATACCCGAGCTGCATTCCACAATTCTGCGGTATTCGTCATGGTGATACGAAAATGTTATTGCTTGGTTGCAGTCGACAATCTTGATTATTTAATATTCTAAAAACCATCAACATCTAAGTGATAACCTTAATTGAAACAATAATTTTATATTGCTTTGGAAACCATCTATGAAACCTTTTTTTCGTTTCTAAATAAATAACTATTCAAAACTGACCTCATTCATGTGCGAGAAGAGAAGGATTCCGTGAACAATTTTCGATTTAGGCGCATAAATCCTCTAAGGATTCGTATTGAAAGAGCTCTTTTTAGCGTACACCTCACTCAATAAGTACCCATTTTTATTTCTATGTGAGTTACTCAACAAACCATCGGAAAAATATTGAACATATTCTTAAGTAGCATTACCAGAGCTCTATCGCAAGTTATTGAAAAGGGATTTTGAGAAAACCCCATGAGATGGAAGGAATGCGCTCTTCAAGATAATGGACTCAATAACATTTAGCTTTAATGGCGCTACTGCATATAAATAGCGGCACTTTAAATGAGTTGGTATAGGTTAATAAACGTAAAAGGACTTATTTATTGCAACATTAAATGTAATTAAGCAAAACTACATTTCTATGACACATCTGTTTGTGTTTAGTTCATGACAATACCAAAATCTATTCTCGTCATATCGATCGGTTCAATTATTAAATCATGCTTACAAATATTTTAAATACTTTTTTAAATTACAGTATGAAAACCCGATATTTCAGTAATATGTTATTATTTGTAGCAAAGTCTTTGACATTGTGCTCATATATTCCACATATCATAGTTTCCACATTTCCTACGAACATTTTAATCAAACAAAACAAAGCGGCAGCATTTCACCATTTAACGACTTGTGTCAAATTAAATTTAAATGGAAATAATTTATTGCTTTATTATAGCACACAGCCCCCTGCTCCTAAATTGTGAGCGCGGACATAAAATACTGGCTGTACGTTATGCCTACGATACACATGCGTGTTTCTGGCACGAAGCGTACCACAGTAACTCAAGTAAATGTCGTTGCTACTCGCGTCTACATGAACGCATATTATACTCACTACGCCTGATGTTTATCGAATATACAAAATATACCTTCACATGAATTTATCTTAAATCCAATACACAACATTTAAGTAGGTAATTCTCCAATAAATTAAAAGTAGCAGGTGGCAAGATTTGCGTATCGACTTTGTATAGACTTTTTTGAAGTTCGACACAAAAGTAAGCTCGTAACTTTTCTTGAGCATTTGTGTGTTTGCAGCCTTACTTAAACTGAAGCAAGGCTTGTATGAAATTGAGTTTTATTAACGGGTTATAAAGTCGGAGGGCGACATGTCGTTGCCAACTTGTTACTGCAGACGTCGGCCTCGGCACGACTCAGCAATCCCCAGTTATTGTTACGAACAGTCTAATTGTTTTCCGATTTAATACTTCAGCCAACATTTGCAGCCACTAAACATAATTTAATTGTCAAAATTGCTCAATTTTCTAATAGAAATACGAATTTGATTAGGCTCTAGAGGTTCAGTTCCAATGTTAAGGTTTCATTAACTTGAAATATCTTTGCTTAAACTTAGTTCTGACGCTGCAATCTTAACTTTAGTCTCAAAGTTTTAGTTAGAAGTAGGTCAGTTAGTGACTTGGATTAATTTTTCATAACCAAATCTTTGAGAAAATATTGTTTCTTGCGGGCAATACTTCACCCAAAGAATGTGAAGCTTGATACAGTATTCATGTGAATATTAATATAGGTGTTGATTCAGTTGTGTATTCTCTTAACTAAACTGAATTGGACAGCTCTTAAATTATAGCTATCTTTGTCATCTTCATCTATAAGAAAGTGACGGCAATATTTATACACACACAATAATTATCAAGAGATAGTGTATTACCTTATCATACAATTTCTAACACAGACCACTAATGATATAAATTGAGTTAACATTGCACTCAAATGATGTCTCAGATTCGATATATGAAAAGCCAATATACAAACTTCGAGTCATCAACTAAATTTATTCCAATTCGCTGATTCCTTAAAAGAATGAATTTCCTCCAGACCACTGCATTATCTTCACAAGAAAGAAAAGAAAGAGGAAAATTAAAAAGAAAACGGGAATAGCCATTCCAAAAGCAATTCTTACATATTAAGCGAAGCGTGTTTAACATGTCCAATTAATACAAAGGCAGAGCTGGCTCCACCACTCTGTTAACTATTACAACCTCCCTCCGTTTACTGAGGGCCGCCAGTCTTTTGTTTACGCTTAATGGCTTAAATAAAACGGGTCAAATTCGTAAAACACCGCACCAAAAAGGTTTTAAGCTAACCACTGGGGACCGGCAATTTTGTACCTAATACATTTTATGCTAAGGTATAAATTAGATTACCGGATTACACACCATTAAACAGAAAACAGTATGTATGTGTTAAAATGAGTAGTCCTATAATTGCTTTAAACTGTTCGTCTTTTGGCCTAGTGTTAGGGCTCTGAAGGGTATGTCATTATAACTATGAGAGATAACAACCTTTTGTCAGGCAACACTCAGTAAGCCGTTCGTTTAATTTCCTGGCCGAAACCCGAATCACTGCAATATTTTGTTTAAGTTGTAATTGAGTTCTTTGAACACGTTTTTTCCGAGGAAATGAATTTCCACCGTTTTCTCTTAGCCCCTCTTTGTTTAAGGGGAAAATTTTAAAAGCTAAATTAGTTGATCTGCGTTAATCTCTACTTGGAGAATAATCCCCAATTGTTATTCACACAATTTACGCTACCAGTTGCTACAGATATGATTTTTTCTCATACATTTATTATCTTTGGTACGAATACAGACAATGAATTATTGATGTTCAACGACTCGCATTTTGTTTGTAGCATACTTGAGTAGGTATTTTACTTGGAATTGAATCGTCGTCTTCCAATATCTTAAAGCAATATCTTAATAAATCCTATAAAACTCGCAATGTTTTAACCGCGCGAACACCTGCGCCCGGGCGGGCGGGCTTTGAATGCAAAATAAGTCTTGTTTCTTTTTTACCACTTAGTCGAATCTCACTGATGCGAATGAAATTCAACGGGGAAATTGACGGTCTATTTTTCACTTTTACGGCTGTGACGTTTCCTTGTGACTGATTCCCTTGGCGTCATTTTCAACTCTTTTCCCTATTTTTCAGTTTAGGGACCCACAAAAAATTTGTAGCACTGAATAGATATTTTTACTTTACTTTAAGGATTTTTTTCGTAAGAATTTGTATACCACTTTAGCCAAAATAAAAAACGATGTAATTTTGTAGTCCAAAAGTCAACAGATATTTAAAAAACGAATGAAACCATACAATAAAAAATTTCGCACCATATTGATGAAACCATCATATTTCTCAACGCTATTTTATGTAGTCTATATTATTCCAAGGATCGTTTCACCGGTATTGTTAATATTCATTTAGTGCATAGTCACTCGATACATCATTATTTGCTATTAGTAGTTATATGCTTTATTAGTTTCCTACTTGTTCAAAAATTCTACTAACTTAATTTAGCAATTTATTATCCAACTCATTCCTTTATGTACATTTGTCAAACTACGCTTTGTACTGAATGGCAATGTATGATAACATTCAGTTCCAATAATTTGAATAGATATTGCATTTGCTATTTTAATGAAATAACTGACTCTGCATTAACCGAAGGTTTGACGTTGAAAGCGAAGAATGTCCATTTATCATCAACATGTTAAATACCACAGCCGTTAAAACCATTCGCATCCGATGAACGTGACATCGGCTAATCAATCATGCTACCTATTCTAAATAAAACCATAATAACTGGGGGGAATATTGTATATCAACTTGTTCAAATTTCCTTGTTTGTACAGTTATATTCTGCTTCAGAGAGTTTCTGCTCTTATATTTGATCCGTTGATCCGTATTCTCAAATTGTTTACTGAGTGTAGAACTCGGCAGGAATTTTAATTTTAATCGGAATATTCTGTTAAAAACAGAAAGTTTTATAGCTGGCCTTTGGGTAGAGTTATTTTTCTTGTTCGTGTTATTATATAAAAAGACCATTGGTCTAAAATCTTTGCAAATTGTAATCATTTACTCACATTAAAATAGAAATATTTAATATAATGGAGTTACCTTTTTCTTCCTTTCCGTCTTCATTACGAAACACGATGTGCCTTCCTCCTGTTCGTTTCCACGAGATGATTGGCTCGGGCACACCAGCTGCCGAACAGTGGAGCTCTACAGAGCCTCCTTCAGGTGCGCTGGCTTCGGAACCATCTTCGTCAGCTATGTCCGGTGGAATCACCACTGAGAGATGGCCCATCTAGTGAACAAAAATCCAAATAAACAATTGTAAGCATATACATATACCTCAAGCAGAGATTTATGATCATTAAGAAAATACAATAAGCCTAATAAGGTTTGCTTTAGTTGTTCGTATTTTTAAGATACAACTATTTTTAAAATACATTTTGTAACAGACTTTTATCGTTGACTACATTTCCAGTGATTTTCAATTTGCTACGTGCCGTAGCACGCCCGTAGTTGAATACGTAGTAGCCGCTACGATAACGCTACGCCACGCATCACATCATGGACTGCGACACGTTCTCAATTTGTCGCACCTAATTAAATACAAGCTCCTGGTTCTAAAGGCACGTAACTTGAACTTGTATGCAGCCTCCAAAGTATATTAATCGGGCGCATTACCGATACTTTAAAATTCAAGAGAAATCTTCGTTCCTTATTGTCGCCAACAACCAACTCTTGGTTATTTTAATATTATGAAAATATTACTTATAGTATGGAAAATAAATCGTTTCACACGAAAGTTCATCAGTTTGGGTTTCCTCGCATACCGCATAACGATCGGAATCTCATAGTGTATATAGGTTGTGTGTTCTTCATTGTAATAATGTAAGGGCAGAGGTCCGTGAATGTTGCATGAAGACGTATTGTCCCCATTCCGGGGTCGGGAGCGGGGCTTTGACAAAATTCCGGGACTCGTGGAGTGACGGGATACCCCGGTATTCGTCCGTTGTCCGACTCAGGTACCTCCAGCGAAATTGCTACGCAGATTGTAGGTAAGCGGGTTGTTTATTTCTCTACTTACGGTTATTTTATTCATGTAAACAAGGTAAAACACGAGTGTAAACTAAATCTCTGCTGTCGCTTCGTATGATGTAGCAATAACTTTATTTATATTGTGATATTGTTTTCATAAATATTAAATGTATATTTTACTAAATTTATGAGAATATGCATGAGGTTTTCTGAAGCTTTGCACATAATACAAGCATAATACTGTACAGTGACAACTCGCTCTCGAGTCATATGAATATCAGAATAATAAAGGTAGAACAGCGATAAAATGAAATAACTAGAAATAGAAAACATGACAGCATTTCTATACTTAATAACATTCAAATTCTATGTCATAATTATGAAAGTTACTCATATATATAAGTTGCTTCTCTGTTTTAGACTTATAGTGTTTCAGCTAAAAAAATAATCAATATTCAATGAATTAATAGTTTTGTATCCCCCAATTCAAGGCTTGAGCGTTTTTGATATGTAGTTACCAAACTCAACTCATATGACATTTTTCTGGACGTAAATGTTAATAATCATATACATAAGTAGCAGCTGGGGCTGCGAAGTAACAATCACGCCACGCAAAAACTGATTTAAGAATCTAATATCTACGATATTCCCGGTAAGAATATGATAAAGTGTGGCGTTTTCTATATTCTCGTTTTGCTGCAGTGTAAATTCTTAGAGACGGCTTCGTGTCACATGAATTATGCAAATACGCGGTGCACAGCGAGTCGAGTACGTCGCAGATTTACATTCGCTACGACCTTACTGTGTAAATAAATATAAGTACACGTTATACTATTGTGTGAACGATGTGAAACTGCTAGTAATGTCAGTGTAGCTTTGGGTGAAATAAGTGAGTTCTATTTTCATTGAAACTTCGATTATGCACGGTGGCGCCACTGAAAACCAGCGCTGCAGTTGCTAGCATGCTTCTGCAGTACACGCTGCAGTTGCTAGCATGCTTCTGCAGCACACGCTGCAGTTGCTAGCATGCTTCTGCAGCACACGCTGTAGTTGCTAGCATGCTTCTGCAGCACACGCTGCAGTTGCTAGCATGCTTCTGCAGCACACGCTGCAGTTGCCAGCATGCTTCTGCAGCACACGTTGCAGTCTATTTCACTTACCTTTTGTTTATTATTGTATAATTTGTGACTTAACTGCTAGCTGTTAACGGTTTAGCTGTGACTCAACTGATAAATGTTTCTTTTACTTTTCTTTACTTTATCTTATAACTTTCTATACATATAAAATCCTTTGTCCTGAATGTCTCACTAATGGATCAATGAACAGCATAAACCACTGATCGTCGGGACCTGAAACTTGGAGGGTATGTTCTGTGTATGACATAGGCATCAGATAAGAAAGGATTTTCTGAAAATCTAACTCCTAAGGGGGTGAAAAACGGTGGCAAAGTTAGTATGGAACAACGTGGTTCCTTTGTCCAATATACTTCAAATTTTGCATAAAAATTCTTAATAGAATTGATGAAAGACGTGGTTCATATTTTATAGAAACTCATCGCCTGACGAGGTTAAAAAGAGGGAGAAAGTTATTTTTAGGGCTGATTTGCATCGAAGTTGATATCAATACTTTACTCTTACTTACTACTTAGTGATTTTGATTTAAATAAAATTTTAGTTTGACACATCTGTAATCTTAATCGGATCTCTTTAAAATTGAAATGTAAAATCATCGAGATATTATACTCTAGAGCCACAAACGTGAAAAACGTGCCTGCACTAAAACTCTGCACACGCTATCGATTTTGCCAACATTTAACACCTTTCAGGCGACATAATGTCTAAATTAGTGCATATTTGGTATTTTGAAGTTTATTTACGTCAATTACGCTTGGACGATTTATGTCAGTTTTCACTTGGAGACTGTAACTCTACCTTCATATCTCGATGTGTCAAATATAAAATAATTTTAATCAAAAAAGCACTAAGGAGTATTGATATCAACATGAACTCCCATTTTTTAGGTATCGTTGACATCGTAGTTCAGTTGTATTTGTTGTAAGTTCGTATGTATTTTTGTTCGAGGAAACTCTCAAACCGTTGATCCAATCTGCATACAATTTGGTAGGTCAATTTGAAATTTTTGCTGCGAAGTATATAGCGCCCTGCACACGTAAAATTTGAACCGCGGGACACAGCACGCGCCATTCCAACCCGCACTCCGAAACGTACGTGTAGATGCGCGGGGCTGACAGTTCGATCTGGCATGTCGACGCGAAGGCAAATCTCACAGTTTTAACCGCGCATCACGTCAGTGATCAGTCCCAGATGCGCGGTTCGATCTTTACGTGTGCAGGGCGCTTATGAGTTATATCAGACCCCCTGACTTTCATCAAAATATGGAGTCCCAAAGGGGTCCAAAAAAATTAACCATAATGTAAATATATTGAGTGAGGTGTCATATGAATTTGACTAGGTTTGTTCGTTCATTCCAAAACAGATTTTTATTTTAATTCCAGAATGTATAGATCATTAATCAACTTAAATAGATAAGTTAATCAGTGTTAGTCAGAGGCAAGTCCAAATATTGTGTTTGGCACACATGCCTACTCACGTGCACAGTGCTCACAGTCAGAACATATTTATAACAGCTTGCTCCCGGGAACAAGTGTGTTTTCAGCACTCATACACTAGACACCTATACTTTTTAACCAGCTATTAACTTGACGACGTGTCGTCAATGGAAAGAAAAGGGAGCAAGAACGGGCTCGGAAAAGGTAGCGGAAGTAGGAACGGGAACGGGAACGGGAACGTGCCCGGGAACCAACCCGGACCTAACCTCGTAATCTAGGTAATGTAAGTTGGTACTTTTTAATTCATACATAGTAAGGTTACACGTACCTAACTTAAAAAACGTATACACGTAAACAAAGTTGCGGACGGGTTGGCTAGTCCCTATTATAGAACTTTGAGTGGCCAGTACGTTTTAGTGCCTGAGACATGGTTAGATGGAGTAGGCTTATCCAGCAACTACACCACCCTCTAAGCCTAGTCGACCTTACGACCACGGGAAAGAAATACGATCAGAGGCTTCATTTACTAACTCAGTTGCACACCGAAATGATAAGCACTGGTCTATTTTTTACAAACTTTGACATTATTTCAATTGACGTTCTTTGAATTTCGACAGATGAATGCCACAGTTTGCAAATAAAGGTCCGGTGCCGATCATTTCGGTGTGCAACTGAGCTAGTAAATGAGGCCTCTGGTCAATACGGGAGCTGACAAACCCGCGGATTTCCTCATATTGTTTTCCTTCACCGTTTTCAGAACGTGGTAATAGTGTATGTTTATAGAAGGTAGTAGGAAGCAGTAGAAGTATTAATATACTTTCCGCACTGGATCTCGTATCAAGCCAGCAAAGCTACCTTGTGCTTGTAGATTCGGTAAAAAATATACCATTAAATAAACAAGTACTAGTGAATAAAATTGATTCGGTTCGGTAAATTGGACATGACGTTACGATATTTAAAAGCAAGTTTCAGCTCCAAGAAGTAGAATGTTTATTTTTGTTCCAACCGCTATTATTTCCAATCACAACACAAGACAAATAATTTTTAGCAATTTTATTAGATTTTCTCTGTTTTTTTTGTTCGCTTAAAAGCTTTTATTTAATAAGCCTGCTCCAAAAATATAATTCAATTCAGATTAACTCTGGAAACTAAATGAAAATAAGAAGTAAATTGAAACATTTTACGTTCGCCAATCATAAACAAAGGCTGACTTTGTTTATTGGATTCGTATTTTGTCGAAAAATAGGACAGGCATCTAAAACTGTAACACGACCCAATTCATTACGCGAGGAGAATACAAAATGATTATAATAAAAAATACTTGTGCGAGTAAAGCAAGTCACGTTTCTATTTGTACGTTTCGTTACTGATCGGAAGGTTCCACTCTGTCAAGTAGGCATCAACAGGTAAGTGAGTCGTTTGTTTCCACGAGTGAAGCATTCCTCCTGAGAAAGGTCATGACGTGGGCTACTATTTAGGTGACGAGCAAGCAAGTCAGACGTGCAACGACCGGACCATTTGTACTTGTAATTTGAACCTTCCGAAATCAAGACAAATTTGCGTAGTAAATGTATGCATGAGGAACTGAGACGCGCATTTATTGAATCCATCCATTTTAGAACCTTTTTAGGATCTTCATTTTCTTCTTGATGAGTGGTTGAATTAAATACTAATAGTTAGCTAGATATTAGCTAATTATGTTCTAGTAAAGAAGTTAATCATAATGTATGTAGTAAAGAAGTTAATCAAATAAACTTTTTTTTTTTTTTCTTCTACCGCACGTTGAACGAGTAACATCAAGTTGAACTACGCTTTGCATTTTAATACGTAAACTGTGTTCAAAGTGAAGTGAAGTGACCAAGTTGTGGACACGGAAAGTGTTTGGTGACTGAGCAATTTTGTGTGGTCGTATACTGCACATGACAACGCGTTTTAATCGTATTTAGATCAATCTATTTGGTCATTAAAATAAATAACTACCCTCAAGTAATTTTAACCGGCCGATTACCGAATATATGAACGAAACGCGTAAGCGACACCGTATACACGGCGCTTACGACTTTTTTCTTGCGAGGTTTGCAGTTATAGTTCCACTCGAGGGACTTTATTAGTGTGCCAAACGAACATTACTTTGTTGCTGTGACTTTTTTGTAATTATGACTAGTACAGTCAGCATCAAAAGTAGATGATGAGTTTCAGAATATCAATACAGCTGATAGAAATTTGCGTCAGAATTAGATAGCAGTAAAGTGTTCCAAAAATAGGTGATTGAAAAATATGCCAACAATAAGCTAATGAGACTAACCACCACATGTACCTGATGACTTTATGGGTCAAAAGTATCTGATGTAAAATAGTTTTATAATTATATGAATTATGTTACTTTGCAATATTTTGGCAATAAAGTTAGAAGTTCAAAAATAACTGACCATATATCATAGCAAAAATAACTGATTATCTATTTTAACCTTTTAGCTCAGTAGATAGTAACTCTTAATTATTTTTATTTTTATTTTTATTTTTATTTTTATTTTTATTTTTATTTTTATTTTTATTTTTATTTTTATTTTTATTTTTATTTTTATTTTTATTTTTATTTTTATTTTTATTTTTATTTTTATTTTTATTTTTATTTTTATTTTTATTTTTATTTTTATTTTTATTTTTATTTTTATTTTTATTTTTATTTTTATTTTTATTTTTATTTTTATTTTTATTTTTTTGAATGAATACGTGTTTCAGGATTTTTCGCAATTCAACCCCTAAGACTTTTAACGGGAGTGGCAAAACTTGTACGCGGTACAAAAGTCTGTGTGAATGTTTGTTACCACGTATCTCCGTAACCATTAAACCAATTTTGATGAAATTTGGCACGTTGATAGTTTCGGTGCCAGAATAACACATAAGCTAATAAAAATCTGAAAAAACAACCTCAAAAGTGGTGAACGGGGGTGGCAAAGTCTGTATGGGGAACAAAAAAATCTTTACCAATCAACTTGAAATTTTGCACTGAGACTGTCTACTAAAAATAAATGAATACGCGTTTCAGGATTTTTCTAAATGAAATCCCTAAGACGATTATCGGGACTGGCAAAGTTTGTACGGAGAACAACAGTTTGTGTGAATGTATGTTAGTTTAGCTTAGTGAATAAAACAAAGGCTTATCTAATTTTGATTTATTTTTCTCTAAAGTTGTAAACGGGGTGGCAATGTTTGTACGGGGAACAAAAAAAATGTTTACCAATCGACTTGAAATAATGCACAGAATCTCTCCTCTAGAAATAAATGACCTGTTTCAGGATTTTCCGCACTTCAACCCCTAAGGTGGTTAAAGGTAATCAATTTTTATTAATGAACTTTGATTAAAATTGGTTCCTAAAAAGTACATTAAGAAAATAAAACTTGAACAGGGTATGATTGGGGATGAAAGTTTGTATGGGGAACCAATCATTTCTCAAGTTAGGTAAGTTTATTAAAATTTATCATACTTAACCTGCAGTTGAATTGGTGATCAACGTGAACAGGAGTGGGAACGGGAACGAAAAAGGTAGTAAGAGTGGGAACGAGAACGGAACGTGTACGGGTATGCTAGGTAATGCATTAATAATATGTTAGTACTTTTTATTCCGCGCAAAACGTGGTAAAAATAAACCTTTATGTAAATAATGAAACACATTTTGACACATACATTTCCACGCGGGCGAAGCCGCGGGGTGCAGCTAGTATATTTATAGAACTATTTTACATCAGATACTTTTGAACCTTAAAGTCATCAGGTACATGTGGTGGTTAGTGTGATCAGCTTATTGTTGGCATATTTTTCAATCACCTATTTATGGAACACTTTAGTGCTATCTAATTCTGACGCAAATTTCTATCAGCTGTATTGAACTTCTGAAACTCATCATCTACTTTTGATGCTGACTGTACGAATGATGGAAAATTGCTAGCAATGAATTGTAACGGCTGTAAGAATGCTATACTTAATAAAGATTTTCTTAAGTGCAATAATTGCACTTCGGAATACTGCTATTTGTGCCTGAACGTTAGTGCAGAGTCTAGTGAGCATTTAAACGCTGAGCAATTGGCTTCGCTGAGCTGTCCTTTTTGCCAGAATGTTACAAGACGTAAAATTAACGACAATACTCCAGTTAAGCACCAATACCACTTATTGAATGAAACTATGAATGTGTCGTTCAGTCAGGTCTCGATTGACTCTCATTCGCCGATGGCTTCAAATGCCTCTGCAAGCTTCAACATGAAAGACGAACCTGTTTCAATGGAAAGCATTAGTAGATTATTTGATTTAAAACTTTCACCGGACTCCACATTCATGACAAACCTGCGCTCCGCGCTAAAGAAAGATGTGGAAGAGTTGGTAACTGTGGAAGTGAATCGTGCTATTGAGAAGATGAAGGCTGATTTAACGAGCACAACTGACTCTATCTCTGCTGAGCAAAATGTCATGAAGTCGGAAATCACTGAGAAAAATAACCGAATCGAAGAACTAGAGTCTGAGGTTGCTAAAAATTATAAAATCCTCTCCAAACTACAAAGTCGCCTAGCTACAGTTGAAAAGCTATCGCGTGATCTGAACATTGAGATACATGAGGTTCCGGAAAGTAAGAATGAGGACCTAAAAGCTTTATTTCTAAAACTTTGCAAGTGTCTACAGGTTGATATCTCTGAATGTGATATCAAGGCTTGCCGTCGAGTTGCGAAGATGAACACTGATTCAAAGAGACCCCGCAATATTCTTGTAACTCTTTCTTCTCAACGTCTGCGTGATGTACTTCTCTCTGCGACAACTCGATTTAACAAGGCCCACTCAGACTCTAAGCTTTGCCTCTCCCACATTGGTATAAGTGGCGATGCTTCAAGAATCTACCTGTCGGAGCACTTGTCTCCTGAGGTTAAAGAATTGCATAGCCTAGCGAGGAAATTTTGCAGAGATAAGAACTATAAATTCGTTTGGGTGCGTTTTGGTCAAATTTACATTCGTAAGGACGAGAAGTGTCCTGCCATTCTTATAAAAAGTTTTGAAACCATTAGTAAATTAAGCCGTGAGTAGTATAAAGACACATTCTTTTTGTTATTGTATAAAATTTATAAGCTTTTTTTTGTCTTGTTTTATTTGTATCTGCTTGTGTAATTTAATTTTCATAATGGTTATAGCCTACTACCAGAATGTTAATAGAATCCGTAGCAAATTATCCCACTTTTACTTAAATCTCTTAAACTCTAATTTTGACATCATATGCTTGACGGAAACAAATCTAAATAACGGAATTTATGACGGTGAAATTGTTGATTCACGATACAATATTTTCAGAAGGGATCGTGAAAACACAAGTTCACTGAAACGTGAGGGTGGTGGCGTTTTATTGGCGATTCTTAAGAAATATCAAGTTATCCGTCAGGCCTCATGGGACAGTAATATGGAGGATGTCTGGGTGTCGATTATCCCTGAGGTTCACGGCTCTCCTCGTTTAAATATTTGTGTATGTTATTTACCTCCTGATATAAATCACGATAAATTAGAAGAGTTTTATTCTCATTGCCATAAATTAATATTGAATGATTTTTCTAATGACAATTTTCTTTTAATTGGAGATTTTAACACCCCCGACTATAATTATGATTCTTCTAGGATGACAGGTACTTCTGACTTTCCCTTGCCACCTTTGAAACATTATAGAAAATTAAACCTTTTAAATGAACTTATTTCTCTTTGTAATCTAAAGCAATATAACATTGTCAAAAATACGAATGATCGCCTATTAGATCTCGTACTATCAAATTGTGAGAACGTTTCAGTCACTGAAACACTTGCATTAAGTCTCTTAGACAAGCATCACCCTGCTATTTCAATTGATTTTCCCCTGCTTAGTGTAAATAAAGGTCTCAAACAGCGTAGTAATAAACTCTTTAACTTTGCAAAGTGCAACTTTGATAAAATCAAATCTGAACTGGCTTCTACAGATTGGCATGGTATTTTGATTTCATCCGACGTAGACTTATGCACTAACATTTTCTATCAAAATCTTGTAGAAATCATTAAAAGGCATACGCCTTTGATATCTCCGAAACATTCTTCTTACCCAATTTGGTACAGCAAACCTTTAATCAAGTGTAATGAGGAAAAAAATAAATTTCATACGCGCTTTAAAAAATTTGGAAATCCTCGTGATTACGACACTTTTGCACTACTTCGTAAAAGATGTAAGATGCTTTCTGAAGAATGTCACAATAAGTTTATTTTATCTACGGAAGATTCTTTGGAGAAGAATATCAAATCATTCTGGAAATTTATCAATAATAGAAAAGGCCATGTTTCTGTACCAGATACAATGACATTTGGAGATTCGTCTTCGTCTGGTGGCTACGGGATATGTGAGCTTTTCTCACGCTATTTTGGTTCTGTTTTTGAAAATGATCTTTGTGACGATGATAACATTCCTGATTATGTTGACGATTGTATCTTAGACTCACTTGCACATATTTTTATCAGTGAAACAGATATTCAATTTAAAATCAAAGCGTTAGATAAAAATAAGGGATCTGGTCCGGATTTACTTCCTCCATCATTTGTTAAAATGTGTGGCAATGAATTGTCGGTACCTCTATGCATAATTTTTAATAAATCACTTCGCTGTGGTGTTTTTCCGAAACGATGGAAAACTGCGCACATAATTCCTATTTACAAAAGTGGTGATAAATCTCGCTGCGAGAATTATCGCCCTATAAGTATATTGTCCTGTTTTGCTAAATTATTTGAATCCCTAGTGTATGTTCATCTATACAATCACATCACTCCAATTCTTTCTGACAAACAGCATGGCTTTGTAAAAAATAGGTCAACAGTGAGCAACCTGTTGGTTTATAAAAATTATCTGTGTCAGGCTTTTGCAAAGGGCGGTCAAGTCGATTCTATTTACACGGATTTCTCTAAGGCCTTTGATAAAGTTAGTCACGGTATACTTCGCCGTAAGCTTCTGACATACGGCTTTCA
The DNA here is from genome assembly GCA_951804965.1 of Horisme vitalbata. Lineage (NCBI taxonomy): Eukaryota > Metazoa > Arthropoda > Insecta > Lepidoptera > Geometridae > Horisme > Horisme vitalbata. Next base: position 10,831,433 of record OX638100.1, on the reverse strand, counting down.
CGGTAACTTGTATCGATGGCTGTGCTCGTATCTAAACAATAGAAGTCAGTTGGTGGCTTTGAAAGGGTTTGTATCCTCTCCTGTAGTCGTGACTTCCGGGGTTCCACAGGGGTCACACCTAGGGCCTCTTCTTTTCGTTATTTTTATTAATGATTTAATTCAGCGTCTATCATGTAACTGTCTTTTATACGCGGACGATTTAAAAATCTTTAATATAATTTCTACTGTTAATGATTGCAAAAATCTTCAAAGTGATTTAAATACTGTGTCCCAATGGTGTAAATGCAATCGAATGTATTTAAATATTGATAAATGTTTTATAATATCATTTACAAATAAGCGTCATAGGTTAATTAATGACTACAATATTGATGGTCAGGCGCTGAACCGAGCTTATATTGTGAAGGACCTGGGTATTCTGTTTGACGACAAACTTTCATTTCGTGCCCACTACCAACATATAACTACAAGAGCCTACCAACTTTTGGGCTTCGTTCTGAGATCTACAAGAGGGTTCAAAAGGCCTCGCAGTCTCTTGTACTTGTTCTATGCTCTTGTGAGAAGTATTTTAGAATATGGTTGTCCTATATGGTCTCCTAACTATAAGGTTCATAAGAACGAGATTGAGAGAATTCAAAAGAAATGTCTGCGAATGCTGACTTATCGAATACATCCAGGTCGTTCCGATCTGAATTACGAAGAGAGGCTTAATAGATATAATGTCCAATCCCTTGAGACTCGTCGTATATATTTTGACATGGTTTATCTTTATAAAATAATACATTCTCTGATAGATTCTCCTGATCTGTTATCCTTGGTATCATTCAATATTAAATTTAGGGCACGCAAGTCCAATGAAACAAATCTGTTTGCCTTACAAATTTATAAAAATAACATTTCTTTTTATAATCCTTTGATCAGAATGGCTCGTCAGTACAATGAAATGGCTAAAAATAATATACAACTGGATATATTTGTTTCTAAATTGAGCCAATACATAAAAAATGTCAAAGACATCCTCCATCCCAAAGCACTAGATGTTTGTTAGTCATAAAATAAAATAAATAAGTTTGTTACTTAGTCTCTTTTTAAAATATTAAACCATTAAAATATGTAATACCAATACCGACTTGTTAGTTATATAGTTATAGTTATATAGACTTATCTAGTTAATTGTAATTTTGTTTTTTCTGCCTTCTTTTTTATTGTTTTATTGTTGTTTTTAGAAGTTTAGGTCTAATTATAATTAAGTCTTTTGTAAAGTTTGTATAGTTTGCTTGATGATTTACCTTTTACTTTTACTTTTATATTTTTCTGTATGCACATATTTTTATGTTACTACCTAGTTATAATCTGTGTTTTTATATAATTTTGTTTTTAAATGGTTGTAATGTGTTTGTGCATCTAAATAAATAAAATAAAAAATAAACATTTCGTTCATTCATTCATTCATGCTGCCGTAATACTATCAATCAACTTTTTCCCTGCGTTATTATCTGCTTTATAGTAACAAACAGAGCTAACCTAGTAGGATGGAGGCCTATTTCCGATCCTGAGGTTTGCATTTAAGCATGAGGGTTCGAATTTCTGCCAAGCACACGGATTTTTCGTTTCAAAAAATGTATGTGAGTATTGCCACGTCGTCATAATGGTGAAGAGACACGTAGTGAGGAACCCCACAGCTTAATCAGGTCCATACGTATTGATAATATATTTCCTGTGGGTAACGCTTACTAGGCGGAGTAAATGGGGAATGGTGAATGGTTCTGGGGAAAACTATAGGTGATACAGGCAATACAAGTTCCATGCGATACAGCATTTCCCTTGGTAAGAAAAAGTTACCACTTGTCGTTGTAATATCTTCTGAACAAGAAGTAAAGGCTTTTATGGCATGAAAAAGTTTTAATTAACCAGCTATAACGTCAATAAAAATAGAAGTCGAGTCGAGCTAGTAAATTGTTAGTAAGTATCTTCAAACAACAACAAAACATTGCGAACAAACTTGAAAACACTTCTAACATATTACCTACATACGTTACGTCATAAACCCGTTTGTTAACAAAATACGGGCGGGAAAAGTTAAATTATGGCTAAGTAGAGGAGTAATGTGGGCAGACATTTTTAATAATAGATATTTAGCTGTTCGTTTCTTGTTTTGCTATAAGCAGTGTCCAGCAGGGGACCGATATAAGCGATATTGGACGTTTTAACTTTTCTCTCACTACCGCGGATGTTAATTTTACACACTAATTCATTTAAGTTGCCACATACCGCTTCATTCCTTCTTCTAATCTAAAGGCCAACTCTGGTGCCAAAGCCGTTGATAAACAAACTTACACCAGAGGCCGAAGAACAAATATTTTGACAATTCGTATCGTAAGCGTATCGTAAAATTTAGGCCAATATCAATTTCAATTCCAATTTATTTATTTGTCAAAAATATAGTACATTACAACTACTAAATTAAGGAACAAACTATGAGTAAACTTAACTAGGTATATCAACACGTTATTTCGAATTTATACTTTTACTTTGCCAAAATTTCACGATACGCTTACGGTACGACAAGTCAAAATATTTTTCCGAGGCAAGAATAATTTGTATACAATGTTTTGTAACAATAAAAAAAATACTATCGAATCAAAATAAAAAAATATAATAACAAACATTGCATGCACAATTTGATTAATCTGCTCAATAAGGTGTTATTATAGCTGGAAGCCCATATAAAAAAGGTAAATATGTCTCAGAACGCACCTGTAGCCCAACACAACAAAAGAATGCTGAGTAATGCTTGCCGATTTTTTGGCTAAGAAATAATTCACTTGTTGATTCTACTCTAGCTTCATACTAACATTATTTTTATGTAGATACCTATGAATAATACATTACTTATTTTGCTTCTAAATAAGAGTTAGACATAGACATAGACTAGACAGAAATTAATTCATACAAAACTGTACACAACAAAATAAAAGTGGACAAGTATCTATAGCACATACACAGATATAATAGCTTAGCATAATAATAGTTAGCTGGCAACCTATTACATAAAAAATCGTCACTTTTTATTCTAAACTCTTTTATAATTAACGAGATAAGGGGACGCTTGAAACTTTCAAAGAAAGTCGTAACCACGAGTTTTTGGTCAAGATTTGAAAAAGCAAGTTAAGTACTTAATAAAATAAGAACAATCATTTATAAATTGGCATAATATCCTTTCTCTCTTACAATCATTATCCAAGCCAGTCTGTTACTAATCCTATGAGCATCGTAAATCCAGCGAGTGGGAAGTCAAGCTACACCACAATATTTAGACGCGTCTTAGTTTTAGGTGGCTGTACTAAGCGTCGGCTTTGAATATTAAATGTAGGTGGAATAATTATGTTACACCAGCCACCCTGGTTTGATACGCGGGTAAGAACCCATTTAAAAGCCTTCGAGCAGTGTAACAAATTCCATGAGAGGCGTGCTAAGTGTTTGTAACGGCAGCCTTAGTTGCGACATCACGGGGCAACTATGTGTCGAAGAATGTGTTTATGGTGCCAAGAATGAAGCTCCTTAGCAGTGGGGGATTCTCTTCAACGTTTCGTAAATGTCTATCGAACTAACAACCTAATTTTGTGTGTATATTTTGTTCTATATTGTTTCTTGTATGTGCGGTGGCTTTTCATTTTAAACCTTCATACGAAAAAATAAAGTTTTCAATAGAATATAGTATTTTAATACTAGCCAGAATTTCATTATTAACTTGAGATGTAATATTTCCCGATTCGCTCTCTGATTCCAGCGTAATTCCACCGCTGACCTTTACAAATACCTGAAAGCCTTTTGCCTGCCTGCTAAATTGCAAAGCTTTCGTTATGAAAATTCCTTTAATATTATTTTATAAGATAACGAAATGATTTATTATAAACTTTAGAACTGATAAATTCCAACGAGGGAATACTTATAAACAAAGTTAATGAAAATTTGAGTTCCAACATGGTCTTTAAGAAATTTTAGTGATACAAAATGATGACACACATAGTCATCCATTAAAATATCTAAAGCATAACCGTCGGCCGTCCATTGCAGGCTGTAAACATTTCAGAAACGGGACTTTAATCCGGGCCATAAAAGTAATCCTCTCATAAAGTTACGCGACGATGGACAACGTAAGGGTAAGGATTTTCTCGCACAAAGATTTCGAAGTAATTAAGATAAAATGCCGGCGAGTTTTTGTATGTAACTGGAGGCAGGAGCTACTCACTCGTTTTTCAACGCTCATATGCCGAGTTAATCCTGGAGTATGCAATAAAGCTGCTAAAGTATTTGTGTTCCAAGCGAAATTACCCATATTGAAAATACCCTTCGGCGCTAACAGCCGGCTGAAGGCTTATTTATACCGTGCATTATGTAGACTTACCCTGCTGTAGGCACGTAAAAATGCGCCTAAAGAGAGTTACACTTAAAGCCTTTCGGAACCATTTAATACTTTAATTTAATACACTTCGAGGGACTTACAAATTGTTCCCGTATTGATTTGCAATAATAAGATTGCTTTGTTTAAGTTATGCAAAGTATTTGCTATTAAAGCGAATTTAAATGAGGACTTGGAATGACTTGAAATTCGGAGAGTTTGAAAGTTAGACTCATAAATTTTATAAAATAAAACGTTTTTACGACGTTCTTGACTGTATCGAAATATAATCTTTGTGAAAGGCGAAAAAAGGGTTAGGGTTACAAAAACCGTGGTCGTCCATCAAAGCTTCTGTCAACGAGGCACGCCATCAATGCCGCAAAAACAATTAGTAGGTCAATATTTATTTGATTTCCCGAACCCCAGCCATGAATGATTGCCAACTGTATCGCATTTTTTATATTTGTTGGATAAAACTGAATATAGATTTATTTACCTACGGATATACATGCACCTTTACTTAAAAGCAATTACGTTTTTAAAAAATAGATTCTATGTATCGCATACATTGCGAAAACTCAAAATCTCTCAATAAAACATAAATAAAATAAAACATCCCCGATTGTACAAATAAATTTACCTCGAGTCCTTAAGTAAAACCGCTCCTAAGCAAATACGGCTCGGAAAATAAGTGAACAGTCCGTTTTAGGTCATTTCGTGTTTATTTGCTGCTTACAAATAAATTGTGTAATTATTCTCAACAATGCTTCCGACGTTTGATAAAGGTATTCCTTTAACTGTGACTTGTATCTTAACTCCAAAAAGTAAATCTCTTTAATCCGCAGCTTACAAAATCAAGGGGTTCCAATCTTTGGAACACAAGCCAACCTCATCTGCCCTTGATGCAATCTAGTAACTTACTAAGAGGCTTCTGGCAGCCGGCTGATTGCAGCATAGCGCAGCCTACCTCCGGCACAGCTAAATTCCCAAACGGGTGACGGGCAACAACGTCCGGGTGGTGCGACAAGCTCTGCCCTGGGATACCCAACCCGCATGTCCATAGCGGAGATTATGGGCATATCCCCTTTCTTTTTATGCGAGGCCTATGTCCAGTAGTGGACTGATATAGGCTTATGTATTGTATGTATTGTTACTCTACTAGAATCCTCATAGAAATATAACGAGTTATTCATTCAATCTAAAGTTAAACTGCCATTTACATAGCGAACTGGCGAACAGAACCTGAATACATAATTACAAGTTTAAATTTAAAAATTAAAAAGTAGACCAAGTTATCTGACCCTAGACTGCTTTACACTTTGGAAGTAACTTCGGAAGTAGGAAGTTTTTACAATTTAATTTCATATTGCTTCTACAAGGAACTAGAACAGCTACAGATCGTATAGAGATTTTTTTTGTTTTATAGCAGCACTGTTTCCTGAGAAAGTGTTTGCCTTTATTAGTTTATTTCACACAAAAATATTTCTTACTCCTACCTACTGCCACATCAATGCAAAATAAGGCGCTCATGGAGTGGCGTACATCGGTGCTGTTCTTACCAGATCATGTTGGTTAAGCAATACTCCACCCGGTCACTACTTGGATGGGTGACCGTTTAGCGGTATTAACGTCTGAGCGCTACCTTACTTCGGAAGGCACGTTAAAATGTTGTTCCCGGCTTTTTCAGTCACTTAGCAATGTCGGAGGGGACTAAAAACTCTGACACCAGAGTTGGCCAATAGATCATACAAATAAAGTATATTTATGAAAGAAAACGAATATTTTATGATTGCTGAAAGTTTGGTAACAAAAGTAAAGCCTTTGTAAAATTATACATGTTCCAAAATATTTCAACAACCATGAAAAAGTAACTATCCATTCGCCACTGGACAATGAATTTTATATTTTTACTTGCTTTTGCCCGAGGCTTCGCTCGTGTTTAAATTTATTATTATATCCCTCGAGAACAGTACTTTTTATCTGAATGAAAGGTAACCATAAATAACTGACTGACTAAGTACTTTAAATTCAAAACATGACGTTCGTTTGTGTAGTTAAAGCGTGGAAACTTAACAAACAAACAAACAAACTCACTTTTGCATTATTATATATAAAATATAAAAATACAATATGTTAGAATTTTTTTGATTAAGTGAAAAATTTAGAAAAAAAAATAGAAAATAGAAAAATATTTATTTACGATACATACATGAAAAGAAAGGTATTACAAACAAAAAGAAGTAAAATATTATGTAAAATGTACGTATGTATTTCAAATTTAAACCAGTTTTAAGTGAAAATAGCATTCACGCTGTCGTTATGTTTTCTTTTGATTAAAATGCAACTCCTTGCTCAAAATATACACAAGCAATATTATAACGATAAACAGTTTCTAATAATGCAAATGAACCTCAGAAAACTAACACAAAAAAACAGTAACTTCTTTAAGGACGCGCCCGCGCCGTTGCCCTTAGGTTTTTGAGTTTAATAAGTAGGACATTTTAATGTTCTCAAGAAATCTGCATACTGAGCTTAAACAGATCTGATATCAAGATATATAAAAGATAAAATATTTAGTACAAAATATTTTATCTTATAAATATCTTGTAATGGATTTCCGCAAAGTCACGCCTGATTAAATTTATTATCTTAAGATCTGATATCCACTATAAGAACAAAACCTTCTGCCTTTCCTTTATCTAGGTTCAAAGTCTTTGAGTTTTTAGGTCACCTCAAAGCCTCTGACATGACTTATTTGTCTTTTTATGAGTCTGTCTGATCACACAGGGCAAAGGCCTCCCTTCCCTCTTTTCACACTTCCCTAACTTGGAAAAAGCCAGGACCAAACATATTATCGTACCGTAACGTATCAGCACAGAAGCGCTTGGATTAAAATGCAACTGAGCGGTTTCCCATCCGTGTGAGTGCTGTTAAGACATCAATATCTCAATGTGGTAAGAACAACTATGTAAGCCTCGAGCGCTTCAAACGAGGATGTCGTTTAGGCTTTGTTCTGTGTTTCTTCATTGGCTAGTAAACAGATGTTTTAGTGAAAAATATTTGTCTCCATTTTGAAACCCTCCCAGGTTAAATGTAATGTTAACAGCGTCCGTCGTGCATTTGGAAAGTCGTCTATGCCGCATGAAGATGTCGCGGTGACATTCCACCGCCGCCTCTCTTTGGCAAGCGCGCAAATTCCACGACTTGACAAAATTCCCTACAGAACGTTGAGTCTGGCCTGCACCACAAAGGTTTATAATGGGCAAATGTTTTAGGAATTATAAGTAAGCCAGTAAAATTACTTACATAATGTTTTGATACACCAAGGTCAAAGTACGAAATGTGAAACATAAATTTATAAAGCTACATGTATGAAGTTAGTAGATATATATGAGACTAATAGCCGGCTGAGATGCAAAAGATTGTGGGTTCAATTCTCCCTGCGGAACAAATGTTTCTGGCTCTGGGTGTTGTATTATCATGAGGCAGTTCCTGATACCCACGATACAAATGCGAATCCTCAGGTTAGGTATGTAACCGTTGTTAGAAAAAATATTGGTCCAAGCTAGCAAAATACATTGATTTTACGAGTAAACAAACAGTATCACCTCAATAGAATGGACGATGCTATGTATCAGATAAATGTGATTGATGATAACATACTGTAGTGAATTCCGTTCTACCCTGTGGTTCTACCGTAAATATATCTTGCTAAGGAAAAATGTGTAGCTACCTCGTCATTGAACGTAAAATTAAGCTTTTGAAACATCGTAATTTCTGTGGCAAGTTAACAAAAATACTATGATATTTATAATGATGAATATAATGATATTTGATATATAGATACACATAGATGAAATACTATGATATTTATATGATATGGTATTATCATGGTATGCTGTTTAAAATCACACAAATATTTTAAATGCGAAAGTATGAAGTATGAAATAAACTAACACTTAACGCCGTAACAGCTGATCGGATTTGGATGAAACTTGGGGTAAACATAGTTTGTGACCTGGATTAACACAGACTACTTTATACCCCGATACTACGTAAACAAAACCATGGCCGGAAGCTAGTAAAATAAGCTGTTTTATGTATAATACATATATAAGCTGGTGACAATATCTTTATTATCAGCATAAGTTCTTGGCTTATCACTTCGCTGACTCAAAATCCATTTCACCAATTTAGTCCAATCGAATTCTAAGCGTCTGCTAATAATAATAATATTATTATTTTGCTATCAATCAACACTCCAAGCTTCCGTTCCACAGTATTGTATTGTATTATTCTGGGGTTGTTTGACTGACATGCCGGGAGCGCGACCTCGCCCTTAACAATTTTCTTCAATGACATGTTATGATGAGGTCGTGTGTTTGTTGGTGCTAGTTTGTAAAACAATTTCCCATTTGAGACACTTGTCAGTTCAACTCGTCTGAACAATAATTTAGGTACGTGTCGTTTCGTGGATTTCTTACCCAACCGAAGTCCTCTTCAGGCGGGTTATTAAATTTTCCAAAGAATTATTATTTAGACACATTTTGACAATACAATACAATTTATCAATAATACCCGCAAAAAATACAACAAAGTCGTTAATCACCAATTTATAAACAGTGAGACGAATCCCCGAGCCAAGTTCGCTTAAATTCCGTATTACGGAGTTTCTTTTGCTCCGTCACAATCTGATAAAACGGAAAATCCGAAACAAGACAGTAGCGATATCATCTGTCCTGGTAAAACGTTTGGCACGTGACGTCGGTGCAGATACAAGGATGCAAGCTGGCGATTCGGATCGATTGCATAAATTTTAATATAAGCCACGGCTTCCGCGCCCATCACCCCGCCCAGACGGAAACTGATTGTAATTACTGACCATTATTGATAAGCACCCGACCCATAATTAAATGGAGATATAGTGCAAATGATTAACTGTTATGGCTATTGAATTGTGTAAACGTTACGTGATATATTGCTATCAAACGACATTGTGATTGCGCCGGTATATCGTGCCTTTATGATCTCATTTCGGGTAATTGATATGTCCTGTTGGTCACGATAATTGATTTTATTGGTGCCGCAATAAAAAAGCGCTACAAAAGCTGCATCCACAGATTTATGCATAACGTAGTGTATACATTTTTTGTTGATTACAATGAATGTATGGTAAAACTGATGATTACTGAATTCAGCAGTTTACAACAACTCTTGCAAGTATTCTAACCGTTTTACTCATATTAGAAAGACTAACTAATATTATAAATATAAAAGCGAGTTTTTTTTTGTTTGTAACGCTGAAAGCGTTAAAAAAACCTGCTCAATTCATGATGATCGGCATCATGAAATTTCACATTCATGTTTACTTTCACAGAAATGAACAAGTAAGGCAAACGTTCCCGAGAGATATAAAAATAATATTAACACGAGCGAAGCCGCAGACTAAAGCTAGTAATTTATAATTATGTATTTTAGGGAACCAAATATTACATAAAATTATATTCATCAGCGTGGTGATTGACTAACTCTGTTGCAAACAGAAATGATTGACACGGATCCTATTTTAACAAACTGTGAAAGTTTGTCAATTGACAATCATTTAATTTTAAAATTTTCAAACCGCAATTTGTATACAACAATAAATACATGCAAAATATGTCTTACCTGGCTCTTCATAGGGTCCGTATTAATCTGGCACATGTAGGTCCCGGAGTCTTTTGGCTCCACATTGCTAATGTAGAGTTTCCAAGTATTGTGCCCATTGTGGGTGACTGACAAACGTGGGTTCAAAGTCACCATATGAGTGTGAATGGCCAGGATTGTCTTCGTATCCGACTTTATCCATGCAACCTGAAACATTATATTTATGTTAGAAAATATAAAAACAATAGTCTCTAGGTAGATCTACGATAGCCTACTCAACAATAAAAAAAATATTCTATTAAATATTGTTTACACCACGACTTGGACGCTCACAAAAGAGACTGTGTACCAGATGAGAGTTGCACAAAGAGCCATGGAGCACACTATGCTCGCCATCAAGCTTATAGACCGTATTTCTAACGTCGAGATCCGAAGTCGAACAAACGTCAACGACGTTGGGAACCGTGTAACGGAACTAAAATGGAGTAGGGCAGGACACCTGGCAAGGCGATGACAAGTGGAGTAAGGCGATAACACAATAGCGTCCAAAAACCGTGTACAGAAACGACGACCAGCAACTACATGGGCGGACGATATTGCATCCATCGTGGACCAAAACTGGATGAGATGAGCGTTGTACCGTGGAGATTGGCACATACAAAAGGAGGCTGATACCCAGCAGTAGGTGAAGAAGGGCTGTGGATGATGATGATTATGATGATGAAATATTATTGATATATGCTTAGATAGTACGTGAATATCCAGAGACGACTATATGAATACGTTAGCGATCATGTAGAACTGTGGAAAAAGATCTAGAGGGACTTATGACCACTTTGACTGTGGTGTTGCTTGTTGCGCAGAGACATGATACGTTTCCATTGTAAACATAGCAGATAGCGCAAAGTGGAAGAAAAATTTTAGAAAAGCTGACCCCATCATGATGTTGGTTACGGCCAGGAAGAGAGATCGAGATGCTCAAGTGGTTACACATATCTCAGGAATAGTCAATAAAATTTTGTAGCAGAGCAGTTACATGCTTTCGCTCAAGATGCCGTTTGATCTAATGTGTTACAAGCACCTTACGTACATTCGCGATAGTAAAAGTAACCACACTCACCTTATAGCCACCGAGATGATTGACAGTACAAGTGAAGTGCACATCCCTGCCTTGAGCGAGTGTCACATTCTCAAGTGGGGATAGAAATTCGGGTTCCGGCTCGCTGTACCCCGACCCTTGTAGCTGACCTGTCAAGTATACTGTGTTTAAATCAAATAAGCTTATACCGGTAGTTTTACTTTGTAAAAATGGTAAGCGAAGACCCATAGTAACTCAGAAGGATCAACAGTATTTTGGTCCAAAGCTAGTCTGTTAACTTGAACTAATATAGATACGAGTAGATACTTGATAGTCTTGAACATAGGCGTTGATACCCGTGGGTCTTGGGTTCGAATCTCGGCTTTTGGTTGGTTTGGTGATTTATGCACGCACTTGACACTGTTTAAGTCATCTAGACTAGATGCAACGGCCTAAGGTAGACGTTAATAGTGAAGAAACGTGAAGTGCACGTGGTAAAATTTCTGATAAGTGATAAGTCAATCTTAGTGTATTCATGAAGCCGTAAAAATTGATACAATGAAATGAAATGAACTATTTTATTAAATATACATGTACGTATACAATCCTCATTGACGTACTATTAGTAAACTTTAGACAATCCTATAAGTAGTTACTAATTTAAAACTCCTAGTTCGATAACTGTTGAGTATCGGGATTTCTTCCAGGAAATTGTAATGAAACTCCCACGGTCCAATAGAAAGTTATAATGATACGTATATGCTTTACAGTAGTTTAATTAAAATATACAAGATGAAGTATGTGCGTCGTTTGCGTGGTTCGACGGCCAAGTGTTGGTCCGGCGCTCGGGCGCGGGCGCGGGAGGGGCGCTAAACCGGTATTTGTTTATAGAAAGTATAAACAACAAAATTAGTAAACAAACTAGGAAGACCAATGATATGGCGTACTAATGCCCCCCGTCGAGCTGAATTGTAGATTGTATAAAATATACGGAATTCGTACATATACACATGCATTTTTATGTGAACTCGCTTCAAACAAAACAAATAATTCCGTGGAATTCATTTACGAACGTTTTCTCGATAAGGTTGTTTGATTAACAATACCTTTACAGAAAACAGTTGAATCCGCTTTATTTTCAATTATAGGCAAACATAATCAGAGGAATACAGATTGAATTGACCTTTCAAATTGGTTAAAATCGGGTCAGCCTTGCACAAACAAAAGTGGGAAAATTGCCGATGTTGCCGTACTCAATGACAATTGATCTATCCTTTGTTAAATTAATGTATCCTTTGGGAAGTTCCTTTATACTACTATGCGATACATCAACAAAAGTGGGAAAATTGCCGATATTGCCATACTCAATGACAATTGATCTATCCTTTGTTAAATTAATGTATCTGTACGGTATCTTGCTAACCAGTACACCTAGATTGTTAAATGATAATGCTTGAAATAGGCAATAACTTGATTATATTGTCCAAACTGTTAATGAGTGAACTGTACACTGATTATGATGATGATGTTGGTGAGAACGCGCGCCCTTGGTGGCTGAATGCGGACTGATTGTTTTTGAATAATGTGAATAAAACGAAATGTTGTAGTGATTAAATTGGGTCGCACGCGCTGCGCCTTTCTGCTGACCTAGGAAGATGCACGGTTGCTTGTACCGTACATGCTCCCAGGGGAGAGAATGAAATGTTGATTGTGCGTATGAGTGATATGAGTGACAAGGTGATTCCATTTAGTCCTTATGCTAATAACAAGGTGATTCCATTATTGATTTTAATGCTAAATCTTAAAAGTCCCTAAGAGAAATTTGCTTTTCTAGGCATGGGGGTGGTACACTTTTCCACTTTATGCACTAAGGGAGATTCAGAATTTACACTAGCACACGATTCACTGATATTTTTATCACACTCACTGACATTGTAAGTAACACTATACACGCACGGGGTGGGTCGGGCCGCTGAGGCCCCGACCGATGCACGTCGCAGAGCGCTGGCGGTTGGCTGAGGGCTCGCTTGTTCGACCCCCGCCGTCGCCGCCGCCGCCGCCGCCGCCTGCTCCGCCGCGGCGCCCGCTTGCTTGTTGCGGGCTTTGCGGAGTTTCCGCACGATGATGATGACTCCACAAACTAAGATGATTCCCAGGATCGCGTAAATTGCAGTGTATTGGTGTACGTCATGATAAGAAATTTGTACCAAGTTTTCCTGAGCTCTTAGATCGTCTAACTGTTTTCTGATGGTTATATTCTATTTCCATAATTGATGTTTGATTTTTTATAAGTGAAGCCATGTGATTTTCATTGTATTGCAATGACAATATATCTTGTTTATATTGTTCTGCGAATCGTTCGTCCAGTACGCCGAAAAGACTGTTAGAGAGATATCCGACACCGTTGATAAGGCCTCGGCGCCGGCGCTTGTCTCGGCGCGTGCTGGAATGCTGGCTCAGCAACAGGTGGTTATAGTATTCTAATTCTGAGTACTCGTGTTGTAATTGTTCTGTTATTATATCGCAGTATGATGTTTTATTTAATTGATTGCAAACTTGATTTAGGTATTTGATATATTTACTGCATGATATTGTTCCTTGCCAATATGGGTTTATCGCCGGATGGTGTGTTGTTGGTTGAATTGGTTTCATGATCACCTTTTCGTTCGTTGACGGGAAGGACGGACAACTTTAATATAGGACGCTTGATTAGTCCAGTTTTTGTCTTCAAAGTGACCACCCTGACGTGGCCGTCCGCTCCCGGATGTAGCTCGACGACGCGACCTAATGCCCACTTGCCCGGTGGTAGATTCGCATCATTGATTGTGACTACATCATTGATTTGGATGTTGGGCTGCTGCCTTCTCCACTTGCTTCTTGCTGTTAGCTGGCTGAGATATTCACAGCGCCAACGTTTCCAAATATCCTGGACAATCTTTTGAGTGACAAACCATCTTGTTCGCATGTCTGTTTCAGTTTCCATGATAGTCATGTCCTGGTTGATATTGATGAAGCTTGATGGTGTTAGAAATTCTAGGTCATCGGGGTCTTCAGTGAGCGGACACAAAGGTCTTGAATTAAGTATCGCATCTGTTTGTGCTAAAATCATAGAATACTCTTCAAAGGTCAATCTTTGCTCTCCGATCACTCTCCGTAGATGGTACTTGACGCTTTTAACCGCTGCTTCCCATAAACCGGCTACTGTGGGCCAGGACGGTGCGTTAAAATGCCATTCTATGTTCATGTTTATGTTGCCATTTCTACAATAAAGTCTTGATCAAATGTCTGTTCTATCTGTTGATATTCTTGGGCAAAAATGTTACTAGCACCGACGAAGTTTGTGCCGTTATCACAATAAATATGTCTAGGGGACCCCTTTCTTGCGGCCATTCTGCGTAGTGCGGCCAAGAATGCCGATGATGTGAGGTCCGAGACCAGCTCTAAGTGAACGAGTTTTGTCACCATACATATGAAGACTGCAATGTATCCTTTAGTGGTCTTGATACCACGACCCTTGTTAGCCTTTATGAATACATGCCCTGTATAGTCAATGCCCGTGTGGTAAAATACCTTCGCCACATTACATCTTTCTGATGGTAGATCTCCCATTAACTGTGTCATCTTTTTTGGATTATGTTTGCGGCACGAGACGCATGTATGTAAACGTTTCTTTACGGCTCTGTTTCCACCAATGATCCAGTATTTTTGCCTGATTGTTGCTAGCGTAACTCGAGCTCCACCATGTAGAGTACGTTTGTGTGCGTGGTCTATGACTAAATCAGTTAGATGTCCACTATGTGGTAATATGATTGGGTGTTTCATGTCTGGGGCGAGATTAGCCTTGTTAATCTACCCCCGACCCTAAGAAGTCCGTCTTCATCTAAGAACGGATTTAATGCCAATAACTTTCCTTTAATCTAAATATTTCGCTGTATGTTATTTATTTCGTCCGAGAATTCTGTTTGTTGTACATATTTTATTAATTTACATTCTGCTGAATTGATTTCTTGCAATGTTAGGTATTTATGTTGGCGTGTTTGTTTTTGTTTGACATAGTTAATAAACCTTAAAATCCATGCTAAAACTCTTGTTAGTTTTTGAAGAGAGCTAAATCTTGTTATTAGTTCCCCTATTATGTATTTTTCGCTTTTCTTGTTAATAAGCGTGTGATTAACTTGTTTGTATTTTGTAGAGCTTTTTGCCTCTTCGTCGGTTGTGAAAGTTTCGCCTTGATCCTTCTGACTGCTGTGTTTAGGTAGCCAAGAAGGTCCTTTCCACCACAAGGAATGCACTTTTAGCTGGTTTATACTCATCCCGCGGCTAGCACAGTCAGCTGGGTTCTCTGCAGACTTTACGTATCGCCACTGCTCAGCGGAGATTTTTTCTGTTATTTGTCGCACCCTGTTTGCGACAAAGGGTTTCCATCGGCCTGGGTCACCTTGAAGCCATGCAAGAACTACCATAGAATCGACCCAGCCGTATATTTTGGTATTATATTTATTTAAACATTCCTGGACTTTTGTCATCAACTTTGCTAAAAGTAGAGCGCCGCTAAGCTCGAGCCTTGGTAATGATACTGATTTGCCTGTTGGAACAAGTCTCGATTTTCCTGCTACCAATGACACTCTGACTTCGTCATCAGTCGTGAGCTTACAGTAGATGACGCAAGCATAGGCCTTTATAGAAGCGTCACAAAACCCATGTAGCTCTATATGTTCTCCTTCTTTCTGAGTCCCCAACCAACGTTATAATTGAAACTCATTTATTTTCGACATGTCGTCCCGGATGTCTAACCACTCTTTAATGATGTTATCAGGCAATTTATCATCCCATTGGATTTTTGATATCCATACCTTTTGGAACAATAATTTAAGTTTGGTCGATATTGGTGACAACCATCCAAGTGGATCGTACAGCTTGGATATATCTGAAAGCATTGTTCTTTTGGTAGGTTTCTTTTCTATAGGGTGTAACTGTGATTGAAATGTAAATAGATCTTGTTTAGGGTTCCACCGCAGTCCCAAAGTTTTTGTGGATTCTGGCTGTTTAAACTCGAAATTATCTTGTTTGTGCTCATCACCTGTCGTGTTCTGTAATAAGTATGGTGAATTGGATTTCCACTTCCTAAGGTTAAATCCACCCGATTTCAGTAGTCTGATTAACTCTTGTTTCAGGTGGAAGGCTGATTCGAGTGATTGCGCCCCATGTAAGACGTCATCCATGTAAAAGGATTGTTCCAGGACTTGTATAGCTTCACTGTCTTGATAGTTCAGCCGTTCATCATCAGCTAGCTGCTTCAACGTCATCATAGCCAAAAATGGCGCGGCCTTGGTGCCGTACGTGATCGTGCAAAGCTGATAATTTTTGATCAATGAGTCTGTAGGATCTCGCCATATTATTTTTTGGAACTTTTGATCTTGTTCATGTATCCAAATGAAACGAAACATTTTCTCTATGTCCGCTGTAAATGCGTAGCGAAATTGCCTCCATTTGAGTAACAAACATTGAAGATCTTGTTGTAGATTGGGCCCCTTTAGCATTAGGTCGTTAAGGCTTTTTCCAGATGTCGTTTTTCTAGATGCATTGAATACTACTCGAAGTGCCGTTGTAGATGACTCATCTCGTAGTACACAATGGTGTGGTAAAAAGCAATCAGGTTTCAGGTTGCCCATTGATGGTTTCATATGTCCCAATGACTCATACTCGTGTATAAAAGATTTATATTCTTGTTCGATGTACTTGTTACTTATAAATTTCTTTTCCAATTGGTGAAATTGGGCAATTGCTGTATGTTTAGAGGCTCCTAGTTGTTCTTCAAAATTCTCCTTGAAAGGAATTCTTACCTCATATGAACCATCATTCCGCCGTGTTGTGGTGTTTTTATAATAGTTCACACATTGATGGTCTTCGTCTGATAAAGTAGGTGTTTCGGTTATGTCTTCTATCTCCCAGAATTTTTGTAGTTCATCCACGTGATTAAGGACTACACTGCAGTGATAGGTCTGTACATTACCGCACAAAATCCAGCCCAAACGGGTTTGCTGAGCTACGGGAACCGCTTGTTCTGATCTGCTTATTCCGTCCATAATGATTTGTGAGTACACGTCAGCCCCTAAAAGTATGTCCACTGGACGGCTTACATGAAAGTCTGGGTCTGAAAGCTGTATACCATCCAGATGAGACCATGTTGGCTTGTTGAAAGTGTAGCTTGGTAAGTTTTTGATTAGGGTGTGCATTATGAAGACTTCTGTTTTGAATGAAAATGTACTGTTTAAGGACTGGCATGAAATTGTTGTGACACCTTTGCAGCTGCTTTCCTTAGCTCCAATGCCTGATATGACTCCCTTACACCGATTTCTTGTTAAGGATAAAACCTGTGCGGCCTTTTCGGTTATAAGAGAAATCTGAGAGCCTTGGTCTATCAGTGCTCGTAGCGTATGATAAGATCCATCTCCTGCTTGAACCTTGATCAAAGCTGTTGCCAACAAAATTTCGACGCCGTTGTTGCCTTGTTGCAACGCGTTGTTTTCTTGTTCTGTTTTATTGTCTGTTATAGTTATGTTGACTGATGGATTATCGTAAGCCTCATGTATTAGGGTATTGTGCTTTCCCTGGCATTCACGACAGCATTTTTCTGATATACATGCCTGGTTTTTATGATCAAAAAGACAGTTTTCACAGACATGAAGTTTCCTAACTGTTTTAAGTTTTTCCTGTGGTGGCTTATTTAAAAACATATTACAAAAGTACAATCCGTGTGTTTCTTTGCAAAGTGGACAAATTCTTGCTTTTGCTAAGTTGCTTTTATTCGACTCAGTTAATTGACCTCCTTTGTGTGCGGGCAAAGATTGTTTTGAATAATTATTAAACGCGAATTTTGATTTCTGTGAAAATGTTTGTGCAATTGCTGATTTTGGGTTTTCTTGCTTTTTACGCGATGATTCTAATGTTGTGAAATGGATTTCTAAAAACTTTAAAAAGTCTTCAAGCGATGGTAAATCCCTTGGGTTCTTTAAAGATTCTAAATAATGATTGTGAGATTCCGTATCCAACTTTTGTAATAGAATATGCACTATTAATGGGTCCCAGCTGCTTGTATCTACTCCGAGGTGTTTGATGGCATTTAAACATTCCCGGGTAGTATCGTGAATTTTCTTGATATGCGTAACCGAAGCTTGTTGAGACGTTGGCAGGTTAAGTAAGGTATTCGCATGTGTTGTAAAAATTAACCTTACGTTGTTGTACCGATTGTTTAGAATTTCCCAAGCTACAGAATAATTATCAGTACTGATTTGTAGATGTTGGACTAAACGCTCGGCTTCCCCCTTCAACTTCCCTTTCAGGAATTGCATCTTTTGCGCATCCGAAATCAGTATGTTGTTGTGGATGGCTTCCACAAACAGGTCTTTGAATGATGTCCACTGATTGTAGTTACCGCTAAAGTTGGGAATATCCATTTTTGGGGTCCATAATTCCTTGTGTGATACAGACCATAGTTTTGTGTTGATGTCTTTCTTTACCTTATTGTATGTTATTTCGTGCTTTGTAAAAGAGTTCTCATACGTTTCATCCAAACCTTCCAGCTCGATGTCTAGTTCCAAATGTAAGGAATCTATTATCGCCCACCGAGACTGCAGAGTACGTAAAGCGTCTTCTAGCTCCCATTTCTGGGAGATGACACTAAGATCAATACCTGATACAGTGCGGACGAACGCTCGAAAGTTGCTAGCTTGTCGCTTAAGCATATCATCAAGCTTGCTAGATGATCCTCTGGACACCTGTCTGGCAGCCGATGCCCGCGGCGCATCCTCTTGATCGGACACTTGTTCTGCTTGTTCAGAAAAACGCGGTTGGCTCGTCTCCTCCTGTTGAGACCCTTGTTCCTGCGTCCTAGAGGTCGTAGGCACACCTACCTTTGCTCTCTTGATGAAAACTTGGTACTGTTCGTTGATGAGCGCTTTTGTTGAAATGTACACCTCATGAGCTTTTTCAAACTCGTTTTTTATAAAATACGGATGAGCCCTGCTTCCCTCCGTACTGATACGGTCATGGTTGTGTTGATAATCAGACCAATAAGCTTCAAGAATCTCCAAGCGCCTCTTGAAGTAATCGACTGACGACTTACGATCGGCGGAATCCTTCTTCAGGTTGGTGGCTATCTTGATCATAGCCCCATACAGCTCCTGTTGACTCTCGACGATAGTCTCCATGGTTGTTGTTTGTGTATTAAGAAGGAGAAAATGAAACGATCTTACTTGTTAGCTCGTCACTCCCTCGTTCACACTGCAATCCTGATATAATGTGCACTGATATATTGTTTCGATAACACTTGATAGCTCTAATGTTCAGTGATAGAACTTGATAGTCACTGGTTCGGCATACGCGGTCAAAGTTAACACTTTAAAAAAAGGTAATTACGACGCGTATGGCCTCTTATCGAAGGACCAAATAGATGTACGGTATCTTGCTAACCAGTACACCTAGATTGTTAAATGATAATACTTTAAATAGGCAATAACTTGATTATATTGTCCAAACTGTTAATGAGTGAACTGTACACTGATTATGATGATGATGTTGGTGAGAACGCGCGCCCTTGGTGGCTGAATGCGGACTGATTGTTTTTGAATAATGTGGATAAAACGAAATGTTGTAGTGATTAAATTGGGTCGCACGCGCTGCGCCTTTCTGCTGACCTAGGAAGATGCACGGTTGCTTGTACCGTACAGTATCCTTCGGGAAGTTCCTATATACTACTATGCGATACATAATATTTCATAGTTATTGAATCATTGTAACAGATAAGTATGTCAAATCAACTAAGGATTTTAGTCCTATTTATTATTTCTAAAAAAAACTTGATATGAAAAAAAAAATTATATGGTATAAAAAATATTTGAAGCCAAATTTTGATAAAAAAATTATATTTATAATGTTTTTGTTGGAGTGCACTGTGGGTACTTATTCAATTGTTTGATAACCCAGTAAATCTATTGAGTAAATCGAAAAAAGTATGAAATTATGCATTCTAGCTAAGAGTTAATTAATATTCTACTTTTATCAACTGAGAAGTTAGAAAACAATGGTTTTCTAGCATCAAGTGGCTTATTAATGACAATCTTACTGGAATCTTAATCGACATTCGAATACTACTTCTAAGAGCAAAAAACATTACTTAATACATAAGTCAAGTAAAGTGGAAACCTTTATAGCAGTATTCTGTTTATTTCACCGAACAATGTCATTGCGAGTAAGTTATATTGCTAAGTTTATTTTGTCCCACTGGATGCAGAAATAGCGTTATTAAATCTCTTTTGGAATAGTCAAATGCGCTTTGAAAACTCGCTTCGTAAATGGATTTTCACACTACTCAGTATATTATATCCCTTTGATAAACGTACCTAGCTATAGCAGACAGCAGATTAAAGACTTTCAAACGTTTTGGTAGTTCGATAAAATACATTCTCAGATATCTTACTCGATTTCATGAAATTAATATGGCTCATAATTCACGCCAGCAAGAATAATAGACTTGGATTGGAAAATTGCTACTGACGCTAAAGTTTAATGATAAGATAATTTATCTTAACGCATGTGAACGTTATATGATTTACAAGGCTGTGCTGCAAGTTTTTGGAAATATGTGCCTCTCTACTTGCGGTGCCTTACATTTGAATCATTATTCTCATACCTTGTAAGTCATTATCATCACCTCAGCCTATACCCACTGCTGGAAATAGGCTTCTTCTAATTAGCACCGTTGCGCATTGTCTTCAGCTCGATGCATCCAGCAGCCTTTCACAGATAGTCACTCCATCTGGCTGGGGGACGTCCTACACTACGTTTACTTTGTAATTAAACAACCAAAACTTATTGGATTAAATGGCCTAGATCTGTCATTTAAATATTCGGAATGATCGCAGTTTAGATTTCGCTATAGCAGCCTTTCACAGGTAGTCACTCCATCTGGCTGAGGGCGTCCTACACTTCGTTTACTTTTTAAATAAACAACCAAAAATTATTGGATTGAATGGCCTACATCTGTCATTTAAATATTCGGAATGATCGCAGTTTGGCTTTCGCTATTCGACGTTCGGCATTCGGCGATTAAGGACATGAATCCGGGGATGGTCGGCGCATAAAAAGGGTCACACTAAATGTCCCATACTGTGACATCAAAACGATTAATGGTAGCTCGTGGGATTTCGGAACTCTGAATATTTTCGTTCAATTCGACTAATGCCGGACTCGGATTAAATACATTTTTCACTCTTTTACGCCGCGGGCGTTCAAGTGAAGCGTTGTAGAAGAATTTAATTTGCACATCATCGCTTTCATTTTTATTGAAAAAAAATACTATACTGTCATACTTTTGCATTTACGTTACATTTTCATAAACCTATCTACAATAAACAATACCTTACATTTGAATGGGATTTTTTATTTAATCAGGCAGATTTTTTATTTAAAAAAATGAGCTATATTATGCATAAATATAGCTCATTTTTTTAAATAAAAAATCTGCCTGATTTCAGAAACAGCTATGAAAATAAAACCGGTATTTATCTACAAAGATAATCCGATAATTTGTTTGTAGCCTTCAATTTTCCCCGTATTCCGTTCTTCAGTGTTGCCAAGTTAATCGAAATAATCTTATTATCCAGAAAGCCGATAACCGAAAGTTATCCAGTTTACAAGTCGTAACTTTCAGATACAAAACAAACGATTATTATATTAATAAAATAACCTTGTAATAAGTTTCAAAGTTCAATACAGCAACGATTCGCCAAATTGATTTATGTGAATACTTCACTGCCAGGCATAGTTAAACGGTAAATTGCTTTTCAGGTACCTACCCCATACCTATGAGTGAATTCTTTGGGCACACGTGTAGTAGAAATTATTATCGGATATAGGTTTAATATTCGAGGAAATGCAGTTTTAAGCTGCAGTATTATATTATTATTGCAAGCACAAGCTGTTTTTATAAAAATTGATAAAATGGGAATCTTAACATGATTAAACTGACTTAAAGCAATCCAGGTGTTTTGGTTCAGACATTATTTGCTTTTATTAATATTCTGAAACCTTAGTACTTAGCTTAGTACTTAGCCCCTAACTAAGCAGAGCTGGTATTATAGGAGCCACATCACTGATGTACATCATCATCATCATCATCATTTACATACGGCATACACCAGTCCACTACTGGCCATTTTGGCTTGAGGGTGTCCTACACTGATCGTTTGCGGATCCGCGGTCTTCACTCAAGAACTCATTTGCCCCAATGGTTATCGATTCTTCGACACATATGGCCAGCCCACTGCCACTTCAGCTTACTAATTCTTTTGAGCTATGTCGACAACTTTCGTTCTGTGTCGTATAGTATAGTTACAGATTATATCCTTCAGATAAACTCCGAGTATAGCACGTTCCACAGCTCGCTGGGCGACTTTAAACAGGTGCACTTGCCGTACTGTGAGTGTCCACGTTTGGGCTCCGTACGTCATGAAGGGTTCCTACCCATTACATTAGCACTGATTGAAAACTCAGCTGAGTCCTCCTCTTGGCCTTGGACTTTGAGAAGAATCTCAAAGTTAGTGCATATATAACATCACATTAATATTATAAATGTGAAAGTTTGTGAGTTTATATGGATGTATGAATGAATGGATGAATGTTTGTTACTCTTTCACGCGAAAACCACGGAACGGATTTGGATGAAACTTGGAATATACATAGTTTATGATCTGGATTAACACATAAGCTACTGCTTTTTATCCGGGTACCACGCGAGCGAAGCCGCGGGCGGAAGCTAGCATATATCATATTAATATAAGTAAATCAAGTTAAAGTGCAAGGGGTGTAAGGGGTTCCAACCCCCATCTCCGGAACCCAAGCCAACCTCACCTGCACGTGGTACACCCTGCTAACTAACAAACGGGGCTCTGGCCACCGGCTGATTGCGGCATAGCGCAGGCTAACACCGGCACAGCTAAATCCCCTGGCCGCCCACGGGCAGCAGCGTCGGCGGTGCGAGAAGCTGAACCCTGCGATCCCCAACCCGCATGTACAGCGTGGGGATTATGGGCATATCCCCTTTCTTATAGGGGAGGCCTATGTCCAGCAGTGGACTGAATAGGCTGTTGTTGTTGTTGTTGTAAGTTAAAGTGCATGATCAAAATAAGACTAAATGAAGTATTTTAGTACTTTATAATGTGAAAAATACAGCTATAATATTAAGTATGTAGTTTAATAAAATTATGAACAATTCATCAAGATATACCTATTCCATCTTATATATGTATTTTTGATAGATGTCAAAGTCCAGAACTAGTGATTGCAGCCACATAACATTGAACGATTTTTGAATCGATTATTGACACCATCGTCGAATAAAAAAACTGATATCATTATTTTGTCATTATCATTGTTGGGTCTTAATAACTCAACAAATTATTTATTTCATCAAGAACTATAATTATTTTTATTTTAATCACAATTTGGTATTGTCCAAATATACAATTTGGACAATGCTAATATTGTAGAAGAAAATGATATAATTAAATGGCGTACAAAGTTTTGAATGAAAAAGACATGAAAACACTGTTGTCAAATAACTTACGTTTGAACATAGGTACGTCAAAACGATGTTCCTGAAAACTGTGACAAGCATGCGTCAAAGGAAAAATGCTTTTCACGATTGCTTTTTCACATGAACACAGGAGGTTGTAATTATTAATATAGCTGGTACTATGTACGTATAACAGAAGAAAACAAAGATCAAACATCATCATGAATTTTCCCAATATGAATATCCTCAGATATTGCTTAGTACACCAATCTATATGGGAATAAATTATAATAGATTGAAGAATCCGTAAAATGGAGTATTATAGTCAGAGGGAACAACATTTTATATTTGACAGACGATCACTTTTTGCAAGCCACGCGACATACCTGCTATGTAAATTCTACTATATTGTAAATACCTATTTTTAAATATTTTCATTTTTGAATATAATAGTAACATAAAATTGAAAATACCTATTTTATGTCAAACAACTAAAACCGAGAAGTATAATCGATTATCGATTTTACGTTGTAAAATCGCTAAGCCAAGTATTTAGATAGCTGCAATCACTACTTCCATCAATGTTTCTGAATGGAGACTTTTGGTCCGTTTTCGGACTTCATTTGATTTCGGCGGACTTTTTATCCTCTTATATTAGCACCTGGTCACGCATTTGGTAACTTTTTTTTATTTTTATACAAAATATTAATGTATTTGGGATTATTTTCCTATTCATCATGTTATATTATTAAAAAGTGTTGTTTTATATGCAAATAATCCAATTAACTTATTTTTGTCATCCATCTGTATGATACCTTTTTATCTTAATAGATATGATGTCCATTAGGGCATCATAGCTAATTATGAAAAGTCATTAATTTATTACGAAAAAAAAAATCGGATTGCAAAACGAACCTTTTTAGCTTCGGGTTCAGACTGTTTTAGATAAGAATGTTGGCAGCATTGAGTTTCAAATATCAAAAAACCTTCAATAAGATGGAAGAACTATAAGAAGTGATGATAAGCTATCTCTCTGCATCATCGTAGTCCAATGGCTGTAAACAAGACCGGTTAAGTGCGAGTTGACTCGCCCACCGCGGGTGACGTCAATGGCGTGCGATACTAATTAGTAAGGTTTCGTCGTAATTAAAATAAAAACCGGCTTTTGAATGGGCAAATTAGGGCCTTTCAGATTACACTATATTTGACATATTTGTGTAACTTGCTTTATAGCTAGACCACAGCTGTCATTACATTTATTGAGGTTCTGGCCGTCAGAGCCCCGTTCGTTAATAAGTAGGGTGCAACGCGTGCAGGTGAGGTTTTCCTGGGTCCCAAAGATAGTAGTTGGAACCCCTTACACCCTACTCCTCGTTTTATAAATACATAAATAATTATACACAGAAAAGAATAATGTGAGAAATATTTGCAAATCATAGCAATATTGGTCTTGCGGCGAGAATAGAACCCGCAACCTTCTGCGCCTCTGTTAGCGGTCACCTACTGCGCCACAGAGGTCGTTAGATTTTTTGGTAATAACTTAATTCGTATAAGCTAGTGGCCAACTGGTGTCAGAGTTTTTAGGCCACCCGAAGATACTAGTCTGACAATGCACCTTATCTATCAATATATAATGAACAAAATTGAACTTCGTTTATTGCGCTACGGATAATGGATTTCCGGATCATCGGTTACATACCCTTGTTAATAAATAACGGTTATGGACGAAATACGGTTACCGCTAATAAGAAATAATGTTAATATCCGAAATTATTGAGCAAAGTTCTAGGATTCCCTGCGTTGCGGACACCAGAAACTGGTACTGTAAGAACTACCTACCATAACATTTAGATCCAGAACTAATACTTGCATTATTATCATGTCATTTGTGTGTTAGTGAGCGTGTGTGTTGTATATTAGTATATTCGTTCCCACTCAACTCCATAACGGCTGAGCGATTTGGATGACACTTACGATAAATTAATACACAGGCTATTTTTTTGTACCGGTATTTACGCACGCGAGCAATCTAGTAGGTAAAATTATAAGTATTTCACTCTTCGAAAAGAAAGCTTCAAAAAATTTTTTTCTAAAGCAGATACATGCATAGAAATAATTTGTTTATGTACGATCTTTTATGCGATGTTTTTCTATTCGAAGTTCGTATTATGTTGATACAAAGTGGGTGCAGATGTAAGATTTTGTAAGTAGGTATCTGGTAAAGTTTTGTACTCCTTAGCGCGCTAAGTTTTCTGCTGAAACTTACACGACAGACACACAACTTAGTACTTACATTATATTATTAGTTACTACGTGACTTGACAGTGAATTTCCTTCTACCTTCCTCAACGAGTTTACTTCGAATAGAATTTGCACGAGATATCTTTACTTTAACTGTTTTCATTACGATTTGAATTATTCAAATGAGAATGAGCCCATTTTCATAACTTATTAATATGACTTTTTACTCTTACGAGTAGGTGCTCTGGCTTTCTAATATTATAAATGTGAAAATTTGTGTGTGTATGTATGTATGTGTGTGTGTGTGTGTGTGTGTGTGTGTGTGTGTGTGTGTGTGTGTGTGTGTGTGTGTGTGTGTGTGTGTGTATGTGAGATACAGAGAGTGTATATTTGTAGTAGCAGAATTAGTTCAGCTACTTTGGATGAAATTTGTAACTGACGGCCTCTATGGCGCGGCGGACTCTGTTGCGCAGTGGGCGAAGGTCCGCCTGAGACGCAGAAGGTTGCGGGTTCGATTCCCGCGGCGGGATAAAGGTTTGCATGTTCTGTAGATATTTGTCTCGGGTATGGGTGTTTTCTATGTATGATATGTATGTATTTACAAAAAAAAATCAATCATGTGGTTCCCATAATACAAGCTCTGCTTACTTTGGGGCTACATGATGCTGTGTGATTACGTCCTGCATTATTTATTTATTATTATTTATTTAACTAATTTTTATCCGGGTAAAAGTAGTAATAAAAGTGTAGGAAATCATTGCATAGGTACAAGTAGTTTAGTATGATTAGTTCCGCGGTTAACCATTGTAGTGTTAGCGGTTATCTCTCTAACTAATTTATCTCAACAACATAAAGTGATTCAGCAATTTATCTAATGTCAGCTCAGCTAAACTCATAAGTCATGACCGAGTTAAGGTACTATGGGTAGGTACTAGAAACTAAAAAAACTTAAATATTACCTGTAGGTACAAGCAATTAAAGAACCATTATGTTTCTGTAGCATTTCTTTTGTAACAACATTACTTTGGATTCGTACTTTTTAAAACATTAGAGTGAGGCTACACGGTGCTTTGCCTTGCTAGTGCGCTGCGTCAAATGAACGGTGACGATGCATCATTTTAGATAACACAAATCTCAAATAAAATGCCATACGGTGCGATGCGATATTGTGAAGTGACGCAGCGCACGCAAAACGCACAAGGGGATCAGAGAAACCAAGTTATTTTTCTAACCATCAGGAACTTTTTTCTGAAACAATGATGAAATGTGTCCTTCCTATGTCCTTTTCTAAATCTCTGAAGAGTGTACGAAATTTTATGATGATTGGTTGAGTAGTACTGGTATGGAAGCGCAACAAACCAACAAATATATTCACTTTTCATTTATAATATTAGTAAGGAAATAGCCCTATTGAAAACCAATAATGTAAAGCTCAAATATTTGTTCTAGACTCTGTAGAGTGCAATACAATGATGCTCACTGGCCGATATGCAAAGTTTTGCGGTTCCATTTTCGTTAAACCATTGATGGTCATCAGTCATCAATGAGGCTCATTTTTGATAAAAGTATCCAATCTTTTTCTAAGTAATCTCTACTGGTTTTACAGCTTAGTTGGCATACAGTACTGTGACGTAGTGGCGTTGGCAAGGATCTATAAATAAAACGTGCCAAAGCCTACGTTGCCGCGTTGGCTCGGTATGTCTCCATGTCATTGTCACGACTCACGACGGCACGCGTTGCAAGTCGACTGTGTTAAATGAAAACAAATGATTCTTGTATTGACAAAAGAAGAATAATGTTTCAGAAAATTTTACTAAGAAAGTTAGCATGTGCCTTTTCTTTTTGCGTCAAATCAGGGTAAACTGCCTATACCTCATAGTTCATTTATTTCTACCATAGGTACATAATATTACACATGATTTCGTCAAAAGTTAAGAAGGTTACATAATTTAATGAAAAATATAATAATAAGATTAATATACGAGAACATTTTGAATCATAGAACCATCGTAACATGTAAAATGAATAAAGCAAGGCTCATATCTAATAATTTATATCTGCGCACCGAATATCATTTAAATCGATCAGCCCTTTTGGTATGATCTACTAACATATATTAGAACTTATATATTAACATTTGAGTAAGATATCTTAGCAAGTTTATCATTGTAAATTTATTGAAGGGCAAAGTTAAGTTTTATCTTCAATTAATAACAAACTTTTTAGCTGTTTAAATGCCTAACTAAACCAGCTGGGTTTCACAGCTTTATCTGACTTTTATCCGAATCAAATGAAAATTAATAACTTCAAGCCAGGCGAGACGCTCGAACTTCACCGACCATTGACCCCTCCCGACTTCATAATATCTATAACATAGAGGATAGATATTATAAACACTTACGTTCCATAATAAGAAAAGAATGCAAAGCAATGGTGCAGTATATTAGTGCCCCTACTTTCTGACTTCAGTCACGTTATGGTCAGCGAAAGTTGCACTGAGCTTAAATGTTTAGTATGCCAGAGTTCAGTACGATGTTACGGTACAGTAAATATAGTTGAAAAAACTGTTTAAATTCAACTTGGACAAAAGTTTTATCTAATCTAATCTTTGTAATGAAGACACCAAGTTTTTCAAAAAGATTTTCAATGGACATTTACTTTATCACCGAAATTAAATTAATATAATATTGTAAAGCTTGTATTTATCACTTCAAAAATAAGAACTTTGATTTGACTATTCAAAAATAGTGTGCACACCATTAATAAAGATAATTTTACAGTACAAGTAAGTTATAGTTCTAGCACCTTACTTATGGGAGTAAAGGAAAAAGGTAATAGAAAGTGCCGAAGCTGAGTTCACTTACGGGTTGAACCCGGCCCACATTCTGTATTTCACAGTAACAGAGTTAAACCTTTACCATATAACGACCGTGAGCTTCGAACTCGGAACTCCGTGAGCTAGGAATCGCAACATATTTGCGCAGTAATTTTCGATACTACGTTTGTTACGAATTAATAACATTTGCCTGCCTGCAAATAGTTGCTGAGAGGTATTATCTCGGTTAGTTGCGGCTCCACTGAAGTTTCTGTACTAGAAATAGTACTTACGTAAGCTTAATTTATAAAGCTGCTTATAGAACAATAAGAAGATAAATCAAAACTATAGTTTTAAATTCAAATAATATTTATTCATAGCGTATCAAAGAATATGATACGATTGCCACACGGATAACATTTTATGATTCTACGAACCGCATTTTATAGGTTGTGCCCTCCGTATTCGATTACGTGTTCCAATTATTCAATATTTCACGCTCATCGACATCTATAATTACATTCTGATAGAATTGCGTTAAATTCACCGCGCGTACGATCACTAATTTCCATACAATTAATCCAATGATTAGCCGTAATACGATGTGGGTTTTAACTCGTATCGTTTGGGGGAAACACAAATTCTTTATTTATTTTAATGTTTGTTATATTTCCATCTGGAACTAGGAATAATGAAAAATTTCACGGCACGCGCCTGGGATGAGGTGAGCCTTTCAACAATTAAAAAAAAGGTTATATAAAGCGTTTTCAATTAAACTTGGAATCCGGTAAGGCATGGTTCGGTTTGGATTGTGTCTGTGCTACGTGAGTATCTCGGGTATTGCGTCTGAGCTGCACTCCTTGGTCGCGGCCGACACTCGTTAAAGTGAAACAATTTGCCAGATTACGTGAACAGTTTTAACTCACGTCGAAACTTCCATTCCATACTGACAAGTGATGTTGTTAAACTTAATGCTATTTGGTTGAATTTTCTAGAGGTGCTCTGACATAACATGCTCTAACATGCTTTAAAGCACCATTCGTATCAGACATATTTGCAACTTTATACATCAATCCATGCTTGGATGCAATCTCCAATATTGCTTCAGATCCTCATGTTGAATACGCAGTTCTATGACTGCATTGAGTTGCAAAGGTAATAAATAATGTCAGGCTGTGTCCTCGTGATAAAAATAGTACACATTTTACTACATCTAAAGAAAATTTAGCAGGCAAAACTACGAGTATCTGAGTAACATTTTCATGTTCCCATTAGTTTATTCGGAGGCAGGAAGAGAAAATTAATGCTTTCAAAGAGCCAGCAAGGAGATGTCCGACAGGATATTAAGCTTTTCATCAGCCGCCATTAGGGGCGGAACGGAACGTGTTTAGTTTAGTCGACGCTGTCCAATAGTTTGCTCTCTAAGCCTAATTTGTCTACTTTATGGTAAAAGCTGTGCATTCGAATTAAAATAGGTACATTTAAGTCGGGTATAAAGCTAAACTAGCAATGGCATTAATTTGTAAATTTATGGAAATAGGGGTTTCTGTTTGGACTCTGAATTTAGTGCTTACTAAGTTATAGGGCTAAATAGCGCAGAGTACCTTTTGCATATTAATGTTTTTGTTCAATTGAAGTTTTATGTTTCTTATGTGTCCTTCTAGTAGAATTTGCCTTGAACTTGAAGAAATATTTGCTTTTATTATCAAACTTGTTTGGTCGCGTGATACCCGAATGAAAAGTAGCTCAAATGACGATCATTTCACATCTCACATCTTTTTTTACAAACTTTTGTCTTTATATTATTAGATCTAATTTAATTTTTAGTAGAATACGTAAAAATATGTAATACGTACCTAGCTAATATACATTAGTTCATGTAGTTTATTTTTCACGTTCCCGATTTTCGTGTCATCAGCATCACACTTCGGCCTCGTCTGAAAACCAGCGATGTGCCTTTCCTGCCTTGGTATGGTGCAGCACATGCTGAGACGAGACCCATTCGACCCCACGCAATGCGAAATAATAGTGTTAATTTTTTTTTTATAACTTTACAGTGTGTTTTTTTTTTTTTTTGCTTCTTTATTATTTTTTATTTTATTTTATTCTTAGTATATTAAGTCTTACCAACTTTGTAACTACCTACTTATTTTGTATGCATTGTGGTTGTGGGCCGAATAAATTGATTTTCTTTCTTACTATCTTTTCTTAAGAAAAAAACGAACCAATCAATTTTTTTTTCGTATAATTTAATTTGAATCGAGTCTCGATATATGACTCAGTCTATCTAAATTAAAATTACAGACACACTTACCTGCTACTATGGTCAGCAATGCAAAAGTTGACACCAGCGGCAGCCCACCGGTTTCCATCGAGAGAGATCTTGAACGACGCGATGATTCGATCATTGTAAATCTTTAGGTTTAGTCTTACATTTCCTTACGAAATGGTACACCAAATTGTATACAATTTCTCTAAATTTTATACCATTTTCAATCCATGTAAAAAAATGCTCTTGGTTTATTGTCTCAGTTACATTTATTGTCATAATATTTCAGCCGTTTCTCCAATGGGTTATTCTGCAACAAAATAGATACTATTACTATTTACTTAGGTAAAATAGTAAACATTTGAATAGGTGTCTTTAGTTTAATTAGAGATATGCCCTGCAGACTTTCCGCAATCAGTAAGCCATGAGCTAACCACGAGCTTAGAACTAGCTCTCGTAAGCTTACAAGACGTATTTACGTATGACAGAAGTTTTAACCGCGTGAAATCTAATTTGGATTTTGCAGTAGGTATTATACAGAACTAGCTAGCCCCCGCAGCTTCGTTTGCCACTTTATGCTCTATTACTTGACTTATTGTTCTTTGGTTTGCAAAAGGGCGATTCCACTCTAGACGAGTCATCACATCAATTTTTTAATCGTGGTATTTATTACTTTTTATGCCAAAACAAAGAAAGTGATCTATATTTTATAATAAAACTATTTTTTGCACCGTAGTGTTCATTAGTTTTCCATCATTATTGACTAACTTGCACCCTCGATAAAAAAAACTTTTTTAAACTTTTGAAACTTTATAAAAGTAAAAAGAAATCAAAGAAAAACTTAAATCAATCGTAATCAGACAAATTTTGGCAGTTGAATTGAAATAAACGTTGACTCAAATCACCCGCGATGCTAAGTTCGCGATCGCGGATGCAACATTTTTGATAGTTTATTGGTGTTATTTTTTCATTAGATATTTTATTCGTTTTATATGTCTTAGAGAAAAGGTGGGTCGAAGTTTTGTGTGGACAATTTTTATATAAGATTAGAATTTCTTAAAAGATACAACAAACGCATTTCTAAGTAATGAAATCTAAAATATTTAAAAAAAAAAAAATTTGAAATAGGCTGCAATGGGTTGTTATAACCATTTTTTTAAACATTGCATAGATATTTTTAAATACAAATTAAATTAATAGATCTACCTCTAAAACGGGGCGCTATGAGGCTATTTATAAATGAATTTCTAAACGCATTATGCAATTGGTTTGTTTGAAACTTTGTATAAAAATTCTTTTCTTCATATGGTTGTAGATCAACTTCTTAAACGGGGTACAATGGGGTGTTATAACTTTTATGGGAACTTCTATATGCATCGTGTGATTTGTTCGATTTTTATATAGAATATGAATATTTTCGCTACAATGATAAACCATCTACCCCATAACCGGGGTGGAATAAGGGTGCAGTCAAGAGATTTAAAATTTGTTGATCCTCAACCTATTCGTTTCGAAACAATATTTGGAAATTTCACCCCTCAGATAGGGGCGGAAAAGGTTGTTTATGAAATCGTATTCTTGAACAACAAACTTGAAACGATGCATAAACCCAAACTAATATTATAAATGCGAAAGTAGCTCTGTCAGCTTTCCGTCTAAAACAATGAATTTTTTTTAATGAATTTTGGCATAGACATACCCATATCTCGACAATCCCCCATATCCATATCCATCCCATCTTCTCCCATATGCATGTAGGATACTTACTTTTTGTCGCATAAATAAATCTTGAAGATGGTGGAATAGAGGACGAAAGCTTGGGGAACCAATCATTTCTCAAATTAGGGGGTATACAAATCATTATACCTATACTTTTTATCCGGCTGTAGAGTTAATGACGGTTCGCCAATGGGAACGGGAGCAGAAACGGGAACGGGAGCGGGAATGGCGTACGAGTAAAAGACACTTGACGTGTACTGCTCCTCGTCATTTGCGAGTCTAGCAGTTAACTAGCTTAGTGTTTAGCAATCATGTATCTATGTGTTTATCAGTCTCTGGAACCCATAGTACAGGCTCTGCCTAGTTTCGGATCAGTTGACCGTGAGTGAGATGTGCCATAAAACTTTAAAAACTTTAAACTTTAACTTTAAATGTAAATTGAACTCTCAGAAAAATAAAAGTAGGTGCCAATTTTTTTTATTTGCTATGGACCAGCTCTTGGCTTGCATAGGAAAGGAAAAAATTGAAACATTTTTTCCTTCCAGCCTGTTTTCGAATTTAATAAAAGGCTTTTCGCTCTCAAGGTACATTAACTTAAAGGCAGGTGTTACTGCAGTATCACAGGTCCGTATAACCTCGTACGTATGTAACTCTCACAGTACGAAAACATGGTAGTTTTTTATTAGAGCTGTTTCCGGCGCGGCGTGCGCAAACTGAGATAAAACAGGAATGATTGCCGCTCTGTCGCGATATTGTTTCAAGTGTTTTGTTCCATTCTGCTGGCTCCTCGCCGTTTTTTATTCATCCACACCCGAACGACGAACTGCCGCGTAAAAACCAACGGACTGACTAAGCGTTTCTTTCCAATAAAATATTCAGAATACTCATGGAATTAAGTTTCAAAAGATCAAGTTATAAAACCGTCATAAAATTCTTAATAGGTACGTATGGATTTATTTACGAAACTCTGAGAAAAAATATTGAGATAAGTGGTTTTACATGCTTACAAAAGAAATTTTACAAGTAAGGTATTTATTCACATTTCCAATTTTCAGCTTCAAAGGGTGCGAAAATCTGTCATGCGCCGAGTAAGCCCATTTTTTATTCTCCTGCAGAGTCTGTATTTACCATTATAGATTTTATTGTACGTCTGAAACACAAAGCTTCGTTGTTTGGAAGTATTTTAGAAGAGACTAGTAAGTGCGGACGAGTAGCTATAGTTCGTGGGCAGGAATATAATGGTACACTCCGGGGACCGTTCGACTCCATCAATTGAAACATGCTCTCGGCGGCGACGGTGGCGGTGGCGCGTCTTTGCCGAACGAACGAGCGTAGCGACAATAAACAATACAAACAACCCTGGCCTGCGTTTGACACCAGCCCGTTCGGAGTGGATTAGAGCGCTCTACTGGGAGTTCGGTAGCATTTAGGGAACGTAATAGCCTTCCACCGTGACCTGTTTTAGTTGCGACAAATAGATATTTACTGGATCGCTGCGGGGGTATTGTCAAAGAGACTGTTCGAGTAATAAAATTGGAGGGTGTTTACTTTGCAGTCGTTCGACTAAGGAACATCGCACTTTTGAGATCTAATATTGGTGAACTCTCATAATGTCGCCGTCATCCGACTGACAATCGATCCTAGCCTCGCGTTCGACAGACGCGACAAAGTTTCCAACAATTTAATCCTGCCTCAAATATTCATGAAAAAATTTGTCAACGCTACAAGGGAGACGGAGGCAGCAAACGTTCGTTGCGGTTATTTTAAAATTACGTGATTATTTCCAGCAAATGTTTCATATGAGTTCTTCTGAAAAATATTAATTGTTTAATGGATCATAATGGTTCCTGTACTCGGTTTAAAATTAGACAGAGATAATCGTGTCGAGACCCGCGCAGGGTGTGTCTGAAACCCTCGATATCGCAAAGGCAGGAGTTCTATTCACAGCATTCCGTTGCTTGATAATTTTACATCCGTCCACAAAGACGCGGAGTTGTGTTATCTCACGAGTGGCACGCGGCCGATAGGAGTACCAACCAGCCCCTTCCTCCTGCTTCTATTGTCATGTTTACATTGTCTATGCTCATTCCTACATTCCGATTAACGCAAAGCTAAAACCACTTGTGTTAACAATCATTGTTATGAGGAGTCCATATTCTAAGCTTGTTTTCTAAGTTATATTACTTTACCCACATACTCAGTTGTTACATAGCCTTCTGTGCTAAATAGATTTTTTATCTTTCTAAGAGTTTTAATAATGGAAAGAACACCATGATATCTTCCGCTCAGCTAGATATCTATGTAGCTAAATACTTTGAAAAAGTATCGTGCGACGTTGAAACTGCCTTAGTAGTAGAGAAACAAAATTCCGTCTTGACAATTAATTTCACAGGCCATGTTCAACCTTTGCACTCCCCACTCTTCCCAGTTTCTTAATTCGCAATTAAAAAGTTAAATTGTCCGGTTAATTGCTGCCATTGTGGTGGACGACGTCTACTTATTATTCTGAATTGCTCTCTGAATTTTGATGAAAAATCTGCTAAGAACCGTCTGGTAAATCACAATAAGTAATTAGCTTATCTGTCCGCGTCACGCGAGCAGCAGTTGTGATGGGCCGCGCTGGCGGGGGCGAGGGGTTCACGTCTTACGCTAAGCTTGCAGCATTAATCTCGTCTTCGCTTCATAAACGAATGTAAAGAACTTGGATTAAATAAATCACACGACGCAAATTTTGTGGCAGACTCGTTGACATTCGAGCTGAAATCGACATCGGCAGTGTGTTACGTAGCCTTTATGTCGGTTGGCATAGGGCAATCGCAAGTCGTTTTTACGACCTATGATAAATGTCGAGCGCTGACCGCACTTTGAAAGCTGATATCAATGTATTCCCTGCTGAAAGTGTTCGATTTATTATACGCACCTGCTGACTTTCTTAATCATTTAACGTGATATCATATTTCATTATTATGGGGTGGTGGTTCCTCCAGCCTCCGTCTTTAAAACACAAGTCAACCTCACCGGCAGGTGACTTGTTGTCTTGTGCAATAACGGATACGTTATGCACCCTGTTGAATAACAAACTGGGATCCGCTCATTGGCTGATTGCGGCATAACGCAGCCTAGCACCAGCACAGCCAAATCTTCTGGTCACCGACAGCAGCGTCGGTGATGCGTGACTGCGATCCCGAAACCACATGCCCAGCGTGGGGATTATGAGCCCCTTCTAATTGGTCACCAAATATTGATACGTACCGTTATCAATATTTTTTGTAAAAAGATATACATATATTTATAAAACAACACCAGCATACTGCTGTAACAAACGGCAGTAGACTGGTATGGGTGGGTGACTAAAAACGAAACTAAAAAGCCATACTTTCCGATTGGAAATCTAAATAACGTAATTCTTTAAACTAAATTACTATCAAAACTGAAACAAAGCTTAAAAAGTTGTCGATTAATTACATTCACTGTGGCCAAAAACTTTGCTCGTTACTGGCCATTCTCTTAAATTCATGTTTAATTAAGTAGCAAATCCCTTTACAAAGTTTTTCAAAAGAAACACCCAACCTATTGATCTGTCACAGACACGCCTTACTTACAATTAATTTAAAATTCATAAGATGGCAAGGGTTAAGTTTGTGCCCTTCGAATAATAAGTTATTACTAAGTTTTGATTCGTTAAGCACCTGTATACCAACTTTTCAATATTCCGAAGAACTTCAATGAAATTGGATTAATTAATTATTGCAGATGTCACTCAGACTCAACCACTCTTTGACGAAGTCTGATTATTTTTACTGGGTTGCAGGCTTGGGTAGAGTCTTTCTTTATGGAACTCTGCCCTCAATCTAAGCAATGCTATACGGAAATAGATGACCAAAATTCATTGCTATCAAATTCTGGGCCGTCGATCGCACAAGTGTTCGCCAAATATTGGAGGATCACTTGATCCCGGATGTAATCTAGATTCATGATAGCTTCTCCGCGCTTCCTGACAACGTGTCATTTTTTGTTTATTTTACCTATAGTATACCTGGCACATTGCTTTTCACACTTATATTTATAAATGCAAAATTTAGTGTCATACTTTTTTAATTTTATTTTATTGATAGAACAAAATCTACAACTAATAAAAATAATATTGTCAAATGTCGTTTTTCAAATCAAATTTTGTAGGTTGTAGCCAATGATAGATTTATCTTTTACGAAGATGTGATATCTTTGTATGTTAATTCCCACTCAACTCAGGCACTGGTACGCCATAAAATAGGGAATCCTTGGAATACAATAGTTTAAGGACTTTTTATGTAACATTTAAATTAATTTGAGTCCAAAAAACCGAAACTGCTGAACAAATTTCGATGAAACTTGGATGCATTGTTTGTGACCTGAAATTATATGTGTTAATCCAGGTTACAAAATATGAACACGTTTTTATCGCGGTAAAAAGCAAACGGGGCGGTGGGTGGAAGTAAGTTATTACTAAACATCACACAAATTTTTGTATATATGCCAATAATTTCGACTCAGGCGGGATTTGAACCCGTGACCTTCCCATCAATACCGGGACGCGCTTACCAACTGCGCTACCGAGTCAACTCCTCGCCTTGTCGAAATTTTGGGGATTTAGATTTTCCCTGAAGTGTGGACAAACACTGAAAATACAAAAAATCACACTAATATTATAAATGTGTACGTTTGTGTGTGTGAGTATGTTTATCCCCACTCAAATCCAGGACGGGTGAACGGATTTGGATGAAATGTGGAATATGCATAGTTTGTGACCTGGAATAACGTGTAGGCTGCTATTTATCCCGGTACCACAAGAGCGAAGCCACGGGCGAATGCTTGTAGGTATTGAATTCAGGTAACATCTTATCTTCATCATCATCATCATCATCATCAGCCTATAGTAGTCCACTGCTGGTCATAGGCCTACCCTAATGAGCGCCATCGCGCCCTGTCCTGAGCTCGACGCATCCAGCTTCTACCAGCAGCCTTTCGCAGATCGTCACCCCACCGCCGCGGTCGCGGCCGCGGTCTCCAGTCAGGATCTCGTTTACCCAACGGTTATCGGTTCTTCGGCAGATATGGCCAGCCCACTGCCACTTCAGCTTGCTAATTCTCTGAGCTATGTCAACAATTTTAGTTCTATGTCGGATAAACTCGTTACAGATTCTATCCTTCAGAGAAACCCCGAGCATAGCTCGTTCCATAGCTCGCTGAGCGACTTTAAACTGGTGGACTAGCCGTACTGTAAGTGTCTACGTTTCGGCTCCGTATGACGGGTAGGACGCACTAATTGAAAACTTTCGTTTTCAAACATTGTGGTATGGGTGACGACAAAACTCGACGTAGTTTTCCAAATGCTGCCCAACCCAGCTGAATCCTTTTCTAGGCCTCCTTCTCGAAGTTGTTTCTACCCAACTGCAATATCTGCCCGAGGTATGTATACTCCGAAACAACTTCAAGAAGGTGTCCATTAACGACGACAGGACTTGGATCAATTCGGTCATCGACCATGACTTTGGTCTTGTCCAAATTCATGCCGAGACCTATCTTTCGCGAGGCTAATGCTAGGCCACCCAGCATCTGTTACAGCTCCTCCAGCGACTCCGCCATTAGGACTATGTCATCAGCAAATCGCAAGTGTGAGATGTGCTCGCCATTTATGTTTATGCCCATACCTTTCCAGTCCAGCGTCTTAAACATATCGTCCAACGCGCTTGTGAACAGTTTTGGAGATATGACATCTCCCTGTCTCACTCCGCGGCGTAGTTGGATGGGTTCATACTGCTGGTCCTGTACTCGGACACTCATAGTGGCAGCTTCGTACAGACATCTCAACACTTCGATATATCTTATCTTATCGCTCTACTTAAAAAACAGAACCACCAAGCTCCCATTCCACGCCCAAGGAGTTCTCCCACAGTGAAGGACGGAGTTGAAGAGGTTCTGCCGCTCCTGCACAACAGGAGCTCATTCAGCCTTCAGAAGTTCCTAAGTAACACCGTCTTTACCGGGGGCTTTTCCATTTTTAAGCTGTCTCAGGACCAGTACGACCTCATCTTGGCTGATATCCAGCAGGTCGACGGTATAGTGGCGGGTGAGGGTGGCTCTAGAATCGTGGCTGTTACGTTAGGGGCAAGTAGCATGTACCGCGTACAGTCGGCCATAACAGTCCTCTATCTCAGATAATATCTCCGGCTTTAACAGTACGGTTCGGCCATCGTGTGTCGTTAACTTCGTCAGGTGGCTATTGCCAACCTGCTGAGTGAATACTTTGGACCCTCGGTTTCGCTCTATTGCCTCTTTAATGAGGCGTGTGTTGTAGCCCCGAGGGTCAGCCGTATCGTCTTCGCAATTCGCTTGTTCAGGTCTGACCTCTCTGACAAAGTGGCCTGAGTGGTTTTCCGTCTTTTTGTCATCAGCCGAAGAGTCTCATCCGAAAGTTTGGACTTCTTGAATTTAGGCTGTATTTGGCAGAATTTGATGCCCTCATCTCTTAACGTTCCAACCACGTGCTCGTAGGGCCTCATCAACGTCATCGGTGGGTTCCACGGCAACGAATCTATCACCGAGAAGCTTCTGAAACTGCTCGGTGCCTGCCATGATCTGGAGTAGATTGGGTCGGAGGGTGGACTTCATCAGACGGTTTCTTTCAAGCTTTAGATTAATAATCAGAGAGCCTCGGACAAGTCTGTGATCAGATCCGGTATTGAACCTGTTGATCACGGAGACGTCTCTGAATATGTGCATTTTATCCGTCATGATGAATTCAATCTCGTTTTTGGTCACAGTGTCGGGGCTACGCCATCTCCACTTCCTGTGGGGCTTCTTCTCGAAGAACGAGTTCATCAAGAAGAGCCCCTCCTTCTCTAGGAAGTTGACCAGCATTTGCCCCCTGTGATTTCTACACCCAAAACCATGCGTGCCCACTCTGGATTCGGACTCCCACTTTGCCGTTAAAGTCCCCCATAACAACGTTGAAGTGAGCCTTCGTGGTGCTGTGCAAGGCTTTGGATATGTCCTCGTACATATCCTCCACTTCATCATCCAGGTGTGCCGAAGTCGGTGCGTAAACCTGAATGATCTTCATACTATACCTCTTGGATAGTCGAAGAATCAGGTACGCTACCCTGGTCGACACACTGGAGATTTCTTCAACGTTGTTAGAGAGCGTCTTATTGATGAGAAACCCTTCGACACCCTGGGATGTTTGGTCACCCTCGCGAAAGTATGGAAGGTGGTGGTTATGGTGTCCTCAACCCCAGAACATGCCACCTAATGTTCTCCAGCTCCACTTTTAGCTGCGCAAGATTTTCGTCTAGTTTCAGAGCGCGTCCGTTTAACGTAGCCAGGGACAGATTTTGCAGGTAGCCAGAGATAACCCAGGGATTCCTAGCACCCCCTGTCCCGCCGTTACAATGGCCGCTACCTGTATAGGCCAGGAATAGCGGGACGGCCGGGAACTGGGCCATCTCTTTTTTGTGTTTTTCATAGAAGGGGGGTATGCCGTTAATCCCCACACTACGGGATTAACGGCATCGCAGGACACAGCCTCTTGCACCGCCGATGCTGCTGTCCGTCGATGGTCAGGGAATTTAGCTGTCTCGGTGAAGGCTGCGCTATGCCGCTATCAGCCGGCCGCCAGAGCCTCGTTCGTTAGTTAGCAGGGTGCACCGCGTGCAGGTGAGGTTGGCTTGGGTCCGGAAGTTGGAGGTTAGAATCCCTTGCTACCCCATCATCTTATAAGTTTATAATGTTTTTATAGTCTGGTAAAGTCTAGCGCAGGATCGAGGCAAGTGGCGTAATCCAAAGAAGAGCTATGCCCAGCAGTGGGTCGATAACAGTTGAAACGGTGATGTTGATGATGATAATCTTTTAGAAGCAACTAAAATAAACTCTAGGTATGAAATAGCAGTATTGTTGAAATTAAATGAACGTGTCTAGATTGACCTTGTAAGACATTCGCTACCTAACCAGCTTCATGCGAGGCAACTGCGATTGTATTGCTCTGGTTCAAGCAATTTTTCAATCAACGTTATCAAATGTCTAAAGTGTCTAAATTAGCTCAGTTATAAGGAAATGTGAATTTCAACATCTAAGTCGATTATAATCTCCACACTGTATTCTTCTTCTTCTTTGTATGAGCTAGTGCCAACTCTGATGTCGGAGTATTTACACCGGCCGAGGACGTCCGATATGGCTTAACAACATGGCCAGATCCAATATCTTAACGTGCCTACCGAAGTACAGAAGTTCTCAGATCTAAATTCCACTAAACAGTCACCTATCCAAGTAGTGACCGGGTGGAGTGTTGCTTAACTCAGATGATCAAAGATAACCGACTAAGAGCACCGGGATAAGCCACACCACGAGCGATTCGCATTACCAAAGAAATTAATATTATCTAGATAGCATCGCACAGCCTTATTCGGAGTCAGGGTCTTGTTGGGTAAAGGGTTAAGTACATTACGTAGTATCGATTACAGATTCCAACTTTAGGAGTGGTGCCCCTCGCTCTTGCTGGCCACGCCAATTTAAGGTTAACTTGTTTATCCTTGTATTAATCTCAACATTCTGTGCTTCGGAAGGCACGTTAAGATGATGGTATTTTCAGTCAGTCGTGTCACAGGCCTTCGAGTGGCTAATAATTCCGACACAGAGTCAGCCATGAGCTCATCCGAAGACAAAGAAGATCTCAACTTGGCCTTGTCGTTTAGATCGCAAGCGAAGATTACCATTTTCTACACTATATTTCACCATTTTCATCATACTTCTGCCAAAATATTTCGGACTATATCCGTGTATAAAACCCATCTATCAATATAATTTTGGTCGGCGGTGGTACTGCGGCTCGTGTTAAATGATGTGTTATTTTATTTTGTTGACAGAAATATTGTTCGGTTAGTTTTAGTATAGTTACTAAGTAAGTACTGTTGGGAATCAGCAGTGGCCATTTTATGACGTCGGTCGTTGAAGCACGGTATTCATTATTGACGTATATTATGTAACTAGCTTCCGCCCGCGGCTTCGCTCGCGCGGTACCGGGATAAAAAAATAGCCTATGTGTTAATCCAGGTCAATTACTGTGTATATTATTCCAAGTTCATCAAAATCCGTTTAGTAGTTTTTGCGTGAGAGAGTAATAAACATTCATCCATACATCCATGCTCACAAACATTCGCATTAATAATATTAGTAGGATAAAACAAACTTTACTAGATTATTATTTCAAATTTAATCCTGACATTGATATCACTTCAATTTTCTTTTTTTTTTTTTTTAAATCGGTACACAATAAAGTATTGGTTAAATTCAAGTTAGTTTAAAATAACTTTAACGGAAAAAAACCCATTGTTCAATATTGCCAATAAATGCACAGGCAAGACCGTAGGCAAGTGTTGTAGAGACTTGAATATTAATAACTAAGAAATAATTTCCTGAAATGCAACCTTTAAAGGGGGGGGTTTGAAGTTCAAACCTCTACCTCCACAAATTAAGTCGAGGGCGTTCAGCAAATAAAAAAAACATAACTTTTATTGTTTAAATTGTAATTCCTTCTCTTTATGGAAAAAAACTGTAGGTTTTATTAAGCGAATCACAACATTTTCGGCTAAATCCGGCCACAATGGAGGCATAGCAGGAATTCTTCGGATCTATTTATGCCCCGCGATGTCAAGAGTGTGTCACCGATTTCCTCAGACAATGAGATTTTCCCAAATATTCCAATGTTATTTACAGTTTATTTTTCCTTGGTTTGAAATTATACTTAAATATAAATAATAGGAACGAAGCTGACTGACTAAAAATCAACGCACGTCTTAGATTGACTGGAGGGTATGTTCATGACATAGTATAGTGAATTAATAAATAAAATGAATAAAAATATTTTATAGTACATACATCTAATTAAAAACAATACAACATAATCTTAAAGAAGTAAAAGGTACAATGGGTGGTCTTATCGCTTGGAAGGGATCTCTTGTACTAGTACTTGTGAAACGGGCAGCGGGTAAAATCAACGCAGATGAAGTCACGGGCCACCCACTAGCTACTTTATAAAGTAGTAGGTTTATAATAACTCGAACTTGAAGTCGAAATAATTTTATAAAATAACGTCAAGAAAAGCAAAGCTAAACTATGTTTTAGGAAAATAATGAGTTAATTTGAGTGGGGTTTAAGAGGAATTTGTGGAATTCCCAAAAGGGATCAAGAACCCAGCCGCTCACTAGCGGGATCTAAGACGAATTCCATGAAATGCTTCCGTTTCTGTCTACATACATAGATATCAAACAGCTTCCAAAGATTACACAGGATTTGCTGAAAGTCAAATCCTTTGAAGATACTATTTCAATTTGCGTATATACATATACTAAAAGGGCTTTTTGTTTTAGTACCACGGCAGTAATTAATTCACGTTACCTTATCCGACATACACAATACACATTTACTTATAGGTACTATGATAAGTTTACGATTTTGAACATTGAAATCTTTGGCTTGCTCAACTCATGTCGGCCCCTATTCTCCGACAATATTCTCGGCTGCTACATCCTTTCCTTATACAGGTCCGATTTATATAGATCCTTATACATTTAGAGGCTCTATGTTATTGGGTTCGCGAGGGTATCGGCCAGCTCTCCCTTTATTATCTGTTGACTCTGTATTTGTTCTCCGACACAACAAACTAAATTATTGTTCACTCGTTTATTTAAATCCCAGTTTATTATATGCTAGTTTCTGCCTGCAGCTTCGCTTGCGTTAAAATTATTTTTCATTGCTTGAGAACTTTTTTCTGTATGAAAGTTAACCTAGATGTCCTTTTCTGTACCCCTGACAATGATATTGATTACGTGTATAAGTAATGTCTTAGGTGAGTAGAAGCGTAACAAACAAACAAATAAACTCACTTTCGCATTTACAATATTAATTAGGATTGGGATATTCCTGTTTGATTCTACTAAGTAGGTATATCACATCCTATTATCCCTAATATTACAAAAGCGAAAGTTTGGAAATGAAGATAAGAAGATGTATGTTTGTTACAACGTCCGTCTGAAAAATTGGTAGAAAAGTGAAATTTTACTACAAGTAAGTATCGTTTAATTAAATTTGCCTAAAAATTTAATAAAATCTGCTATTTCAAATTTTTACCCAACCATAAAATGGTAAACAGAAACATGTAGCCAGGAACTACCCGAGAATATGCCGAAACCGTAAGGGAAAACTAGTATTTAGTATAGTATTTAAAAAAAGTGATAGTTTTGAAACAAAAAGAAACATCTACTTAGGTATATCAAATTAATTCTTGTTAAATAATTTCAATTGACCGTAGGTACTGAAACAATTAATTGTTGGTAAGATATACCATTTTGTAGTTTCAAAAGGTGAAATTTTCAAATGAATAGGGCACAGAAGATCGAGCCGCGGGCGAGCGCCCGGCCTCCCATATGCGGCTCCCGTTGCGACGGGGCAGAGCTCCTATTATTGGAAACATGGAGCTATTGGAAAATCTTTATTATTATTTACGCGAAGTGGAATTTCGACGCGCTAATACCCGTCGCGCGGTACACTTTATGGAAGTTTTTATTAAAAAATACCATTCATACTCCATATCTTTTGACAGAATTTGAATGATATCGTATTATCTATCACCTTACGAGGAAAAAATATGTTTTCTCGTTTTTTCGTGAGTTTTCGCAATGGCGAATCTCATTAAAATATCATGTTCTTTCGCCCCACTCTTAACCTTGGAATTGAATTCCTTCGCCAAATTATTTTATGCTGAACGCCAATAAATTTCTACGTTTCTTCTCTGAAAACATGTTTTTATGTTGGGTCTTTCACTTTTGAATATTCGTGTTTAGGCATTTCAAGAGTCGTTAAAGTGTTTTGTCAAAAACGAATTGGAAAATCAATATCATATTTAACAATCCTTTTACTGACTTAAAGTAGATCGACACCGTAATTGTACTGTAGGTACTAAGTTTTATCAAAATGTATCCAACGCATCAGTGCAACCGCCACTGCCACGGTAGGTAGCAATGCCTCGTTTATCTCTCATCTAGGTTCCATAACCTAGATGAGAGATGAACGAGTATAACTATTGGCCAGAGCTGGCTAATCATTTTTAAAGATAATTGATTGTCAATATTAGCATTCAATAAAAGTGTTAAGCAGTAAGAATCTTTTGATTAGTTTGTTTTAGTTAAACAAGTTGATTGTACGA
This sequence comes from Horisme vitalbata, assembly GCA_951804965.1. Lineage (NCBI taxonomy): Eukaryota > Metazoa > Arthropoda > Insecta > Lepidoptera > Geometridae > Horisme > Horisme vitalbata. The sequence continues at coordinate 10,786,451 of OX638100.1, read as the reverse complement.
AAAGCAGGTCGCTCCCTAGAGCAAGTGCAGCTAGAGTTTGCAGCACTTAAAGTGAAATGTTGTATTATATACACTAGAACTGCAGTCTTTAAAGAAAATACCTCGATACTAAAATATTCAAGTGTTGTGGTGTTTTCTGTAATGACGTTAATTAATTTAATTAAGTATTGTTAATATCTACTCACCGAATCTCAAAATCTTAACGGATAACCACACAGACCCCGGTGTTTCGTACCCGCGCGTGCCAATGAATATTTAAGTTGTTTCGTCGGCAGGACATTTGAAGTAGATCTTGGATTCATTACAATCACATGACAGATTCCGGATGCATTTCTAAATCAAATTGATTTATCAGTACATTATTTTAAATAATCTCCGCGGATTCAGCCTTCCATTCCCAGTCCCCAAAAAGTGGCTTCCGCCCGCGGCTTCGCTCACGTTACCTAGATAAAGAGAAGCTTATGTGTTGATCCAGGTCACAGACTATGTATATTCCAAGTTTTATCCAAATGCCGTCAGACGTTACCGAGTTAAGTGGGAACTAAGACATAATTTTTTTAACTTATAATAATATTATGTGTGATGTGTGTTCATAGTGCATCATAAATCGAGAATATTAAATAATTAATACATTAAAATTATTTCATAATTTTGAAAGAAACAATCTCGGAAACATTTCAAAAACTGATGAAAATAGTCCAAACTCGGTAACATTTTCCGAGAACATCGGATTGTAAGAAGTACGTTTACTTACACAAGTAAGCCCACGTGGACGTACGTAAGTATCTAAGTAGATAGGATTTATCCAACGTACCACGCAGGAAGCTGTCTTGGCTGTGAAACAGAAACATGAACACTACACTAGCATCATTTTGTGCAAGACATGACTATAATACTGGAATGAATTCTGGGAAACTGAAGAACTTATTCAGCTCTTTGTAAATGCAGCTATCTTTTTTAAAAGAAAATTTGTCATCGAATACTTTTATTTTATGTTTTGAAATCCGTGTCATTTGAACACAAATCATAAGCTTGTCCCCACCCATACCAGAGGATTGCTTGTTATATTTTATTAATAAAGGAATACCCTTAAAATCAAACGAAGACTATCAAACTTTATCAAATAAAATTGAAAACTAATGTATAAAAACAAAAAATATCAAAGAGGAATGAGAATGTTTCGATGATTCTAAATGGACACGTGTTAGAATAACATATGTATAGAGACTAAAGGTCATCAACAAATTGATAGTAGCACAACAGAAGGTGAATCGTCGTCCTCGTGAATCAGATAATTCGCTCAAGTATACCTTGCGTAGTAAGTAGTTACTGAACCCAAATATGCGCGTGATCTACGAAACGAAATATCCCCAAATCAATCATTTTATCGTTAAAATAATCAATTTACTTTGGTAACTCGGAAAAGCCATCAAATCTTATCTTTATGAGCGTACCAATTTATTTAAAAGCCTGGAATCATCTACTGTCAGAGTTCCTCAACTTTCAAGAACTTTGGTCGTCCGTCTTTCTTGTCGTTCTTGGATTTGGGTTTGAGTTTTAACATGAAAATATAATTGTTCCTTTTATTCATTTGCTTATACATTGCCTTAATTGTTATTTTCTTACTTTTTGACTACCGCTACATAATGTTTTATGTTAAAACTCATATTTTACGTATTTTACTGATACTGTACCTGCGTCTGTCGTGACGAAGGTTTTTTTATGATACCTAAAAATGGAACACGCACGTGGCCCATCAGTTAAGTGTTACTTAGCACAAAGCATTGCATCGTAGGTCACCCTTGTTTGCAATTTGCCGTATTGATGCATCGCCCAGCGTCTATCAACTTGAGGCATGAAGGTGTTAAGTGTATTGTGACAGTAATTTCACCAGCACCCACATCCTTGAAATCGAAAAAGCAATTCTGCTTCATGCCGGAAATAAGCATGGTGGTAGTACTTCCCCGGACGTGCCTTTAGAGCTCTACTTCTAGGTATAGTGTTTGTGCAAACTATCCCTGTGTGCAGCCTAAACTATCGCGATGATATTTGATAATGGGTGGTCACATCTGCGTGTATCGTATTAAAGCACGAAGCTTCGTCGCGATAACACAGGTGCACCCCAGCATTAGAGCTTGAGCTCGAGCAATATACCTACGCCGCAACATCCCCACAATATTAATCCGTGCATGATGCGCGTTTTTTTTACCGGAACATAATAATTTGAAAATTGGTATAGGATGCGTTTTTGTTTTTTAAAGACCATTGCTTGTGAAATAGGCTTTGGAGCTCGAAGCTTATCATTCGACTAACGAAATATGTCGTAAAAAACGAAACGTTTATCAGTTTTTTTTTCATTGATATATATTGTTATGTTTTTTTTATCAACGTCTCCAAAAACGTTGCGATATTTTGTTATTCTTTCAAGCTGTCATTCATCTCGAGTGAAATATTGACAGATCCATTGTAAGCATGAACAATGGCTGAGGCACCTACCGAAATCATGTTATCAATCTTGAAACTATGAAACACACTGTAAGTATAAAGAAAGGTATATTATGTAGGTGTATTACTGGGTACCTATTTAATGTACAGTTTTGTTTAGCAAAAAAATTCTTTCATTTTTTTTATAAATTTGCCCATTTCGTACTTGTCTTGAGGTTTGCTTGCATGGTTTAATATATATGCCATATAATTTCAGACTGACTATCACACAGTAGGTGCTAAAAATAAAAAGTCCTAAGAGGCTCCCAATGTTTCTTCTCTAGCGGATGTTTTCAGAACTTCTAAACGTCATCTGTTTGTGAGCTATTCAAAATCCGTCAAATACAATAAAAGCTACTCAAAACATGCTTATCAAAAGATTTTATAAGCTTAGATACCATGTAATTTATGTGTTGGTGCAATATTATTAATTCTGTGAATGAAATATTTATCCACACATTTAATTGTAAAAAGAATACATATAATATATTTTATAACCCGTCTTCAAATATTTATTTTTGGTTACAGCATGCATTGTTACATATTAGCCCTACAAAAACATAACCAATTATATAAGAAAATAAACAAAACCACGTGGTTTAAGTAATTAAAGTATTTTTTTACTGGATCTTTTGGGGTATTAATCCACAAACCCTTGCAAGACTGGTACCGAACAAGTGTATTAAACCAAATAAAATTGAAGGAACGAGTAAGAGTAAAGAACTAACAAAGTGCGCCATCAACAATAACAAAACTATAAATAAATGTGGTTCCTATGTAACAAAAAATATTCCAGTTCAGTTAAATATTTCATGCAAAATATTAAACAACAAACAAAAATACGAATTTAAAAAATATAAATAAACTAACGAAGCTATCAATACACAATTGCGTAAAACAATTCAAAACAAAGTTTTATTAAAGTGATTTTCATCTTACCTCGTGAATTTCGGACCCCATCAGCCGCGGATTTGTTTTAGTAACACGAGAGGGCGCGAGAGAGACGGCAAAATGCTGAACTTTTTGGAGGAATTGCTCGAAATAGCGAGCGCAACGCGATCCGCGGGTACCGGCGATTCATTAAGAACGAGCGTGGAGGCTGCGCCGGCCTGCCCCGCGCGCGCTCCTCCGCCGGCGTGCAGCGCGCATGTCCCTCCCGCCCTCCAATCGCGGCCCTGTTGCTTCTGACGGCTCTGACGGCCGCGCAACGTCAAAACGTAAACGTTATGAATACGTTTAATCGCCGCTGAATCTTCCAACAATCGCGATCATCTACGTTTAGATTAGGGACAACTTTTGCGGGGCCGACGCATTGTTTGCTCCGGGGAGCTACTCGACTGCACGAGACGTCTCGTCTTCGAGAATCTTTTGTTTGAAATCTTATGAAAACGTCAGGAATTTAAATAACTAGAAATGCGAACTGGTTTTAACCTGAGATCTGCTTTTAGTTTTAAACCGTCTAAAGAATTTAATTAAATGACTTTACCAACACTAAAGGAGGTTTGGACTAACTATTCATATGATAATAAGTGAAAGTTGCAAGTGACAGTTGAATTAATTAAGCAATTAACTAATTAATGAACTATTTAAATATTGTATTACTAATTCATTTATTCTTTCTACGAACTATCATAGTCAATAATATCTACGTAACATTTACTTAAATTTCATTTCATATGAACTATTAATACTCTGTGAACGTAAATTAAAATGATGTATTGAAAATAAACTGCTATCCAAAATTGTAGTTGACCAAGCCAATATCACAATGAACTGGTATGGAATTGTCAACTTGTAATTCCATACTAGTATTATTATAGTTCATATGAAATGAAAGTAAATCTTACGTAAATATTGTTGTTATGGACCCCTCTATGTTTGTTCGTCCCACTCAACTAGCATTGATCTGAATGAATTTGGGTGAAACTTGGTTTAAACATAGTTTGTTACTTGGATCACATCCTGGATAACATCCTGGAACCATGCAAACAAAAAAAAAATATTAAAATTAAATGGTACTTTAAAAAAAAAAATACGAGGTCACAAAGACCTGTCAATTCTCCAGAGTCACCTTATTCGAGGGTTACTTTAAAACATGGAATCCTCTTTGTCCGTAACTCTTACCCGCTAAACCTACGTCAGGGTCGAACAAGCTAAGTCTAAATCCCTTAAATACGCCGCCCAGATATTTATGGCAGGGCTAATAGCACCAGCTAAGCCTGCGACCTTACGCAACAAATACTTTTAAATAATTTGACAAGTAAATAACCACAATACAAAGGGCCTCTTTCACCGTCCTCAAGTAACGTCGAAGTAAGCTATTTGCTGGTTCAAAAGACAGTTTTTCAAGGGAAAACGAAGTGTTATCAGTTACGGTATATTATGGGAATCGACCAACTTGTCACTTTAACCGGCAATTAACTTAATTTTGTAACATCAACCTAAAATAAAATGTAGTAAATGTTTGCTTGGTTTTTCTAAATCCCTATTTTTATGGTCCTCGCTGTCAAATGTGATCTCGTGACTTATATAAAAACTTATTATCTAATTTATTGATTGAACAATTAAGCTATTTACTGCACGAAAAAATGCCTTAAGGCGACAATACATGTAAAACCTCTCTCTCGCTCGCACTATTCAACATTTTTGAAGATATAAAATCACTGAATGTAGTTATGCAAAATAGCAAACCTTCACGGCCTAGAAAATAACAATACAAAGGTTCAGCAATAATATCATTTTGATTCTATCACGCATCTTACCAAAAAAAACTTGCACCAATGTGATCAAGGCCTGAAGGTTTGCTATTTTGCATAAAATTGATCACATTGGTACAAGTTTTTTGGTAAGATGCGTGATAGAATCAAAATGATATTATTGCTGAACCTTTGTATTGTTATTTTCTAGGCCGTGAAGGATTGCTATTTTGCATAACTTCATTCAGTCATTTTATATCTTCAAAAATGTTAAATAGTGCGAGCGAGACATGGTTTGACATGTATAGTCGCCTTAAAGTAAACAAAAATAATAAGTTTTCATCATATCATAAACAATGAGATAAAAAATAATTATCGTTAGAAACTCCTGACCCTTCCTTTGAGAAAGATTTCTGAGATACGAAAAAATGTGATACTGAAGATGCTATAAACAAAACGAATCAAAAGGATTCTTTGTAAATTATTTTTCATACAAAGTTCGTTTTTAGGTGCGTTTTCATGAAACAAACAGAGCTGGCTTTCAATTTTAAACGAGATAATAAATTGAATTATACTCGTATTTTCAACCTTAAATTAATGAAAGTAACAAAGTGGAAAAGTCTTGCTTCTAACTTGAACTAACTCCATACATACACAGTAATAACATACATTTATTACGAGTTAGTTGTTATTTTGCTACATAAATAACAGATAGTTCATTTATTCTTAAGAGAATGAACCGAACTAAGGACATTAAACGGGTCGGCTGTAAGCACAGGTGTGTAAAATCAAATGTAGTCACGTAAATAACTATTGGGCCGAAACACATTTACTTGATCCCTAATGCTTAATGAGCACAGCATGATGGGGTACCTATTGATAAAATTATTGTGAGTTCTTACAATCCCCATACCAACACGTTAAGTGTCTTTTAAAACAAACTTTTTACTTTACAGCTTATGAAGAAGGGACTTAAGGCCTTTGCCCTGCTGTGGAGCAGCGATGGCAAATAAATAATAAAAATAATAATCATCATCATCATCGTCATCAACCTGTAGCAGTCCACTGCTGGACATAGGCCCATAATGAGCGCCTTTGCGTCCTGTTCTGAGCTCGACGCATCCAGCTTCTACCAGCGGCATTTCGCAAATCGTCACTCTACCTGGCCGCAGGGCATCCTACACTACGTTTGCCGAGCCGCGGTCTCCACTCAAGAACTCGTTTACCCCAACGGTTGTCGGTTCTTCGGCAGATATTTCCAGCCCACTACCACTTGCTAATTCTTAATTAAGCTGATTCTCTTTAGGTCTATGTCGGATAGTCTCGTTGCGGATTCTATCCTTCAAAGAAACTACAAGCATGGCTCGTTCCACAGCTCGCTGAGCGATTTTAAACTGTTGACTAGCCGTACTATGAGTGTCCACGTTTCGTATTCCGTATTTTAATTATTAAATTAATAATAATAATATAAAAAAACTAAACCACTATGCTGAAAAGAATTAAAACTCAAAATCGAATATTATAGTTTCACGCCATGGGGTGATGACTGGCTGCTGATAAAATAAATGATAAACTTTTCTCTATAGCTGTCATAAAGAAAAAAATTGCAAGAAATTGTGGTATCAGTGGAAGCAAATGTAACTTTTTTATTAATAACAAAATGGGGCGCTTGTTTCACATTCATGCAATAAAATTAATCATACATTAAAAGGGTTTGCTATTTTATCGACACTTACAGCCCAATCCCTTACTAAATTTAGATCTAGGAATAACTTTTACTACAAAATAAAGGAAATAACATGGGTTTTGTTAGGGCAGTTCGATAGCACCATTAATCTTTATTTGCTATTGTTTCAGATTATAAGTACCTAATATACTTTATGTGGGTTTATGCATATTAAACATTTTATTTTTAGCATTTTTTTTCCTTATCAGGATTAAAAAAAATATAGATCACATTGAATTGGTCAACAACAACAACAACACCAGCCTTTTCAATCCACTGCTGGATATAGGCCTTCCCTATTAAGAAAGGGGATATGCCCATAATCACCACGCTGGGCATGCGGGTTGGAGATTGCAGGGCACAGCTAATCGCACCGTCAACGCTGCTGCCCGTCGACGGTCAGGGAATTCAGCTGTTAGGCTGCGCTATGCCGCTATCAGTCGGCCGCCTCTTCCGTTTCTTAGGTGGCAGGGTGCACCAAGTGCCGGTGAGGTTGGCTTAGGTTCTAAGTATGGGGGTTGGAACTCCTTACACCCCAATGAATTGGTCACCTTGTTTTAATGTATAATTTGTTTAGTTTAAAATGGTATAAAAGACATTGGTTTTGGATTCTGAAAAATAATCCAGAATATTTAAATTGCTATCCGATGAATGGCACAACGCAATTTATCTGGGATCTATTTAGCCCATTACTTTTAGTTTTTTTTTATTGTGACCCTCTTTCTTAATTGACCATTCAACTAAAAGTACTTTCCATTAGAAAGTCGTTCGGCAAAACCTACTGTAAGTACACAATTTAGGAAATACGGTCCCGGAACTCGTAAACGTAAATTCGTTCCAAAGCGACCGAATGCTGTAACGTGAAGTACTATAGGCCTCCGCATACAGGCGCTCAGCTCAACTCCATCTAAACACAAAGCCATCGCTACACTCGCTCAGCGAACCATTTCACCTCTAGATACGTGCGGTAATGGAAGCTCTCAGAATGTAGTTCGAAATTAATATTATTTATTGTTTCCCCTCAGAAGCCATATTATTTTTTCATTCCGGATTGAAAGTTTACTGTGATCGCGATAAGTATTTTGTGCCCTCATCTTATGAATGCAATAACAACGAATGTAAGAGAATATCATTTTATTTCGAGTCGGGAAAGAGGACATTGAAAAGGGACCAATAAAATATGCAGATTTGACTGCGGCCGTATTTTTCTCGGTGTAATCTGCATTATTCAGGCTTTGTCACGAACTTCGACAGTTTAACAGCGTTATCTCTCGCCTTGCAAATTGAGCTACGACTTTAAGACAAACGGGAGTCACTTTCATTATCATAATGGACCTCGGCCGATTCTTTGTCGGTAAGCCAAGCCTGGATTCCATTCCAATATTTTACCAAGGATAGATCTCCTATACTTACCTACATCGGCCTTCATTTAGTGTAAGTATTTCTCCTTACCTAATCACTTTTACCACCAACAAGAATATACAGCACGAAAGAAAGAAATGGGTCTCACCAATTTTCAATAGCCTGTTGCAAGCTAAACGTCGAGAAAAGTTAGAAATCTATCCGATTTAAGCAGTAATTTATCCATGAACAAGCTTCCTGCTCTAACGGCAAGGAGAGCGGGTGTCCACTAGACCAAAACTAATCGCTGATAGAGTGGTACGCGCTTGCCAACGATTGGACTATTGATTCGCAACTAAGCTCTCCTCCCCATATAAAATACATACCTATAATATGAGTACCAAACCACAGATTTACGATAACTGAAAACAGTTTGTATATTTCTACTTACTTAGTTCTTTTCATAGGTACAGAAGACTATCAGTAAATACTTAACTCTCTGAAACTAACCATACTCAAAATTCGACTGCATGTAGTTGTATGTATTGAAACAGCCGCTGACATCACACAAACGCCATGAATAATCGTCATCGGCCGAGCAATATTGCGGAGGTCGGTCAACCATCATTCTGGCATTGGTATGGAGTAATCGCTGATGGAGCGAGCAACGGCACGCGTCTCGGCCGATTTATGACGTCTGTGGCTGCCCTTCGGATGCAGCCGAGCTTGAGTACCCGCATTTACATCGCATTCCCGTCGTATTGGGCCTGTTCTAGAATTCGATAGAAATCTGGCCTGTTGATGTATGCTGATTAAACCCAAGAGCTCAACCTGAAATAAAAGCCGTAAAGCCAACAATAAATTCAGATGTTAATTTATTTCGAAATAATATACAAAACTACTTGAATCCTTCTAATAAAACTAGGATAAGTTTTTTATTGAATTAATTCAAGTGTTCTCCGCTAACATGTTCAATAAGAAGTCTTAATGAAAAGAAACGGGTGGCGTGGTAAAGTGACTAAAAAACTTTGAATCTCGGATTTGTAGCAAAAAATGTGACAAGTCATCAAATCTACATATTTTATTAGACTCTCCCTCGCCAACTCCGACCCTCTTTTGGTTGGGACGGTTCGTTTCTAGGGATGTCGACACGTTTTCTTGTACTTACAGTTATCGATAAATTGGAAGCTTATACTACTTTAAGTATAATAGTGCTCCCACTCAATTTCACATTTGTTTTATCTATTGGTGTAAGTAGGTAATTGGGTAAATTAAGATTATATTGAAAACAAACAAAGAAGCAGAAACTCTCATTTAGAACTCTTACTAGTGTAATCGGTTCTTCCAAAAAATACTTCTGGGTAAAAAAGTACTTATATCTAAAAATAAGATAGATAGATAGATAGATGAACTCTTTATTGAACACAACACTAATTAAAAAACAAATAAAATAACAAAAACAGATAAATTAAATAGTAATGTAGGTACAATGGGCAGTCTTATCGCTTAGAGCGATTTCTTCCAGACAACCAAGAATGGAAAGAATAAGAATAGGAAGAAGAATATAAAACATAATTTCTGAACAAGTTTTAAGAACCCAACTGAAAAACCAGTTCGAATATCTCATTCCTTGTTGGAACTGGGCTTCTAATAAGAAAAGTAGATATCCAATAAAATATCGACACTGGTAGTGCATGCGACAGTCGGACAGCCTAGTCCAATATTACAGGACTTTCAAATAGGTATCAACGCCAACGGGCGGCGGGAGGAGGCGGCCTCTGCGGCGACACTTCATAAAGAACACTCTTTTATACTCAAGCCTTTTATTTATGGTTCCCTTTCATATCTTCGACTTCGTTTTATTGTCCAACGACGTAGATCGTGTATTATTGAATGTTTAATTAAATCACCCGATACCATCCATGCGTACTGAAGCTCTTTATCTGAGGAGAGCTTCGAAAAGCTACAAAGAAAAAGCCAGTCTCATTTAAACAATTGACTAGTAGGGCTGAGCGTGATATACTGCAGTGAATTAAAGAGTTGCTGTAATATATTATTCAAATCCATTCTGGTGCGGGTCTTTTTACTGTGAAGTGGCGGTTGCGGGGTACATCGCTCCGCACTTCAGGACGTGACCGAGCGCCTGCCCGGAATCACATTGCGACGTCACTTTAGTCTGGATGCGACACTTTAATATACTAAGACATACAGATTGGCACAGCAGCTTCGAAAGGAATTGAATTAGTTAAAGAAGGGTACCTCTCTTTTTTTAAATATCCTAAGGATTCTTGGACGATAATAAGGGAGAACATTATAACGCAATGTTTACAATGATGAATGTAATACAAATTTTAAATTTTAAATCGTTTACGTATTTTATGTATGTTGTTTACAGAGATCTTTAATTCTATGTTCAAAGTTTCATCATGAACCCTGTAAGGGAATATATTTAGGTATTTGCTAGGTGGCATATTATAATACAATCAAAACTACTTAATAAAAATTGAATTGCACAAAAAAATGTAAATAATGGGTCAATAAATGTTAGTACTTATAATCCAAGAACTCTTGCAGCTAGTCAAAATAATTAAAATGTATTAATTTTGTTTTGGCTTGGATTTCTAGGGGTTTTTGTTATATATTTTAATAGACATTGCATGGAGGCCTGTGTGGAAAAAATTTAGTTTTGAAAAGGAAATGGCTAATAGTATTCTTGGTCTCTGATTTTGCGGTCAACCAGACTATTGGTTTTTCGTAAAGCAGTTACATTCTTGGTCAATGAAGACAAAAAACTAACACAAAAAATAGACAAAAAGTACACCGATGACTAGAAGTGATGAAACCACCATCATCATCATCATCATTTGTAGTATTTGGCAGTCCACTGCTGGACATAAGCGTTCCTTAATGAGCGCGCATCGAGATATTTAGTTCTATATAATTATCTCGATGTGAGCGCGTTTCCATTGGAAATACCAGAATTCAAACTTGCTCTTAAATGAATAGTTTACGCTCGGTGTATAACATCATGGATTCAAACAATTATAGTAGAGATCATCTTAAAATAATCACAATTGTCTCATCCGTAATCTCTAGATCGGAAATGAAATGTTTTATTCTAGCCAGTGAAAATGCCACGAATTGCTCGGGGCCGAATTACTTGCTCGCAAAAATTGTAAGGTCTGCTCTTTGGATATAATGGTCATTCGATACACACCGGCAGCAAATGAAACAAAGCGTGAAAATGGGATTTCATTTAACGTTCACGAAAAATATTCTATAGAGCTTATTATAAAAGCTTTTTGAAGTGGTCTTAATATTTTATGTATGTCATATTGATAAGATGGCCCGAAGGGCTACCGTAGAATGAAATATTTATTTCACTTTCATTTGAATATACGAACAAGTGAATACTTTTACCCAGGGTCTTTTATACGTTTGAAAGATTTAAGGCCCAAAGTGCCATATATTAGCACCAAAAGCATGTTTCTTCAAAGTATAGATATTTTTTCTCTGTAATGTAGTTGAAATAAATAAATAAAGTGGGACGTAATCACACAGCATCATGTAGCCCCAGACTAAGCAGAGCTTATATTATGGGAACTACATGATTAATATACCTACTACATTTCGTCCGTCTGTAATTTGAAAAAGAAATGCGTTGACCATGCTGCAATAATGAATTTGATATTTTTCATAAATTAATCCTATTTATACCAAAATTATATTACGTCGCTTCATTTTTCAGATATAAAACATCACTGTAGTCCTTTAATCCTGCTGGCAACCTCGCACGTTTAATTTATAAGAAATTCAAATTGCACTATAGGTAGGTAGGCACAGGCAGGCAGCGAGCGCCGCACAGCGAACCCGTCATTCTTTTTCGTGCGAGGCAACAAGCACTACGCTTCTTGAAAAATAATAAAAGTTTTTCAAGATGCCTAAAAGAACAAGTGAAAAGATTGAATATTACAATGCTAAAATTCGAAAGTTACAACGCGATGCAGGAAAAAAGCGTCGCCGCGTTATTGTGTACTCCTCATCTGATTCCGAGGAACAGATAGGTGAGTCTATTTTACTTAATTAAGTGAAACAGTGTGATTCTTGAATATTTGTGCCCAGCGTCTCTAAGCTTCCCTGGAGGATAACTGCGGGTTATCACGATGGGTTAGCATGATGCTAAAAACAATAAATCTGCCTGGAGGTTTGACTGTGGGTCTACACGAAGGCTAAAATTTAGAAGATATAACTTCTAGAATTTCTAATATAAAGAATATTCTAAAATTAAAATAGAAAATTCCATATTTTTTTATAACTACCCTCTTAAAAAAAAAAAAATTATATATATATATATATTCAAATAAAAAATGGTTTTCTTTGTTTAGAAAACGGAGCACAACTAGTGGATGAGCACAATAACGTCGACGAAGCGCCTGCTTCAGAGCCGCCACTGCCGCCGCCCGTTGGAATCTCCCTCGACGAGGGCCCACTAGAACCAGAGGTACCAGAACTCGACCCTGAGTTGTTAGAGGCGTTGGGTGACACTTCCGATGACACTCCGGTCTACGGCCCAGATATTCATGCTACATTAGCTCAACGTTGGTTACCTATTCTGAAAAAAGGTTTACAGGCAGATGCGAAAGAAAAACTCCTAAAAGAATATACTGTTCCATCCAATTGCAAGCTGCTTAAAGCTCCCGCTTTAAACCCCGAAATATCCGCAGCTGTTCTCGATGTCGTTAGAAATAGGGACAAAAAGATTCAGACCAAGCAGGACCAACTAGGTCTGGGCATATCAGCCGCAAATAAGGCGATGACCCTGCTATTAACCGGCGATGATAAGGTTAATGCCATAAAAGTCCTATCGGACTGTTGTCGGATTTTAACTGATCTACATTACACAGAGACACAAGTCAGGACGAAACTCATAACCCCAGGGTTAGAAAAATCGTTTCTTACGCTTATTCAAGACCAAGAAAGAGATGAGACTCTCTTCGGCAGTAAATTGTCCGAGAAAATCAAGGCTTCAAAGGCTATCGAGAAACAAGGGCTACAGATAAAAAAAGCATCATCTTCGAAGCCTTCTACACCAAATGCCGCGCCATCGACCGCTCGTTATCAGAACCAGGGAAACTGGTCAGGCGCCTCTCGCTACTCGACGCCGAGGAGGGGGGGGCGAACCAATTCCTACAGAGGGTCGCAAGCGTACCGCCGGCCGATGAACACGCCGCCGGCCATAGCTCAGGCTCCGCGCTCCACGCCAGCGTCCAGCTTGAACAGACGTGCCCCTTTGAAGCAGTGAATCAGGTACACGCCGGTAGACTTCAACATTATTACCAATGTTGGCTTACCGTTACAGATAATCCTGTTGTACTCAACTGGATTCGTGATGGCTACCAAATACCTTTTGCATATAAAATAGTACAAAATACCATTCCTCGTAACAGTCTTTCGCTAAAAGAAAAGCAAGAGATGGCAAAAGCTATAAATAACTTAATTGATTTAGGAGCTATAACACAATGTAAACCTAATAAAAACCAGTTTATATCTAGCATATTCTTAGCACCTAAGTCTAGTGGAGGTTATAGATTTATCTTAAATCTTAAGCAACTAAACAAGTTCGTGTCTAATGCTCATTTCAAAATGGAAGATTATAGAACGGCGTCAAAAATGATATCGCATCATAGTTATATGGCAACTATTGATCTTAAGGAATCATACCTACTTGTCCCTGTAGCTGAATCACAACGCAAGTATTTGAGGTTTCAATATGAAAATGAGTATTCTCAAAAAATTATGTACGAGTTTAATTCATTATGTTATGGCTTATCATCGGCGCCGCGAACATTCACAAAAATAATGAGAGAAGTAGTGAGCTATTTAAGAATTCGTGGATTTAAATCAGTTATATATCTCGACGACTGGCTTTGCTTAGGGGATGATTTTGATGAGTGCCAGAGGAACGTCGCAGAATCACTTAGGTTACTTATATGTCTAGGATTCATAATAAATAATGATAAAAGTAGCTTACACCCACAACAATATTGTAAGTACTTGGGATTTATTTACAATTCATTAGATATGTCGATATCACTGCCAACAGATAAACGAAACAAAATATTAAAATTAGCTCAGAAGTTTACTCGGTTACCGGTCTGCAGCATCAGGGATTTTGCCCACTTATTGGGGGTTCTTACTGCGGCTTGTCCCGCTGTTAAATATGGTCGTCTCTATACGAAAACACTTGAGAGAGAAAAATATCTAGCCTTAACTAAACATCAATCGTATGATAAAAGATTTAAACCATCGGCTATTATCTTGCCAGATTTAGAATGGTGGATAGAGAATATTGGTAAGACCTTAAATCATCTCGAAGCTCCAAACTTTGCCTTAGAAATCTTTTCTGACGCATCAAATACAGGCTGGGGGGCATATTGTGATAACAAACGAGTTCATGGTTCGTGGAAAGACCACGAAAGAAACCATCATATAAACTATCGCGAACTACTTGCAGCTTTCTTAGCTTTAAAATGTTTTGTTCGCGATGGCTTTAATAATTGCAATATTCTCCTACGCATTGATAATACGACCGCTGTGAGCTACATAAACAGAATGGGAGGAATACAATTTCCACATTTGACAGACTTGACGAAAAACATATGGCAGTGGTGCGAGGAGCGAAATATCTACCTGTTTGCTTCATATATTAATACAAAAGATAACATTGAAGCAGATCAAGAGTCGAGAAGGATCAATCCTGACATAGAGTTATCTCTGTCCTCTAATGAATACCAAAGAATAGTAAATGCTTTTGGGAAGCCTACCATTGATCTCTTCGCTTCTCGCACCAATGCTAAATGCGAAACATATGTGTCATGGCGCCCCGACCCGGACGCGTTAACAGTAGATGCATTTACTTTAAATTGGGAATCGTTATACTTCTATGCATTCCCACCATTCTCGCTTATCTTGAAATGCATTCAAAAGATAATTAAAGATAGGGCAGAAGGTATACTAATTTTTCCCCATTGGCCATCTCAGCCTTGGTTTCCGATTCTGAAAAGGATAATTCGTTCTGAAATTCTATTTCTAGCGCCTAATTCAGTAAAAATGTCCTCTTCCAGGACAACTCAACCAGCTCGGAGGCAGTTTACCCTGGCAGCAGCGGTGCTCTCCGGACTGCCTTCAAAACAAGGGGATCTCCGAACCAGTCTCTAGAACTGATGATGGCCTCACTTTCTAAAAACACGTTACTGCAATACAGCGTAACCTCAAACTTTGGTGGCATTTCTGTAACATTCAAAATGTTAACCCTTTCTCAGGCTCAAGTTCAAACGTAATGCTATTTTTAAGTGAGCAATTTGATCTAGGTGCTTCATATGGTTCAATGAACAGTCACCGTTCGGCTCTCAGTTTATTGCTAGGAAGTCATATAACATCTGACGATATGGTAAAAAGGCTGCTTAAAGGAGCCTACAAATTGAGACCGGCGTATCCAAAATATACCCATACATGGAATCCACAAACAGTTTTAAATTACATCGCTAATTGGGTACCTAATAACGGTCTTTCTTTAGAAAAAATATCGAAAAAATTAGTCGTTCTTTTGGCGTTATGTACTGCACATCGAGTGCAAACTCTCAGCCTGATAAAATTGGACAATATTATCGTAGGCCCAACTGGCATTCAAATAGGAATCCCTGATGTGATTAAAACATCCGCTGCCGGACGAGAACAACCTATACTAGCCCTACCGTATTTCGATGAGAATAAAGCAATCTGTCCGGCCACCATTGTGGAAGATTATATTTTTCAGACTCGTAATATAAGATCGGAGGTGTCCAACAATCTAATTTTAACTTACAAAAAACCACATAAACCAGCCACTGCTCAATCCATCAGTAGGTGGATTAAGCAGGTGCTGGCCGAAAGTGGTGTGGATGTGGCTACGTTCAGCGCGCACAGCACGAGGCACGCCGCCACATCTATAGCACGGGCATCAGGACTTTCACTAGATGCTATCAGGAAGTCGGCTGGATGGACTAGCTCATCCCAGTCTTTTGCAAAGTTCTACAATCGTCCTATTTTACCTCAAGATGACTTTGCTAGGTCTATTCTATTGCCCAATGTGTCAAAGTGAATTGATTAGTTAGGCACTTATATAATTTAATTAAAGAATACTTACTGATGATGATTGTAACTTACACAGTATAGTGTGTAACTTATTCAATAAATGTTTGTTGATTGTTATTTAAGACTAATAGTTCTATAAGGTACTACGGTTAAAAATAAAACAATTGATTTCTTTGTTACTAAGTAATGGTTTAAATTATTTCATTACCAAAATTTTTTACTATCTCTAAACATCTACAGTGATGTTTTATATCTGAAAAATGAAGCGACGTAATATAATATATGATCAAACGATCTCACAGAGTGAAGTTCGATCGATATTATATAAGTACGCTTCATTTGAAGATATATACTCCCACCCACCCTAAATCCCAAATAAAAAATTTTGTTTGCATAGGTAGGTATCTATCTCTAAAAAAAAATGACGGGTTCGCTGTGCGGCGCTCGCTGCCTGCCTGTGCCTACCTACCTATAGTGCAATTTGAATTTCTTATAAATTAAACGTGCGAGGTTGCCAGCAGGATTAAAGGACTACAGTGATGTTTTATATCTTCAAATGAAGCGTACTTATATAATATCGATCGAACTTCACTCTGTGAGATCGTTTGATCATATAAAATACTCTAAATATAAGTAACAATATGTAAGCATTATAATAAAAAATAACATCAGATGTTACTTATATCAAGTACCCTATCAACCAACAGTTTTCTATAAAATACACCTGCGGTCCATAAAAATCCAAATATTGGGGAGAAATTGCTTCGCGGTTCATTGCATGTTTCGTAACTAACCAAGGGATACTTTTATACGGTGGTTTACTATTTTCTTATTATTTGATACAGTTTCCTTATTGGAATGCCTATAACCAATGTTTTATGTACTTTGAACTATTCTTAACTTGTTTGAGGAAGTTTTTAGTTGTATCGTCTCGGTGGTAGTAACTAGTGGGATTGACCTTCCTTGGAGCTGTAAACAAGCGGTCGGCAAGTTCGCCTTGCGAAGTTCGTCAGTTGTACCCTATTGCGGGAACTAAGATGAACCCCACGGGCGGTCCCAAGTTTCAGCACATATATTGGAGTGGAATGGATATTTGATGAATACGAGATGTGATCGTCGTGTTGGCAATTCGCTTCAACATTCGCGGACACTTTCGCCTACTCCTGTGAATGTTTAACTTCGACATTTAATTTGTAACTATCCCCAAAAGTTTACGGAGTTGTCATTATGCGAATTCATTAACACTGCATCGAATGGAATTCCGAATTCCATTGAACTGTCCGTCGGTGGGTGCAGTTCGTTGAAATTTAACTAAAAGTTGCACGGCAACGCTTTTTTCCTTATTTATGGATGGAAGCTTGAATGTGTATTTTTGATTTGTGACTTTTGGCTCTGGTTTGGCTAAAAGTGATTTCAATGTACTAAATCAGCTACTGTAAACTCAAATAAAAAAGAAAACTACTTTTATGTGAAGCAATTTTATTAAGTTAAGAGTTATGCAATCAAGATACTTGACCCAAGCTATGCTCAACATGTAAATTCCTTAAGTGTTCTTTGTTATGATTAAAAACCACAAAACAAAGATTGCCTCGAGCAAAGCTACGAACGCTACTTACAAGCTCTGTCTCTCTCAGTATTTACAGGATATCATGTTTTTAAAATAAGCTCAACATTATTATACTTATTTAAACTTCATGAAGAGCAATGCATATTTCCTATATAGCAATGGTTGAGTGAGCAAATATAGCTGGTGTCCGCAAACTTGGCTTTCAGTTCTGGAGCACTCTACGCATTTCGTTGAAATCCTGGCGAGCAACGGAGCACGGCGACACTCGACACTCGACAGTCATCTGACAGGTAGCGCCGAGCAGCCATTAACGCGCCTTCCGCGCCGCGGCACCGCCTGCGTCACGATTCACAGCCCGCTCACTCCGACAAATGGACAGCTCAATGAAACACTTTCATCGTCATCTGATGAACACTCCAGTCCGCTAATGAGGAAGTTAACAGCTCGTTTCAGAGTTTTGCTCTTGCGAACCCTTCCAATGATATTTCGGGGTGAAAATGTTTATGTTCATTTTTATGGATCTGGTAGAATTTGAAACTTCACGTTACACAATTGTATTTTCATTGATTTTACATTTAGAACCAACATTCAAAAGAATTATTAGTACGCAACTAATGAGTTCAGAAAATTAGAATCATAAGGAGCTTTAAATCGTCAACTTTTTAATTTACCCCAATTCGTCACGCATCCAAACAGAGGAGAATGGCAAGAAACACTGTTCTGAACTGTTTGTTACAATAATAGTTATTCTCAACTATTGTTTTGAGGAAGTTGGTGACAGTTTCATGCCAAGCTTTTTTGTCATCTAAATAATCAGACATTTTATAATTAGCTTTACAGAGATTATGTTCAACATTTTTTACTTTATTTATAAATAAGTAGGTAGGATTGGTAAATTAATTTGCCAGCTTATAACCATTATGTCTGGCAAGTTACTTCGAGCCTCCTAAATAATAGTGCAGCGGCTCTAACAAGTGGTGATGGACACTAATGAAAATAGTTGTACAGTCGTTGATATATACGATCACAATGTGTAGAGTCAACCTTCTCGTAAAGGGCACCAACTTCACACTTGCAACATAGGAAAACTGCAGTAAGTATAAATAATAAATAATAATAATAATAATAACCAGGGCTCAAACCAACCGAGCCCTGCCCCGCGGTCGATGGTCTCCCGTTTTGATACACTTTTTACTATAATGTTTTTGATAGTTATTTATGTACATAAGTAGTATTAAGTTTAATTATAGTAAAAATTGTATTTTAGATGAGTTTACAATTAAATAAAGTGTCATAATAATAATAAAGCCATTTATTCCCATAGTAACTATTTACAATTATATTAAGTTTAACTTCGAACAATTTCATTGATTTTAATTATTTCATGCATTATGTACTAGCATTAGAATTAATTTAATAAAAATAAATCGAAATACATTTTAAAATATCCATACAATTAAATCATTAAGTAAATTAACTGTTTGACTTGGGCACCCATCTTTGGGTAAAGGCCTCCTCCATCCATCGCCATAGATCTCTGTCCGTAGCATGTCTAGTCCAAGTAATGCCAGCGACATGTACGATATCGTCTCGCCAGCGGCAGCACGGGCGGCCGCGCGCTCGTTTGGCGTCGGGATCGCGCGGGTACCAGTGCAGCACGCGTTCCGTCCATCTTCCGTCCGTTGTTCGTGCCACATGTCCCGCCCATCTCCATTTCAGCTGGCATGCTAGTGTGGCTGCATCTGTTATTTTAGTTTTCTCTCTTATGATTGTATTTCTGATGCGATCTTTTATTTTAATGTTAAGCATGCTTCTCTCTGTTGCTCGTTGGAAAACTTGTATTTTGGAGATAATCTTTTTTGAGAGAGCCCAATTTTGGCAACCGTAAAGTAGAGTTGGTAGCACTGACGTCTCCATGGCTTTCTTCTTGAGTGATATTGGAAATTTACCTTTAAATATATGTTTTAGAGACCAGTACTTGCTCCATGCTATTTTGATTCTTCTTTCGACTTCGCTTAACGATTGGTTTTGGAATGAAATTCTCTGGCCAAATACTCATCTACGTACTCGTATTTGACTGAGTGCCCCTGTACTTGTAGAGCTAATTTATCACTGTTGGTTAAGAGGCAGGTATTGTTTGCATTCATTTGTAGGCCGCATTTTTTACTTTCAGCGTCTAGTGTTTGAACCATGTGCGTTAGTTCAGCGTGATTTTCACTCACAATTAATATATCGTCAGCAAAGCGCAGATGGTATTCGCAGTAAGTATACGCAGTACAATATACAAGTCAATGTTGATCGTACTTCTGGGACCAAATAGCACAAAGACCAAAATATTTGATTTAATTTTACAAGCTTTTACCGGTACTAGCAAGCTGAATTTCTGAATGAAAGGCCAGGGGTACAAAAACTATATAAATATATCCTTTTCTGTACCCCTGACAATATGCGAATTTTACATGGTGATCGGTTTAGTAGTGAATAATAATTATAATTGACGGCCTCTGTGGCGCAGTGGGCGAAGGTCCGCCTGAGACGCAGAAGATTGCGGGTTTGATTCACGACGCGGGACAAATGTTTGCATGTTCTGCAGATATTTGTCTCGGGTCTGGGTGTTTTCTATAAAATATGTTTTCTAAAACAATATTAATATATCCTTTTCTGGACCCCTGACAATATGCGAATTTCTTTCATGCTGATCGGTTTAGTAGTGAATAATAATAATAATTTACGGCCTCTGTGCGCAGTGGGTGAAGGTCCGCCTGAGACGCAGAAGGTTGCGGGTTTGATTCCCGAAGCGGGACAAATGTTTGCATGTTCACTGACAACATATTTGCTATGATAAGTATGTATTTACAAAAAAAACTGTATGTAGTATATCAATCATGTGGTTCCCATAATACAAGCTCTGCTTAGTTTGGGGCTACATGATGCTGTGTGATAACGTTCAGCATTATTTATTTATTATAATAATGCTGGACACTGACATAGCATTATGTAGCCTCAAACTAAGCAGAGCTTGTAATAAGGGAACGACATTACTAATATAATACATATATTTTTTTGTAAGTACATATATGTTATACATAGAAAACACATATTTGCAGAATCCACAAATATTCTTCTCGCAGTGGGAATCAAACCCGAGACCTTCTGCGTCTCAGGCAGACCTTTGCCCACCGCGCCACAGAGACCTTCTTTTTGCCTTATTAAACAAACTAACTTATACAAGAGGTGACATGATATTTTAACGCCATTTTAGCTATCTGAGGTTTAATAACTGTTACGAATAGGACGTTAATATAAGTTATTATTAATTTGGTTCAGGGAATAAGATAAGATAGTCTAATATTGATATTGGCATAAAAAATAATACAACTACAGCAAGTGATTACGGTTAGATCTGTCTTTCACTTTTTCTGGGTCAAATAGTAAAAAAGTATTTCGTATTATTATGTTAATTTTCCGGGTCGATGAAGATTTATATTACCTAAATAGTTCACTGAAAAAATATAATAAGGGCCGATGGCGAGGTCTATTTAATCTACGTATGTTGCATACGCTTGGGTTCACTATTGCCCTTATTTTTAGCAATACATAAATATACGGGATATCTCACTCACGGTCATCGGTCAACTGATCTCAAACTAGGCAGAGACTTCACCATTGACTGATAAACATACATAGATCCCTTTAAAATACCCCGACATAGAATAAGCATCTATCATCATATTCACCACACTTATGTTTGTTCTAAGCGGCCATCGAACACGCGACCTAGAGCATAGATAGGAGATCTAACTACTTACTTAGCTATTAGGCACGTCAAATAATCACTTCATATTTTTTTGGACTGATAGAAACAGTGCGGTCGTTTCGAATAATAAAAATCACTTTGCAACAAAACAAAAGAAAAGCAAACAATTTAAGTAAGTTAACAAGAAAATTCAAAAAGGGCGTACAAAAATCCAGCTACGAGATTTGTAAGGAAAAACACAAAAGCCGAATGCTAGTCCGTGGAATAGAAGGCGCGGCTGCTCTCACAGCGCAGGAAATTGAAACAAACATTGCAATCCCTCCGATCGAACGCCCCATATGTACACATTAAAAAGATATTCGGAAAGCTCAGCATACGGATCAGGGTTACAATACACCCATTCACATTTTTCCAGCGTTCGTATTTTCAATGTACAAATGAAGATACGATAAAGAATTAAAATGTAAAAAAAAATCATAGCGCCATAGGCTTTCCATTAAGTTACTACTTATAAGATATACTAAGCACATTAATAACTAAATAAAATTAATTAAATAAATCTGAATAGATCTTGTAACATAAGTTGTTCTCGATGAAATCATTACATTCAGTAGTACAAAGTAGAGTCAAAGAAAACAAAGCTACGAGGCATTTTAATCGTATGCATTACAGAGTAGATACTCCGGGAGCGAGATGCGTTGTTGCACCGCGAAAGTTTCGAGATATATCGGCGACACTGGCAAACAAAGCAGCACTGCCACAATAGGTACCACTTGTACAACAACTGCCACGCTACGTTCATGTCCACAACACCACATTCGCGCAATTGTGTACTTTATGTATACGCAATAATGTAAATAGCATCCTACGCAAAACTTTGGAGAGGCAAAGCTAGCTTGGTTCACTCCATACTCATACGCGCCGTTCCCAAGAGATAAGAACACGTCATAAAAGAGGCACCCGCCGAAACTTTGCCTTAATTTCTGTATTTTCCATTCCGTAATCGTGGGGAAACGCTTTGAACATTAAATGGCTAAGGTTGAATGCATTAGAGATATACTCGTATTACTCGTGTCTACTTTGCCAACAAAGTTTTGTTGAAAGTTGACGTAATAAATGCAGGAGTAAAGACTCTCTTATGTATTTAGAACAATCACAACACGTTTGAGTTTTACGGTATATATCATACTTTGTATAACTTTATAAGTATAGGTACCTACAAATTTTAAGGAGCGCCTTGACTGCCAGTCACTTACATTAGCTAGGTACACAGTAAGTACAAAGCAATAGGATCTAACCGCGAGTGGTTAAATACGAAAGAGCGTATTGCTGTAACTCTGGGAAGTTTAACCGCGGGCGCCCGACGCGAGTACCTAAGTATTGCTTTCCGACGCATATACCGACTGTTTGCCGACGGAGATTGCAATATTATGTACCAATCTCCAGCCTTTTCCAACAGACGGGAACGCTACGTGCGCTACTTACCATCGGAAATAATATTGAGCTTTAAATGTCTTTTGCTACGTAAACCCATGCGGATGGATGTAAGCCCGAGCTCGGAGTGCATCTTACAATCCCACAGATTAGTCCCAGTACATTCTCTTCGTTACTGTGTAGATCCAAGATAGAGGTGCCTGATAAACCATCAAAGGTATATCATTAACATGGCTTTGATTTAGAAATGTTTAGATTTAAAAAAGACCTAGTAGTTTACTTTTTTTTAGTTTTGCGTCGGTGGTGCGAGAAGCTGTGTACTGCGATCCCCAACCCGCATGCCCAGCGTGGGGATTAAGGGGCACATCTCCCTTCTTATTAGGGGAGGTCTATGTTTAGCAGTGGAGTGATATAGGCTGGTGTTGTTGTTGTTGTTGTTGTTGAGTAGTTTACTTAACACAATTCTAAATATTCAACTCGATAAAACTATTTGGCGAAATTGAAAAACTCATTAGTGAGTTTAACTAAAGGAGGAACCTTAAAGTGCTGAGTGTATTTTATGCATATTAAAACACAACGATGGCTAAGCTCGGAGTAGTTTGAAGCTATTTTTGAAAGCTGCAAAAGCGGGATCAGGCTACTGTTGCTTTAGGATAAACTTCGTTTAGTTAAAAGCAGGCCTTTGTAGTGCGGTGTGAATGAATGACAAAAGTTAACTCCGGTATTGGAGACTTTTTTGTATTTTGGTCGAGTCTAGCAACTGATTTAATTAGAATGCTTTTCTTTTTGGGCTTACTGACTTGCTAGTACTCTTATTGATTATTAACTATAAATATTTGTTCAGTCTTTTGCTAATCTATAACAAAAGTAATAAAATATGTAGAAAAAGTACCTAACGAGTTCTGGGGAATATCTGTTTATACAAATACTAGCCAAGTGTTATTATAATTATTACTGGCAACAGACAGCTCGAGTAGTTTCTACAACTTGTTTCAATAAACGGTTTTAAAGATCGTTTGTACCGATAAAAAAATATAGTTATGCAGTGAGACCAATTTAATTGGCAAAAAAATCTGAGCCTACATATTTTTACTTGAGCCGCGTCATTCCCAATGCTTAATCGTAAGCCACAAAGCATTGATAAATAGTGATTCTCATCACACACGACATAAGCAGTACAGGGGTATGAGCGACGGTAGGCGACATGACAAACGGTCGCGCACCCGAGCGGTAGTGAAGATTTAGTAGCGCGCTGTGTTGCGATAACTACCCTCTGTTTACACTACATTTAACTTGTGCCAAGTGCCGCGATGCTGGGATCAGGCCTGCCGAGTGCGAAGCCGACTTGCGACTTCTTCGAACGCGGAATATTAGTTATGCTTGGATTACCCTATGAATCGGGTTTCCTCCCACATGAATCCGATTTACGATTTTACTTTGCTTGAGTCCACAAATTTTATCTAAGGAATTCACTGATCACATTTAAAACCATCAAATAGTATGATAGTTGACAAGGTCTCTGACTTATTACGAGTATACTTCATTCGTAATAATGAGAAATGCCTATTTTTAATCGGTCATTTCAACTGACATTGTTTGAACAAAAGCATGTTTTTAAACCTGTTTTATACTTATTTTTTGGTTTTTGTTTTTTTTTTATTATGTATGTATTTACAAAAGAAAGTATTTATGTAGGTAGTATATCAGTCAAGTGGTTCCCATAATACAAGCACTGTTAAGTTTGGGGCCACATGATGCTGTGTCCAGCATTATATTTTTACTAGCCCGCGGCTTCGCACGCGTGGTACCGGGATAAAAAGCCTATATGTTAATCTAGGTCACCAACTATGTGTATTCCAAGTTTCATCCAAATCTATTCAGTAGATTGCGCGTTAAAGAGTAACAAACATTCATTCATACATCTATCCATACTCACAAACTTTCGCATTTACAATATTAGTAGGAGTAGGAAGAATAGTAGGAAGTAGGAAGTAGGATTATCTGTAAATAAATTCAAAAATGTTGTTAAACGTAACCTCTGTAATAAAGCTTATCATACAATTTCTGATTATTTAGATGACAAAAAAGCTTGAGATGAAACTGTCTCCAACTCCCTCAAAAACAATGTAATATTTAAGAATACAAATTGTAACAATGAGTTTAAAATATAAGCCAAGCAGAGTTTCTTGCCAATTCTTCTCTGTTTGGTCGCGTTGCGAATTGGTGTAGATTAAAAGAATGACGATTCAAAGTGTACTTTAAAGCTCCAATTGAATAAATAAATTTTCATTTCATTTGTTGATTATTAATTAGTACCTACATGTGGGCATTTGCACATCTCTACGGGGGTACCAAAAATGCCGGCGAAACGTCATCATTTAGTGACATTTATTTGATCCTGCCCACCTTACCGCTTACAAAGCTTTGTCCGGCCAGCAAGACAAACAAGCAGTGGACGCAATAAGCCCGCAATTTCGGATGGACGCTCGACAAATTTACCAACTGGAATGAAGTCTCAACTATAGTGCAACGGCTCGGTGTCAACAAGCCACGTTTTATTACCCACTATTGAATTTCGCTGTTCCGTTTCCGTGTCCGAACGGAGAGTCGACCTGTTTGCTGCCTGCAGCTGATTTGCTGGCCTTTCAATTATGTTCATTTGAGCGATAACTTCAATAACGAACGAGGTTAGTTAACAGTGAATTTGATTGTTCAATGGGGTCAGACAGAATGCTTGTGATCACTGAAGTGGAATAATACTAGGAATACTAATTAATGTATAATGTTTATGGTATCAAGTTTCTGCACAATGTTTGTACGTGAGGATTCGTGCATTAACAACTTCAGAAGCTTACAAGAGAACAAAAGTCATAAAGGTTAAGCGCTTTGTTCAATGTTTTGGCATACTATAGTTTCATAATATTATAAGCCAGTTTGAAAACGTACTACGTAAATAGTTTGATATCCGGGATTTTACCATAACCGGACTCGTCCGGCCAGCCTCTGGTGTTTTCAACATTCATTACCGGACATTCACTGGTAAAAGGAAGTGAACCCTTTGAGTTTTACAAAAGGATCAAAGTACACGCTGAAGTCATTTAAAATTTTAACTTACGATTAATTTTTACAATTACCTTTGACGGGTTTAAGGGAATATTAAATTATTATGTTGACTTAGATAATCATCACATTAAATCACATAACATCACATATCATACTTAATATTATAAATGTGAAAGTTTGTGTGTGTGTATGTTTATGGTCGCTTCACTCCGTAAAGGCTGAACGGATTTGGATGAAAATTGGCATATATATATAGTTTAAGACCTGGATTAACATTTTTTATCCCGGTATCACGTAAACGAAGCCACGGGCAGAAGCTATTAATATTATTTATACAAAATAATATTAATAGCTGAGTTACCATAAGTACCTACTACTTAGTTATTATTATTATTATTATGAATGCTGTGTCCGCCTGTAATTGGTTTCTATAACAGAATGAAAACTTTGTCAGTGTAACTCTACAATGTATTGATATTTAAGCTGTTGGCGTTCCAATTAAAAAAATAAAATAAAAAAAAGTTTGTGTGTGTAGCCAAATTTAATTCAAATTCATAACCGTTCCGGAGTTGAGTAGAAACAGATACACACACGCGCAAACTTTCGTATTTATAATATTGGTGTGATTGTACATGTGTAATTTTTATTATTATTGTAACTTCACTATACTTTTATAGGTAATTATTTTAAGTTGTCGTGAAGAGTATAAGGCTCACCTGGATCTCCTTCCCCGGCCTCGCGCTCCGTCCGAGGTTGTTCGGCAATGGATCAGGGTTTTGGTTGAAAATCCTTATTTTTGGGAACGACAGAAATGAAATATGACACAGGACGCTTGGTGCTGATCCCCGGGTTATGGTGGTCACAAACACTCGCAGTTATCACACAATTAGCTAGGGTTTTTGAATTTTTGTTGTAAGGAGCCGGGACGAAGCTCGCGCTTTCGAATAAAACGACAACACAGAGTGCGCCTGCGTCGCGTCATGCACATAGAAATTGCCTGAGTTTGAGGATTGCTCAGCGCGCGAAATTTGAAATCAGGATATGCCTCAAGCTCTCACGACCCTTATGATATCTGGTTGTCTCCAGGGTAAGTTGTCACAAATTTAGGCAGATACCTATTTGAAATTCAACTACGTTAATATTATAATGAGGAAGCTATTCCGGTACGGAACATGCCGCTCACCTTAAAATAATGCAATTATTTTAACGAACACTAAATAATATATAATAAATAAAATGAAATTTATAAAAGTTTAAACAAAATGAAAAGTAACAAATAAAATCCCTCATTTATTCTAACGCTAAGTAAGAGTGAGGAATTTCGGCTAGAAAGTACATATTAGAATTTATTCAAGCGGAAGAGGGCAAATTTTAACAACTGCTCTCTTGAAGAAGGCATTTCCCGACTGTAGGGTAACTACTCGCGTAATATTATCCGAGCCAGGATGAAGTGCATGCACGCGAGCTAACTTCCATTGAAGGGGTGGAAGGTTATCATCACGCACAACTACGATGCTACCTTCACGAATAGGGGAACCCTGATCGCGATACCATTTGTTTCGTTGTTGGATTTCATGGAGATATTCCTGACTCCAACGCTTCCAGAAATGTTGCAGACACTGTTGTACCCACCGCCATCTAAGTAGTCGGCTTGGGTTAGACTCAGTCAGAAGGACGTCTGGAATAGCCGTCAGTGGGCCACCTATAAGAAAGTGGGCGGGCGTTAATGGTAAGGGATCGCTTGAGTCCGAACTTACCAAACATAGGGGCCGAGAGTTTAATACCGCCTCTATTTGGTACAATAATGTATGTATCTCGTCATATGTTAAAGTTTGAGTTCCTACAACCCGCAGTAGGTGGTGTTTGAAACTTTTAACGCCTGCCTCAAAAAGGCCACCAAAATGTGAAGCATATGGTGGTTGAAAGTGCCAGGTAATACCCTGCTGCAATGTTTGGGAATTCAACTCATTTTGAACAGAGTCAGCTTTTAAGAATTCGTATAATTCTTTTAATTGATTGTTACAGCCAACAAAGTTTTTTCCGCAGTCGGAGTAAATATCCGTGCACAAACCACGGCGCGATGTAAATCGACGTAAAGCAGCTAGAAAAGCGTCACTTGTTAGTTCCGACACAAGTTCGAGATGTATGGCCTTTACGCTCATACACATGAAGACAGACACGTAGCATTTAACTACCTTGGCATTGCGAACTTTATTCGCGCGAACGTAAAATGGGCCAGCATAGTCCACGGCAGTCTTTAGGAATGGGCGCTCTGGTCGCACGCGCACAGCAGGCAGAGGAGCCATACTCGGCTGTACGTTCACGGGACGCATACGAAAGCAACGCACACAACGATGAATGCGTTGACGAATGATGTCGCGACTAGACAATATCCAGAACTTCTGTAAGAGTAGGTATTGGACGGTTTGTATACCCGCGTGCAAATGAGTTACATGAGCGTCATCAATAATTAAATTAGTTAAATGATGCCGTTTGGGTAAAATTAATTGATGTTTTGAATGAAACGGTAACAGTGATTTATGTATGCGCCCTCCGACACGTAAAAACTTATTTTCATCGATGAATGGACTAAGTCGTTGTAATTGGTTGGAAACACTTTTGTTCTGAGATATACCTTTAATATCGTCAGGAAATGTGGACTGTTGCACTAAATAGATCAGTCGATTTAGTGCAAAATTATACTCAGGGACGGTAATGTAAGCTGGAAATTCCTTAATAACCTTACGCCTAAGACGATTATAAAATCGGAAAACGAGCGCTGTGACTCGAACTAATTTATTCAAGGTCGAGAACCTGCTAATTAGGTCAATGTCCTGCACTGACACGGGCAGAGCTGATATTACTGAAGTTAGGGGGACGCTACGCTTTTCTTCGCTCGTACAAGGTATTTCCTTTTGTACAGGCCACAACGAAGAGTCTTGGGATAGCCACTTAGGGCCGTGAAACCACATGTCATTTTGTAAAAAGGTGGAAGGTAACATTCCACGTGACGGTGCGTCCGCCGGATTGTCCGCGGATGGGACATGTCTCCACCGATCAGTAGGTACGAGAGTAAGTATTTCACTCGTACGATTTGAAATAAAGATTTTCCACTCATACGGAGGAGATCGAAGCCATGCTAGCACTATAGACGAGTCCGACCAGGCATATACCTTATCCCTACCTATGCGACCGCGGTATGTACGTATCACCTTATCAATGAGCCGCGCTAACAACACTGCTGCCATAAGCTCCAGGCGTGGTATGGATAGACAAGGTGATATAGGAGCGACGCGTGTTTTCGCAAGTACGAGATAAGCACTAGATACTCCGTTACTGTCTGTAAGACGTACGTAAACACAAGCAGCGTAGGCTTTCTCCGATGCGTCAGAGAAGCCGTGCAGCTGAAACGTACACGCATCGAAAAAAACCTGTCGAGGAATGGAAACATGCGACAAGAGTGGTAATTCTTCAACAAAGACTACCCAAGCATTCACGATGTTTATGGGGGGGCGATCATCCCAGCTGACGCCGGAAATCCACAGTAACTGCATTAAGTGCTTCGCGTACACGGTTACGGGAGACAACCAACCCATCGGATCGTAAATCTTAGCAATTTGTGAAAGAATAGTACGTTTGGTGATTTTGTCTGACACGCATTGCACGCTGAAGGTGAACTGGTCAGTCTCCGGGTTCCACTGAAGCCCTAGGACCTTAGTTTGATGATCGTTCTCCATAGGTGCGAATGGTACATTATCAGGCCGCTCACCCTGAACCACTGGCGTTTGCATTGCAGCGCGTATCGCTGGCGAGTTGCTATGCCATTTACGTAGCTCGAAGCCGGCCGTCGCACAAATACCTATTAACTCGTGGGCGAGGGAAAGGGCCTTATCTTCATCGGACTCTCCAGTGATGACGTCATCGACAAAAACCTGGTCTAATAGAACAGCCGAGGCTTGGCCGAACCGAGACGCCTCGTCCAGAGCCAACTGCCTTATGGTGCGAAGGGCTAAGTAGGGGGACGAGCTCACACCGAACGTGACTGTGAGAAGGCGAAAGTCGCGGATAGGTTCTTCTGGCGATGTTCGCCATAGAATGCGTTGGAAGTCCCTATCTGATTCCCGGATAAGAATATTTCGGTACATGTGTTTGACGTCGGTCGTAATCGCGATGCGATGTATACGAAACTTTAGTAAAATATCTACGATATCCTGATGTAGTTTAGGACCTGTCAACAAAATATCGTTGAGTGAGTTTCCATTCGATGTTTTACTTCCCGCGTCAAAGACAACGCGAGTTTTCGTGGTTTCACTCGACTCCTTGACCACGCAGTGGTGCGGAATATAATAGGGATGGCCCGACAGTGGGGCGCCCTCGATCGGCTCCATATGGTGGAGGTCGAGGTATTCTTGTAAACAAGCGTGATAATTAGCCTTAAGTTTAGGGTTATGTTCTAACCTACGCTCTAACTTATGAAACCGAGCGAGGGCAGAATCCCTAGATTCACCTAAGGGCTGGGCGTCAGGCCTGAAGGGCAGTGCTACTACGTAACGCCCGCTATCGTCACGGGTATGTGAATTTTCAAATATTTGCTCACACAAACTTTCTTCTGGAGTAAGTACCCTTTCTTCAGGCATTGACTCCAGCTCCCAAAACCTTTTTAAGCCGTCGTCATTGTTAAATGAGCTGAAACATGCTTGAATCGGAACGGATGTCGAAGACTCGAACGAAATTGTACCTAGTAGTAAGTACCCAAAAATACTATTCATCGCGATTGGAGAGCCTGGTGAACCAGTAACAATGTTGCCCAACAGTATGTGGGATAGTATGTCCGCTCCTACTAACATTTCAACCTCTTGAGGCTCATGGAACGAAGGATCCGCTAACTTTAGATTTTTTATGTGTGACCACCCTATATGTGGCAATGGCATACTGGGAATTTTACGTGTAAGTTTGGGTAGGATAAGCGCCTCAACTGGGACAGAAGGTTGGTTAGTATCCGTCGGCGTGATAGAACATGAAATAACGCCCCTTGGTTGTACCGGCTTACCATCACCTATTCCGTACACAGGTACATTCGTCCTACGTCGCTCTAAGCCCAGGCGCTGCACACAGGCCTCCGTAATGAAGGTTCCCTGGCTACCAGTATCAATTAAACAGCGCACAGTCGATCGCTTTTCCGAACCTACGTATACGTTGACGAGAGCCGTAGATAGCAGTACGGTTTGCGTATGTGTAGACGGAGCCTCGGATGTCGCGCAAATATCGGGCGCCGGCGCCGTATGGTTTATCGACGACGTCATCACTAGCTGTGTGTCCGGGGTTGAGGTGCAAGCGAGACCTTCGACCTCCTGCGTAGCGGGAGAAAGCGAGACAGCGTGACTATCTACGTCATCGAAATGAATCAACGAATGATGCCGTTTGAAACAAGAACGGCACACAAAGTTTGACTTGCACTGTCGTACATCATGACCTACACTTAAACAGTTAAAACACACATCTTTGCCCTTCAATAAGTTGTACCTATCGGACGGAGATAGATTTAAAAACTTGCTACACTTCGTTAAATAGTGAGTGGCATCACAACACAAACAATTTTTGTCCTTATTACCGTTAGTATAAGGTTGAGATTTGGTCGCGTTATTCTCGGGTTGAACGTTAGCCGCGAAAACACGCCGGTGCTGCGGGGGTGCTTGCGCTGGCGCAGTAGTGCTACCGAAGCGCCCAAAAACCCTGCCGCTACCCACATTACCAACTTTTTTACTACCAATGCTGCCGGGATCTGAAATTTCGCTAGCTGCCAGTTCGCGTTCGAGAAAGTTCACCAATGTCTTGACATTCGGAATGTCTGTCGGTTTTGCTAAAGACAACTCGAAACGTTTACGCAATGCGTTAGGTATTTTACGCAATAAAATACTTAAAAGTAAGAAACTCCACTGATCAACGGGAAATTGCATCCTTTCTAATGCTAGAATATTTTCTTGGTACGTGTTCAGTAATTTACGTAAACTTTGAATGGATTCTGAACAAGTTTCGATGTCCATGATGCGATCTATGTGCTTGGATGCAATTGCTCGTTTGTTTTGGTAACGAGAAATAAGAATATCAAACGCGACTGAATAGTTTTCGTCCGTGATTGGGATTGATTTAATGAGATTGAGTGGCTCATCTTTTAATGTCAACAATAAGTACCTAAACTTCTCAGTATCCGAGTACTTGGTATTCTTATGGACAAGAGACATGAACAAATCAAAATACGACTGCCAATCAGTCGGCTCGCCTGAGAAGGATGGCAATGGCAGAGTAGGTAATTTCTCATGACTACATACCGTAGGTACGGG
The DNA here is from genome assembly GCA_951804965.1 of Horisme vitalbata. NCBI lineage: Eukaryota > Metazoa > Arthropoda > Insecta > Lepidoptera > Geometridae > Horisme > Horisme vitalbata. The sequence goes on along the minus strand of OX638100.1, from coordinate 10,753,909 downwards.
CGCAGGAGTAGAAAACGAGCTACTCATGCGTCTCACTTCATTCTGGCTTCGTCTAATATTTTCAACGTGACCTACTATCGTATAATAATAATCATTGAAAATGTTTCGATTACTTAATTGTTTATCTTTATCGAAAGTACCATTCTTCATGAGAACTTTCTCAATTTTTGATTGCAATTTGAGAAACTTTCTTTGAGAGACTACAATATCTTTGGATCTTGCTAGGAACTTTTGTTCATCTGATGGAAAGAATTCCAAAGTTCGTTTTAAATCGTCAAGTATGACATCGCGCTCAAATAAATCTTGTTCCGCCATTTTGATCGGGACGTGTTACGTCGCAACGATTTCTACGGGGACAAGGAAACTTGTGACAACTAAACACTGGGAAACAACACCGATCCAGCTCGAATGGACCAATTTTATGTCGTGAAGAGTATAAGGCTCACCTGGATCTCCTTCCCCGGCCTCGCGCTCCGTCCGAGGTTGTTCGGCAATGGATCAGGGTTTTGGTTGAAAATCCTTATTTTTGGGCACGACAGAAATGAAATATGACACAGGACGCTTGGTGCTGATCCCCGGGTTATGGTGGTCACAAACACTCGCAGTTATCACACAATTAGCTAGGGTTTTTGAATTTTTGTTGTAAGGAGCCGGGACGAAGCTCGCGCTTTCGAATAAAACGACAACACAGAGTGCGCCTGCGTCGCGTCATGCACATAGAAATTGCCTGAGTTTGAGGATTGCTCAGCGCGCGAAATTTGAAATCAGGATATGCCTCAAGCTCTCACGACCCTTATGATATCTGGTTGTCTCCAGGGTAAGTTGTCACAAATTTAGGCAGATACCTATTTGAAATTCAACTACGTTAATATTATAATGAGGAAGCTATTCCGGTACGGAACATAAGTAATGCACTTCATAAGAACTCTCACTTAAGTTAACGTGTGTAAGAACAAACAGAATGAAACCCATAAATCCATTACATCCAGCAAGCAAAGCCTTGCTTCTAATCGAAGTTTCTCCCTACAGATGGCGCACTCTAAGATACCTACCGCTTCGTTTCTGAAATAAATCGTTTATAATCAAGTGTCGTGACGTCATCAACAACTGTCTGCGGGCCGACATGTAATTTCCCGGCGTCAATTATCAAGGAGCGCTCGCGGTCGAGGGCCTACTGTCAAGACATTTGATAATACCTTATTATAAAGCCTGTCATGTCATTTACTTTGCATTTTTGGGATCTTTGTTGCTGTTCTTAACTTTTCTACTAACTACACCCTTAGTTAATAGACAGGCGTGACTTTTCGGAAGCGCTCGTGGCGTGGTTTACTTCGGTGTTCTGAGCAGATCACCTTGGTTAAGCAACACTCCGCCCGGTCACTACTTGGATGGGTGACCGTTTAGTGACATTTAAATTTGGGCGCTTCCGTGCTTCAAAAGGCACGTTAAGATGTTGATCTCGGCTTTTCAGACGTTAAGCCATGTCGGAGGCCGTCGAGCGGCCTCAAAACTCCAACACCAGAGTTGGTCACTAGCTCATACGAAGATGAAGAAGACTGCGGAAATCCATTACAAGATATTGAAAAGACAAAATATTGAATACAAATTCCACTATCCTTCTCTGACGAGTTTCGCAAAAACCCAACCCCTGAAATGCGACAATGTTTCGCCTTCCACATAAGACATCCTCAGGAAAAAGCCACATAGCTAAGTTGGTAGTAACTCTGCCTTCTGAGCTGCAGCTCGCGGGTTCGATCCCCGCCCAGGACAAACATTTGTGTGGCGAACTTGGATATTTGTTCTGTGTCTGGGTGTTTTAGGAGTATCCATGTATGTTTATCAGTCTCTGGTACCCATAGAACAGGCTCTGAATAGTTTGGTATCAGACCTGACCATAAATGGAAGCGACTAAAAATGCAAATTATGTAAAAATATTCTTGATAGTGGAGTATTGAATTTATAACAAATAACTTTATTTATTAAAGCCGGAATACTTAGTAAATTAATCATAAATATTGATCGCAATACGCCCTATCATAACGAATCATGGTTATTGAACGCACTCTCACCCACATTGTGCATCTCTCGTCCCAATGTCAACTATTTAAAACAAAACTGTCACTAACAAAGCACTCGTTTGGTTAGTTTTTGTTTAATGGCGCTAGTGTCCTTTAATCTTTAATCTTCGTGTCCGATCTTAACCTAAAAGTTTAATCACTTAGGATCAGACATATCGGAATATGTACTAAATATTAATAGTAATAGGAATATAGTAGTAGAGTTCTTTGTGGAGGACTCGTCCAGGAAAGTACTGCCACCATGCCTATTTTTTTCCGTGAAGCAGCTGTGCTGTGTTTCGGTTTGAAGGGTTAGGAAAACAGGAATAACAAAGGTGGGTGCCGGGGAAATTTTAGGCACAAGAGGCTAATCATCTTCATCCCTCAAGTTGGACGCAGGGCGATTCATCGTGGAGCACGTTCCAAAAAATGATCTACGATGCAATGCTTTGTGAAAGGTAATGGTTACCACTTAGCATCAGGTGAGCCATGTGCTTGTTGTTAAGGTCTTCCGCAGCGAGACAAATTTTTGCATTATATGCAGATATTTGTCTTAGGTCTGGGGGTTTTCTATTTATAATATGTACGTATTTACAAAAAAACTGTATTTACATAGTACCTGTATCAGTCACGTGGTTCCCATCCCATAATACAAGCCCTACTTAGTTTGAGGCTACATGACGCTGTGTGATTGTCTCCATTATTATTTGTTTATTAAACTTGTTTATCGGTTTCAAAGGAACCATAATAATACATTCAGTGGCATCGATATTTTCCACTCCAGTAAATATAGTTTTAAACGGAGAATTTATCGAAGCCCTGAATGTGCGTCGTAATATTGTGCTTAACTAGACGTAAACATGTTTGCAGATTTATTTAATAGAGACGTACTTACCATAGTAAATACTTAGTTAATCTTGTTCTTACTTGATAGAATATAATTAAATACCTGACTTACTCTTTAACATGTTTACCTAATTTAGAGTTAATTTTAAGTTATTAGATTGCCTATTAATTAGTATTGTATGTTTTCCAACTAACCAAAGTATAGACCTATCTATTTTTTTGTTGTCTTGTTGCTTATCTTGAACATGTTGTGATACCCTGTAATTACGGGTGTGAAGCGCTCGTGGCGTGGTTTACTTCGGTGTTTATAACACCTTGGTTAAGCAACACTCCGCCCGGTCAATACTTGGATGGGTGAACGTTTAGTGACATTTCAATTTGAGCGCTTCCGTGCTTCGGAATTAGTCCCAGCTTTTCAGTCGTTAAGCCATGTCGGAGGCCTTCGGGCAGTCTTAAAACTCCAACATCAGAGTTGGCCACTAACTCATACGAAGAAGAAGAAGAAGAACGGGTGCACTGTGACTTTTAATCTATCGTTAGTTTGTTTTTTTTGTGTGTGGTTTTAACCTGTGTTGAGTGTCCTTATAAATAAATAAATACATTCTTAAAATGTAAATCTCCAATTGGCTGTAAGTCTTGGCATAAGTTTTGTATGTGTTATAATTATGAGCTGTAGAATTTATTTAATAAACAAAAGTGCACCGCTTGGGAGTCAGCAAACTACAGCTCCCACCACCATAGTCCCATTCAGTCCGATCGCAATGTAATCAAATCATGATCTAGTCTAATCTAAATATTTTTGGCTGATTTTGTATTGCTGGCTACCAAGACATTTTTAGATATATTTATACCAATGACGTTCCATCTTTTATGCCAGTGAATGTCATTAAGGTTATTCCTCTAAATTAATGATTTAGATAAGCATAACGCAGATATAGTCAATATGCCTTGAATCAAGAAACCCTCTTACATATTTGAATGAATAATGAATGAATGAACACTTTATTGCATGAAACACATAACAAAAACACAATGACATTTAAAAAATGTCTTTTGAATTTGGGTCGTATAAAAAACAATGCAGAATTTAAAATTATAAATGCTGAAATAATAAGCAAAGATTTATTTATGGTCAAAGCCGTGTCCCGGCTTTCCAGTTAACTACCGGATAATCAATTAACCGTTGACCGGGTGCATCCGGCTGCACCGGAACTATGATTAGAAACCAGATTAATGGACCGGAAATCTGGCTCTTGCCGACTTACATGCACTAAGTATGTACATAAGAATGCTAGCTTTGATAAACAAAGTTATTGCTATAAAGAAAACTTTATAGAATTACTAGCTGACCCGCGCGCAACTTCGTTTTCGTGTATTCTCTTTCACGTTTTCTCCCTCTCTCAATATAAAGAATATCAAATAAATATGTAGTTTCTTTCATCTTTCGAACCCAAGCCAGCCCTACCGGCCCGTGGTCCACCCTGCTATCAAAAAAACGTGGCTTTGGCGGCCGGCTGATTTTGGCATAGCGCAGCGGAATATAGGCACAGCTGAATTCCTTGACCACCGATGGGCACCAGCTTTGTCGGTGCGAGAAGTTGTGTCCTGCGATCCCCAACTCGCATGCCTGGCGTGGAGATTATGGTCCTTCTTATCTAAAATGTATGCAGTAGTGTTATCGTTGTTTTTGTAGTACATTATAAGAAAAACAAAATTTTCCCATGTAAAAGTAAGTATTAGCAGAATCTGGCAGAACCAAATGTGAAAAAAGTGTCATGCAAAAATTCTGCGCGTCTGTGAAAGTGTGGAGGAGGTCTGCCTTACAGACCTCGCTAACACGACGCTTTGTCGTCGCGCTTAGTCGCGAGCGTCTGTCATATCTTGCTGTTGCGATTGTCGCCGTGTGTGCCGCTTTGAACAAGATGTATGAAAATTGTCCCCCGCAGCTTATCGTAGCGTCTAATCGCTGACCTTTGTCGTCCAATGTGAGCAGGCTGATATGAATGTATGAAGGGTACGCGAACGATTAGTTTTTCGTTTAAAACTCTGCTTTTAGACATTGTAAAGAAATAAAATATAGCCTATTTGGTAAGTTTGATGGTAAGCTATCACATTTTATTCATCAAAATCCAATTCAGTATTTTTCGCACCAATAGGTCACAACCATCCGGACAGACAAAGTCTATTAAAAACAAATTTTTCAGTTTTAGGTTTGTTATGACTGAATACATTTTTGCTAAAAAATACAGATTTATGTATAAATTTGAGCTTAATTAGTAAACAAAGCTTATCTTCACATGAAACCTAGTGATTTTATGAGGGAGAGTGAAGGGAGTGTGTATCTAACATTTAGAAGTAGAGATGATTCATACTTTTAAAACAATAGAGCGTTCCATAAAACGTTTTAAACAAACATTAAACAGATCCTTTCAAACCAAAACACCGAATAAACGCGTTAAATGAAAATAAAGTTATACTTATTATAGAGCAAACTAAACGAATAAAACTTGATGTTATCAGCCTAGGTTAATAGAATTGTCTCCGGAGCCCCGGTGTCTTGAACTCTCAAGTCGAGTCCCAATAGATAGACCGAGACATGACACCAACAAATCTGTTAGCCCTTATCTTTCAATCCTCGCCCGGGGTAAGTTAACCCGAATGATTTCCGAGTCATTAACCTACTCGTGCCCGTCCTAAGCAAGACAGACAACATCTGAGTTAGATCCGCGTCGTGTGAACCCACCGGCTCACAGATTAACCGCCACTGATCCCACAGTTACACAGTATCTGAGTTATCGACCACGGACGCGAAGAAATCGTGCTATCTCCCAACAACTAAGGCTTAACCGACTCCAATCAAACTAAACAAACCCTACTAATCGTATTTCTATCCTCTATCTGGATCTGCGGAGTTTCGTGAACGCAGGGATTATGTGTATCCAGACATGGCGGAGTTATGGTCTCGTTACCTCGAATGACTGCGGGTAGAGTGGCGTTTTAAGATCACAGTCTGTAGTTACGCGACGGAGCGACATTGATTTGCCCATTACAATGTTCTGATAATGTCTAGAGCTGTGCTTACCTTCAAATCCCTTTTTAATTGCGGTGGAGGAGATTTCTTATTCAGGGATTCGAACAATTGGCTGGGATGAAACTCAGACATAGGGATTAGGACTCTTGTGCTTGAGGCTTATTATTCGTGGCAGTTGATTGTCTGAAAATCATTGAAAATGTTAGATGAATTTTCTGGAGCTCTTCTGTTAAATTACTACATAAATGAGTCACCTCGAAATATTAGTTTTATAACGAAGAAGACATACTAATGGATGCACTCGCTGTTTGCATCAAGATGACGTAATGAATGGAGTGCGCCGGCACAATTAATTGCTGCTGGGGAATGTGCTCGTAGTGGTGCACTGATAACGCGACTGTAAGATAGATAGTTTCAGTGGTGCTTTATTAACCGACCTGCTACCAAATCTAAAATAATTCACCAGAAATACAACTTACTTTTGCTGCTTTAAAATTGAGTTTGGCTATCATGGAATTCCATGATGGCCATGCGTGTTAGGGATTGCCGGGCACAGCTTCTTGGACCTCCGACGTTGCAACCATAAAAACTATAATTAGCTTATATCATACTTAACTTGATTTACAGTCTAATTAAAATAAAAACATTGAATAACTGGATAATAACAGCTAGGATCGTAAGAACATAAAAGTCCCTAAACTCGCATAAATACAAAAGATCCCGTTGGTATTTACAATGTCAACGTTGAGACGCCTATTGTGCACGGCGTCCCATTAAATTATAAGTTAGTTAAATTACCGAGATGAGTTTGAAGAAGCTCTACACATTAATTATCTCGCTGGCATCTTCTAAACCGACATGGGCTTAACAAATATCGGAAGCGGCCAAACAAGGCTTCTTAACTTCGAAAATGCTTAGTCAGCCCCAGCTTGAACAAAAGAGATTATTTCCCGAAATACACCGGCGCACAGCAAACTGCAAATAGATAGGTAAAATTAATAGCCTTGCTGGGAAGAGTCAAGATATATATTTGGGATATATATTTCGCAGTTCCAACAGCTTTTACGTCCGTAAAGACTGACTAACCTTCAAAGTTAGGAGTTCACTTTAATTAAACCATCAACCTCTAGTGCCTATTATTGAGACTGAATGAAATAATGTGCACAGCAACTATGTGAAGTTAAATTAAAGTAGTATGACATTTTTGCGCAATTTAATTGCAATTGGTTGAACTTACTAAATTACTTGTGACTTGAGTTGCTATCAGAATTTAATGAAAGGCAACTTAACGTACTTACCTGGATATCCTTTGAGGATTTAGAAATAGTAGAGTTCTTTGTGAAGGGCTCATCAGGGGAAGTACTACCACCAAGTCTATTTCTGCCGTGAAGCAACATGCTGGTGTTTTTGTTTGAAGGATGCCGCTGAAATTACAGGCACATGACACTTTCATGCCTCATGTTTTCAAACTTGTGTGACCGTGATTTGTTATAAGTAATGGTTCAGACTTTATACATCAGATGTGCTAGTTCCATTTTTAAGTATCATAAAAGAAACATAGTAGTCCATTATCGAATCTTAAATAAATTTAATTCTTTTGAATTTCTTAATTCAAAAGAATTAAATTTATTTATTTCTATGTATAATATGTATGTATTTACAAAAAAATATATATGTGTAGTATATCAATCATGTAGTTCCCATAATACAAGCTCTGCTTAGTTCGGGGCTACATGATGCTGTGTGATTACGTCCTGCTTTATTTATTTATTTATTAATTTCTTGAATAAATAAAAGAAAAAAACATTACCCTTCTTCTGGCGCATTCGGGTAATAATAACGACAATCACACAGCAACATTTATACCCCAAACTAAGCCGAGCTTGTATCATGAGAACCACATATTTGATGTACGACTTGTATAACTTTATATTTTTTTGTAAATGCATACATATCATACGTAGAAAATGCCTAGATCCCGAGACAAATATTTACATATCATACAAACACATGTCTCGTGGCACTTATTTCGCAGTACTCAGCTAAATGTTCAATTAAACTGACCCACTAAGAAAGCGAGCCAAACAGCGCCTCCCAGTCACAGTTGTAAGCTCGTCTAGAAACTCGAACCACGGATCAAACTTTCCTCGCGAGACATGAAACTTGACTCGAATGATAAGATTAAAATATTACGTTAGCTTCGCAAACTTACTCGGATATTATTCCATGAGCTGAGTTACTGTAGTCGTTATAATTATAATGTTAACACCATTCTCAACTCTGACGATAACGTAACGAGGTTATTGCTTAAGACCTACGAACGAATGTGTTACTTCAGAAGGTTCTGTATTATAAATTCTGAAGTTATAACTTTAACTCAACATAACGTCTAAAACTTTACATGGGCGGGCTAGCTGATTGAAGATTATATGAACAGTGTTTTTATAACAAATTATTAATTCTCATTCGCTAAAATACTTGAAATAAGTTTTTCAGATAACTATTTCATAAAAGTACTACAATTGATGAACCGAAGGATTAGAGGAAGATCTTAAATTTGACATCATTTAGCTTTAATGTTTTTTTGAGAAGTAGAATGAGGTATTTTTACATAAACTGTGGCAATGTAGAAGGTAGGGTGGTAAGCGGCTCGGTTGCCCCGGGGCGTTCATCTAATGAGCATCCTGCCTCTCACAATGTACTGAGATGATATTCCGCGGTGCCCCGACGACTATTATTATATTCCGCCCAGAGCCGCGGGCGACCCGTGCAAGCCTTTTCAAAATAACTATGTTCCCTATCTGCTACTAATATACCACCTTACCCTAAACGCTAAGATATTTTGAATGTAGTTTGGTGCAAGGTTAAAAAGGATTGAATTTTATTTAGTCCCCATTGCTGTTAGGAAAAAAAACAAAATAACTCCTGTAGTAGTTTCCAATCGGGAAACTCCTACAGAAACGAGGTCAAATGTTAGGTATATCTCATAAGCCTAAAGCACAATTTCATGATTATAAAGCTTAATCGTGGAGCAAAATCCTCAGAACAAAGTCAGCTAATGAATCTGACAAGTTAATAGGAAATAAGGATGTTTTCAGACGTTGGTACATACGTCTCCAATATAACCGGTTCGATGGCACGGCTCGACTCAATCCAACCTAATCTGGGCTTACGGGAGATCACAGGAAACGTTACCGCTGCCGTGATAACATTTTCCATTTTCCTACAATACGTGATATGGAAGGGACATCCATTCAGTTGTATCCTCTCAAAATATTTAAGCATAAATGCAAAATGAAACGACAACTCCATACGTGCCATACTATGTAGTATCGATCAGTCTAAATATAAGTTAGCAAAAGTTAAAAATCCAGAACGGTACCAGCTTATCTCGTTAAGCGAGAAACACTTGTATTTCACCAACGTGAAATTTTCCGATTGGCCGAACGTTGCCGTGAACAAACTAAACGGGAACAACTTTTCTACTCAATGGAGTCTGCAGAGCGCTTGTCGTGTTTTAAGAATAATAACGTAAAATGTATTTTTCTATTTTATTTTATTTTGTTTCCAAATAAATTTCTCATCGAATAAGGAGCTTTCACTCTACTTGACTTGCTTGAACCACCAACTCAACTATAAAGAAAAATACGCAAAGATGTAGCAGTAATAAATTTATACAGTTTTTAGGTTTAGTCTGATTATAATTCCTTATAGAATCACTTTGTTGTCCCTCTGTCTGTCTGTGTGTTGCTCTGTCAAAACCTTTTTTCTCAGAAATAGTTAATATGTAGTTTGTACGGAACCCTCGGTTCATGATTCCAACTCGCACTGTGAACTATAAAAAAATAATACATTGTACAATCTTTTTGGAAAAGATTATTTTGAATAATCAATTGATAGGTTAGAAAGTACGTTTTTACAAGTATATTTCTTTAATCGAATTTTAAAAAATCATACCATGGTTCATGCCATTGAAAACAATAGCGTCTAATCTCAGATAAGTACAAGTACGAAGATACTTTATAAGAATAAAAAAAGAACGAAAATACTTGGTAAAAACGTTTAGTGAAAGATAATTTTGAATAATAAATTGATAGATTAAATAAGTACATTTTTCAAGTATATTTCTATAACGAAAGTCTTAAAAAATTATACCATGATTCATGCCATTGAAAACAATAGCGTCTAAAGTCAGATACGTTATTCATTTACACCAATTTATACCCAATAAAAGCAAATGAACAAAAACCGCATGAAATATTGGTTGGCTGCCGGATTTGGCCTTTATGTTGAGCCGACACGAGGCACTGGTTTTTGTTTCGGATTTATTGAACCAATATTCCACTGAAGTCAGCATGTGTGAGTTTGCCACAACTTGCATACCTAACACTACCATCCATCACCAAACAATATGATAGCTGGTTCCAAATAATTAACTTTTTATTTTGTAACTTTAGTACTTCATAATAACAATGGACTGTATTTCTCAGCGTAACTTGGCAATTTTACAAAGGTTGACACCATCTGTTTAAAATCAACGTTGGTTTTCATTGGCACTATTCGAAGTTTCTGCGGAGAGAGCCAATCGAGAAAGAAAATAAAAAGTTAAACTCGTAACTTTGTCTGGAGTGTCAAATAAAGTTTAAGAATCGTGAGTACAGTTAGAAAAAAGCTGCATAAAGAAAAAACTTACCTACAAATAATTAAACAGTGAGCCCACACTTAACATACATAATCATTATCATATCAAATTATTCTTTTCTATGTATAATATGTATGTATATACAAAAAAAAAATGTATGTAGTATATCAATCATGTGGTTCCCATAATACAAGCTCTGCTTAGTTTGGGGCTACATGATGCTGTGTGATGACGTCCAGCATTATTATTATTATTATCCTAAAAATAGTAATAATATTGTAGATACATTAAATTGAGCCAGTGAATTGAGGCCCTCCAAGACTCCGAAGAATTTACTTTGAGCTACGTAATTATTAATTATGTATGTAAGAATACCAAGCATGTAGACATACTTTATACAAACGTGTTCTTAATGTTTTACAACCTGGGCTTGAATTCCATCTACTTTTTCTGGAGGTTAATCGCTCTATTTGTTAAAAAAAATAAGAATTTTCTTAATGGCTCTCCTTAAAAGAGTATTTTTGCAGTACTTTATACCAATGGTAGAGGTGGCATCTTTTATTTTCCGGTTGTTGTTACTGACTTAAATACCTTTTAGAGAACTTTAGCAAAAACGATTTTATAACATTTTAGAAGACATTTTACTGGTACAGAGTTAGACCGCTCGCGATCTTTTCATTTGATAGACAGAGACACCTCAGATCTTTTAACTGCCACTTGATTGTGCCGAAGTGTCTGGCGGCAAACAGATCGCCTGCAGCTTTCACGCTGGAGTGCCGCTAAGCGCGACCATTCCATGAAGTAATCCGCACTCCGAGTGGCATTAGCGGATCCCACCCCGCCCGCTGTTACACCGCACTGCATTCTCTATAGGACAGTCTTATTGTGAAACATTATTTTTCATAAACTTCAAGAACTTTTTTGAGAATACGGTACCTCTATAACGCTGTTCCTAAATACTACAATAAAGAGATCAAAGCGAAAATGACGACTTTTCAAAAATTGCAAACCGACTGCAAAGTTCACCAAAATTTTAATCAAGGACCATCCATGGGTATATCGTCGTAGCTTTATCAACGCGTTATCTACGTAGCACACGAATCTATGGATCTAGCAGCAGAGGCTCAATACCGAAAACTAGCGAAAAGGTACTCGTATCGTGGACCTAAATTTGGGCTATAGATAAAGCATAGATTCAAAATCATAATTTGTCATTGACCTACAATTTTCTTTACGGTTACGATACGTCAGGTTTTAATGTAAATTTTGAATTTTATAATATTCGCCATATTTCAGAGTATATTATTATGCTCATTACTCAGCAGTCTCAGCGCCAGTGATAAGAAGAACCATTTCAAACATAATCCTCAAACTGAAGAGGTATTAACGCGGGACGAACTTCAGACGGATAAGCACCTGCATTGTGTTGAGTGTTTGCGTTTTGACTCTACTTATGCAACTGACACCTCTTTGGTGTAACTAACGCCAAACGACGAGCAACAAGCAAACCAAGAAGTAACTTCACAAATGGTTGGATATACACAATGAACCTATTTTAATCCCTGCATCGGACTTTACTAAACAATAGACAGTAGGTACACGTAACGGCTGGTTTCGCAGTCATTTTAGTAAAAGCTGGCCATTGTCTCTTTGGATATTTCCCAAATATCGTCCGAAACGACCAATGAAGACAAAAAGCCACTAGATATTGATGGCAGGCATTTTGAAAATAAACGAGGCAGCAAAAAGCATGTTTTGTTTTTAAAACAACAGATCGACAGGGAATTTTTATCTGTGCAAGAATGGATATTTACAAAGATATTTTCTCTATAGAGTCTAGTCAGACCAGACGTTTCTACAGATTACTCCCATATTTTATGAAAGTTGAATTGAACAGATAACGCCACGTACTACTTAATTTAGATCCAAGACGAATAAAATTTGCGAACGTGACTAGAAATCGAAGTAGGGTTATAATAATGTAAAAATAATAATTCATGGGACTGCTCAGGAGGGGTGTAAATTATGGAATTTTCTATTATGCTATGTAGTTGGGAACGAAATTGGGCTTATTCTAGGATTAAATAGACGTCCATTCAACTGAATTATTGGTAAACGGTCAGTGGCGTCTGGCGCTTGATTGAACTTTCTTTTTGGTATTGAAGGCGTAATTAGTTTTTGACGTTTTTACCGAACGAACAAAATAATCTAATCGGATTTTTCAATTTTAGCCTGGAATTGCGATTAAATTATTTATGACATCAGAACTTGGTTTGATTCAAATAAAATCCTATCTTAATAATATAATAAATGTGAAAGTGTTTGTGAATGTTTGTATCTCCATAACTACCTACTTTACTTAAGTAGATGAAATTTGGTATTATACCTAGATAGTTTAGATTCTACAATAGAATAATTAAAAATAGGTAAATAGTTAAATATAAAAGTAAATAGTAATTAAAAATAGGTAAATAGTTAAGTTAAATATAAATAGCTTAATAGGTAGGAATAATTAAAATTAGAATAGGTTAATTAATATTAACGTGTTATTAATAATCTAAATTTTAAATGGGGGTGGCAAAGTTTTTATGGAGGACGAAAAAATCTTTACATATCAACTTGAAAGAGACGAATGAAACCTATATGTAAATAATGAAACACGTTTGAACACAAAAAATCCACGCGTGCGAAGCCCCGGGACGCAGCTAGTATTCATAATAAGTTCCTTGAATGGATTATAATAAATGTGGGAATTAGATCTATGGAAAAGACTGAAGATATTTCTTCTTGAATATCTTTAGAGAAGCCAAAATATTGACATATATACATGGAGACATAAATATAATGAAAAATATATTTACCATAAAGTACACATAAATTAGTTAAGTATAGATGTTTTGAATGCACAGTCATTCAAATATAGGTCTCATAATATCGTCCCAGAACCTACAGTTTTGCAAAAAGAGCACGATTTGCGGTCTCACAGAACATTGAAGGTTCACAATGGGGCCAATCAGCCGCTTCCAACTTTCAAGACCTCTAGAGGCACGTCCTCATACTTCCGACTTGCGGATACTTCTCGTGGATTCAGAACGAAATCCCCAATCAATCCAATGATGCCAATGTTAATGATATTGGATAACATAATTTATTCGACTCAAACGCAGGAGTTTTCCCAATGATTTCGTTAGAGGAACTTTAAGTCGCAAGTTTTTGTTAGTTACGTGTATTTTTGTAATATTCAACACCTTGAATCGGCTTACGTTTAAATACTTGTAGATTATGAAAATCTGTACTGCAGTGGGCAATGAACTTACACTTCCCACTTCAATCCATGTCTGCCATGCTATCGACTTAGAACGTGTTACAAATTTAATTCAGTTCTTACATATATATTTGACAGTTCGCGCGCGATATATCGAGTCACGAGATTGGGGGCCCTGGTCCGTTGCGTATAATTTTATTAAACAACTGAGATATAATTCTTATTTATGGTTATAGCGGCACTAAAAACAACCACTCAGTGAAAATTTCAACTCTCTACCTATTACGGTAGAGATTTGAGGTTCATTTATTTATTATCAATTAGTTAGAAAGGAAAACACTTACTTTATCTAAAAGAACATACTTACTTAAAACTGAACTTTAACTTTATGAGATACAGCCTGCTGACAGACGGCAGACAGCGAAGGCTTAGTAATAGGGTCACGTTGGGCACCCTTCGGGGACGGAACCCTAAAAACCATCGTAGCATCAACGACCCCTCAAGGGTAGATACTTTGTTTTAATATCTTTATTGAAACATTTTTTTTTAAATACTAATGCTTACTTGTAAGTAGTGGTCCCGCCGTTCAATATAGTAAGCTACCAACCCACTACTGCGCACGTACATTCCATGCGTACTAACATACAATACACTACTTTCAAATTGTTACAAAATGTAAAGAGAATTAAACAGATAATCTTGTGAAAGTTTCTTTATCGACAAAATCCATCAGATTGCAAGCTCTCGGCAAAGTTACGAGTACGTACAGGCAGGTAGCAGCGGTGCACAACACAATCCACAGTGCAGTAAATAGAACGGTGAGAAGTTGCTCGTAGCGCGTGTCGAGCGAACTTAGTTACCTACTGGCAAACAGACTGGTATTTCAATTGAGAAACCTACCAAGTATTTATGGTTCTTTAAACCTGTTAAAAGTACCTTCTTAACGTTTTCAATGGTTTCAAGTAAAGCTTACCTTACCCTAAGCGTACCTACGTACTCAAAGTATAAACATCTATGAAAATAAGGGTAATAATAAATAGGTAGTAGGTAAGATTTGTTTTCACTGCGTAGGTTTGTTAATTAAGCGGATTATTTCCAAGTTAGTTAAGTACCTACGATAGCTAAGTAAGTACGAAATCTCTCAAGCTAACCTTTTCCTATAACAACCTGTTCCCCTGACAACGTGAAGGAATACAAAATTTTATGAAGATCGGTTGTATCAACCTCATCATTATCATCAACCAATAACAGTCCACTGCTGAACATACAGCTCTCCTAATGAGCGCCACAGCGCCGTGTCCTTAGCGTGACACAATCAGCTTCTACAAGCACCCTTTCGAAAATCGTCACTTCACCTGGACGGAGGTAGGTCACTCTACGTTTGCCAAGCCGCGGTCTTCACTCAAGCAGAAGCTCGACAGATATGACCAACCCACTGCCACTTCAGCTTGCTAATTGTCTGAGCTATTTTTCTTTGTTGGATAGTCTCATATCTATTCTTATCTGTCTTTCAGAGAAACTCCAAACTTGGCTCGGTCCATAGCTCGCTGAGTGAACTGGTAGAACTACCCTGACTGTGAGTGCCAATGTTTCAGCTCATGATAGATGCCTACCCATAAACGAAACCGAAGTTTCCACCGACGAGAAAACTTGACTTAGTTTTACAAATACAGAATACTTCCCAACTCAGCTGGATCCTCCTCTTTGCCTCCTTCCCATAAATATTTATTCCTAATCGCAGTTTTATGATCGGCTCGAGGTAATGTGTAGTCCGAAACTACAACAACTTTGACACTATTGATTGAAAAGAGTGAAATGCCTATAGACGTGATAATTTATTCTATTTATTTCAAAAATACAAAACTTACAGATAAATGAAATATTTATTATTAAAATGATGAACTGGAAAGATTAAGAACTAGTCCAGTCATATCAGTACCAATGTAATCTAATACGCTCCGATTCATAACCGTATTAAATCTGGGGTCCGTTCGATTACGTGTAGATACACATACTGAGAGCGGAACCGATAGCCAAATAAACTAGCAAACCGCATCGATTACCTGTCAATGGCAGCCGAGAGCCGGGCCGAGTGACCGCGCCGCTGGACCCGCAGACTGTCTCTACTGGGCTCTCGGCGAGAAGCGGTAGCGGAACATAGAATCACAATATAAAACCGCTTACTTCTAGTCCTTGAATATTCATATAACGTTTTTAGTCTAGGCCAATCTATTATATAACACATTCCTTTTTTAACCGACTTCAAAAAGGAGACTTCAAGGAGGTTCTCAATTCGTCGGAACCTTTTATTTAGACTTTTTTTATGTATGTTCACCGATAACTCCCTCAATTGTGGACGGATTTTCAAAATTATTTTTTTGTTTAAAAGAGTATACTTCACAGGTGGTCCCATTGAAATTTTATTCCTGAGGGATTGGTACTTTTCCCGGAAATCTCAAAAAAACCTCATCCTCACTTATAATTTTCGCCCTATGATCACCAATATCTTCATCAATTGTGAACCGATTTTCAAAATTCTTTAGGGCAAGAAGTAAGAAGTGACTTATTTGAAGTCAGTTTTTTTTTTTAAGTCCTACTTGTTGGGTACTCTCGAGCTTACCATTAGAATTAAGATCGGTATTATCGTATTCGTATAGTCATTATAACACGTATAAAACCCACGCAGAACCCAATTTGAAGCACACACGTTGAGTCCTAAAACGTGTATAAGTAGTATAGTATAGTAGTTGAAGCTTGTAGAACTTTCGTAGAACATTTTGTAACGCACTCATGGAATTTTAGGGTCGTAGAACTTTCGTAGAACACTCGTAGCGTACTCCAAGAACAATCGTAGCGCACTTTTTGAATCGTAGAGGGCTCGTAGAGCTTTCGTAGAAAAATCGTAGCGCACTCATGAAATCGTAGAGCACTCGTAGAACTTTCATAGAACAATCAAAGGGCACTCCTACAACAATTGTAGCGCAATACTTTTTAGAGTTCAAGCACTTCCTAAGTTAATCTACTTTATAAACTCATAGAACATTCTCAAAACGCTTCTGGTATCTACCTTAAATTTTCTAGAATTTATGAATAGGTACATAATAATGGGATACTACGTCCATTAGGGTTGCCCTAGCAAAACTCTCAAGGGATCCTGCCGTTCTCATCAGATAATGTCCCGCTCATAAGTAACTAACTGCTTCCATGTATAAGTATGTAGGTATCGAAAAGTGCATAGGTAGAGTACAAATAGGCCATAGAAGGGTAACTACCTAAGAAAATAAAAACCTACACCAATCAATCAACAGAGGTTATTTTACTAGGATAGTTTGAACCGCGAACGAACGATCAGGCCGTCGTCAAATTACCTTGGTATTACTATTCTAAGCCGTCCTCAGGCAATAAAACCTCGGCCGGGGTAAATCTTCCCTTTTCAATTAAGTTCTCTTCATAGTTGACTTCGGCAGTTCCTCTTACGACCGCGACTTAAATAGGTAGGAGGTACCTATACCTATTTCAAATATTTACGCATAAACTAACCTACCTGAGTATTGTTTATTTTTAAACGACTTCAAAAAGGAGGAAGTTCTCAATTCGTCGGAACCTTTTTTTCGACTTTTTTTATGTTTGTTCACCGATAACTCCGTCAATTGTGGACTGATTTTCAAAATTATATTTTTGTTGAAAAGAGTATACTTTACAGGTAGTGCCATATAAATTTTATTCCTGAGGAATTTTCCCGGAAAACTCAAAAAAACCTCATCCTCACTGGTAATTATCGCCCTATGATCACCAATATCTCAGTCAATTGTGAACCGATTTTCAAAATACTTTAGGGCAAGAAGTAAAAAGTGATTTATTTGAAGTCGGTTTTTTTTTTAAAGTTCTACTTGTAAAATACTGTGCTAAGTAGGTTTGTACATAAGACGTACTACCTTTAAATAACACTTTTTGCTCCGACGTAGCACAATACAAAAACTTTATAATAAGAGTTTTCTACTTTTAATAAGAAGCCCATTAATCGCATACTTTTCTTTAGTGGAAAAGTAGGGAAGAAGGGGGACGGCTTTATCGCAGTAGCCCGTGACACCAGAAAATTAAAAGCGCCCGGTCATGCTCGGGATATCTACGGATGGGGTGACTTGGCTTTTACTTAATTAATTGACGTATAAGCAGGCCTTACGGTGGACACGTCTGATAAGCAATCAATTACGAATCGCTTTATCAAAGTCTAGAGTCTAGAGCTCTTGGGTATCTTAGAATATTACATCATAGCTTTGTAGGTGGGTATGTGGACCTCATAATTAGTTATGCTATGGGTAGGTTATAAAGTGCATACGTGTAGGTGCACAACCATCAACCTATACCAGTCCACTGGACTTCCCTAGTTAGAGGTATTTGCTCATAATCCCCAGGCTGGGCATGCGGGTTGGGGCTCGCAGGGCACAGCTCCTCGCAACGCGGACGCTTCGACTCAACGGCGGCCAGGGAATAAAGATGACGACTGGGTATAAAAATAATCATTCTAATTAGTCCGTCAGATAGATCAACAAAAAATACTGGTCACGTATTTTTTTATTTATCGAATCATTAGAAATTCACGGAGATAAAGAACGTGAAAATTCGGGAGTGGGGGCTCGTGACGTCACGGCTAAGTAAAAAATGTACTATATCGTGACGTCACGCGGAACTTTAACGCACCATATCTTCGTTATTTTTTGTTTAATTGACAAAAGAAAAAATACGTGTCCAATATTTTTTGGATATGTAAATAACGGACTTATTAGAATTTTTCAGTCGTCTCATCTATTGAGCTGTGCCGGTGTTAGGTAGGCTACGTTATGCCGCAGTGAGCCGGCCGCCAAAGCCCCGTTTTTAACAGGGTGCACCAAGGGCAGGTAAGGTTAGCTTGGTTTCCGAATATCGAAGGCTGGAACCTAATACACGCCGTGTAGGTGTAGGTAGCAAAAATGCAACCATGGTGGCGAGAGGCATTAATATGAACCTTCATAATCATGAATGTTTTAGTTTTTTCGGTTTGAAGGGTGTGGGTGCCGGTGAAATTACAGGCACTAGAGGCTTATCATCATCATGCCTCAAGTTGATGGACGCAAGGCGTTGCATCGTAGAGCACGTTTCAAAAAACGTGATCTATGTTGCAATGCTTTGTGATAGGTAATGGTTACCACTCAACATCAGGTGGACCATAGGTTGCCTAGTCAAACAACACGATATTTGTGTTGCAGAAGAGAGCTATTCGTGCAATTTATAATATGGGCCCCAGAGAATCACTTAGAACTAAGTTTACTGAAATAAATGTTATGACAGTGCTGTGCCAATATTGAATATGAAAACTTGCAACTATCATAATGTTAACACTAGAAATAGAGATAAATTTGCTGTTCCTACTGTAAGACTCCATAAAGATAGTCAATAATTTAAAGGGCAAAACGTACGTTTCTTTAACAAAATCCCAAATGACGTGATTCATTTATCTGTAAATAAATTCAAAAATGTTGTTAAACGTAGCCTCTGTAATAAGGCTTATTATAAAATATCTGATTATTTAGATGACAAAAAAGGTTAGGATGAATATGTCTCCAACTCCCTCAGAGACCACGTAATAGTTAAGAATAGAGATTGTAATAGCATGGACTTTAAAAAAATATAAGCCTAGCAGAGTTTCTTGCCAATTCTTCTTTGTTTGGCCGCGGTACGAATCGGGGTAAATTAAAAAAAATATACGTTTCAAAGCTTACTTTACAGTTCCTACAGAATAAATACTTTTTGATTTTGAAACTAATGTAGTATATGCAGGTAAAGGTACCTACTGTGGTAGTTGGCAACTACCTACAATACCTACATAAGACGATGAAATGCGATGGGCTGTGGATGCCAAATCATGCTAATCATAACCTCAATTATAAACCTCAATAATCAACAAGTTTCGAGGACAGCTAGAGCCCTTTCCGAGATAAGTACCTCTGTTTTAGAAAAAAACACCTTTAGATACTTATGGGTTTCGTTAAAGGGAAAGGGACACGCGAGCAGATACTGAATGTTAGGCAACTAATCGAAAAGGCCTATGAATTTAACATACCATTCATAATGTGCTTCGTCGATTACAGTAAGGCTTTCGATTGTGTAGACTGGAATCAGCTATGGAAGATCCTGCAGGAGATGGGAGTCCCCATACACCTCATTAGACTTCTACAAGGCCTCTATATTAACAGTCAGGGAGCAGTTAGAATCGACCGGTCGACCTCCGAGCCCTTCGCTTTCGGCAAGGGGGTACGTCAAGGATGTATACTGTCCCCTGTACTGTTCAACATCTATGGAGAGCACATCATAAGGAAGACTTGCGAAGATTGGCATGGCGGCATAAACGTAAATGGCACTTTAATCAACAACCTGCGTTATGCGGACGACACCATTCTCTTCGCAGCCGACGAGTCTGAAATGTGCTTCCTTATGAACAGAATGGAGCAATATAGCAATGAGGTGGGTCTGACCATAAACAGGTCAAAAACCAAGATTATGGTAGTGGATCGCGCTTCTAAACTAGATCTCAGAGGAACTTTAAATCTAGAAATTGTAGATCACTTCATTTACCTGGGTTCTAGTATTAGCAATAACGGCTCCTGTGAAAGCGAGATCCGCAGACGTATTGGAATGGCTAAAAACGCCATGTCTCAGCTCGAAAGAGTATGGAAAGACCGTTACATAAGCAACAAGACAAAAACTACATTAGTCAACACGCTAGTTTTCTCTATATTTCTATACGGAGCTGAGACGTGGACTCTGAAAGCAAGAGACCGCCAGCGTGTGGATGCTTTCGAGATGTGGTGCTGGAGGAAAATGTTGCGCATCCCTTGGACTGCGCACAGAACCAACCTATCGGTGCTCAAGGAACTCAAGTTGGACAAAAAGCCACGCCTGTCATCTGTGTGCCTTCGCAGGATCCTCGAGTTCTTTGGCCATATAGCCCGTAAACCCGGAGACAATCTCCAGAAGCTCATCGTCACGGGTAAAGTCGAGGGAAAACGGCCAAGAGGCAGGAGCCCGATGCGTTGGTCAGACCAGATCCGCAGCACACTCGACCTCAACATGCCGGAAGCTGTGCATGCTGCTGAAAACCGGAACAAATGGCGCAATATCGTACGGGAGAAGATACTTCCGTGATGGGTCACGACCCCCAGCATTGGGGTAACGACGCAAGGAGGAGGAGATACTTATGGATCAGATTTATTTAAATTTTATTGAAAACCCCGTCCATTAATTAATTCGTTCATAACTTATTACGTGCCTTAGCTAGCTATTGATTGATTCTATAGGATAGATTTCGGAAACAAGAAAGTAGTTGGTTTTGACGTTAACGGGCGACTCACACCACCACCACCTATGTGAGAAGCTGTGTTTTAAAACTCCCAACCCGTATTAGCCCAGCATGGAGATTATTGTTTTATTCTTCTCTTATTTATTCTTCTTGGGAGTCCTATGTCCAGAAGTGGACTGAATAGGCTGGTTGGTGAAGCAATAATCCCCATGCTGGGCATACAGGTTGGGAGTTGTTATCACAGATTCTCACGCCACCGACGCGACGCTGCGCTACTGGGCGACTCCGAGAGATACTAATACTAATCTCTCGAAAAATTCGACCGTCTCTCTGATCTCTCGAACGATTTGGTTGAATTACTAATGAGTGCTTGCCAACGCAGACTTAATACTAATCTGTACATACTTTTTTAAATCACCCTGCATCATCCAACAGCTGAGCTAGGGTCTCATCCAAATACCGCCAACCATTTTTATCCTTTGAGGCAACCCCACAATCCTCTCTCATAGATAATAATTACTCGAAAATCCTAGCCGAACGAAACAAACGAAAGTAGAACCTACGCAATTACCTACATACCTACATCATGTTGTTTTCAACTAGTCTCCTAGGTACCTACCTACATGATTATTGTTAAGAGTTAGGCAGCTATTCATAATGAGTTTAGTACTAAAACAGCACGCAGCCCAGCCCGTCCCTACAGCACTGAGCTTACTAATAAGCGACGGAAAGTTAAAGTTTGCCCCAAACAATCTGGTTCATATTTTTTGTTGTATCTGGTTCATTTTTATTTTATTTTATTCACATATTTAACATACATTTGGGTACTTATTTATTTATTTTAGTCTTTTAACATTATACAAAAACTTATTCATTTATTTGAACGAATTCTTTCGAATACAAAAATTATTACCTACTAATTTCATAGTCGAAAGGTGATATTAGTATAAATATATATAATAAAATAATATCAATTAATGTAATTATTACATAGTTGGTACAGCTAGCGGCACGTAAGTCTAGCGGTGAACGAAACTTCAGCGCATGGGGTCTCTCGCTCTCTCTCGCCTCTAGCTCCTTACTTTTGACTTATGCGCATTAACGGTAAGCGCTAGAGTTTCGTGCCGCTACTGGTACATCATTTTAATTTTAATTATTTATTTTAAATGAATAATATTTCGGAGTGTCACTCAGTCGCCCATCGCTACTAAAAAGAGTAGGCCGCTACCTACCCCACTTTTTGGTATAGGTACAAGATAACAAGAAAAAGTTACTAAGCAAAATCGATCGTACTATCGAAAGGTACAACACTAGGCGATGACGCTACTTTTACTTCTTTGTCTATGTTAAACACAACACCCATCAGAGAGTTGCCAGCTTTTCGGCATGACAGAAGAATCTGGCATTTTTTGTAATTCTGCCTTGAATCGTGTACAGAGTATGTATGTGTCTAGGCTTAGGATCAAAGCTTCGAAATAAATCTTTAGGGATAACTAGTATTGTCCCGCGGAAGCAACGACATAAATCTTTGTATAAAACTATCTATTTCCTCGGCTTCGCTCGAATATCGCGTTTATAGTTATATTATTCTCTCTTTTTGAGAATGAGTACAAATGTTTTTCGATTTATAATAATGTATCAATCATTGAATTGAATAATTACTAAGTATTTTTTGTGGTAAGACTTAAGAGTAATAATAATAATCTTTACACATTAAATTTCAGCCTCTAGCTCACCTTCCTGCACGTATTGGAAAGCTAAGCCTCTAATTATTACCTACCCCTAGTTACTTAGTTATTAGTACTAGGTATGCCTTTTTTATTTTTATTAAATAAACAACTTACGCTACGAGACGCGGTGCGTTGGTCGCGTCGCGTGAAACAAACGAACGACCCATGTGACAACATCCGTACGTCAAAGTAAAAGTAACAACTTTTACATAGTCCAGTTGGCAACACCACTCGTCTCAAATCAAATCAAGCGGAATTGCTCAAGAATTGCTAACCTCAATCAAAACAAATTATTATTTATTTATTTACTGTCTTGTTGGATTCTCCTAAATTGTACGAAAATCGTTCCTTATTTTCCTTATAATCTTCTATCTGCCCGGTTTACATATTAACTATCCTTTTCAGATGCAACGCTGCTGTGGATAAAATGGACCAACAATTCTCATTGACCTGGAACAATTTTCACGGGAACCTGTCCAAGGGTTTCGCCGGTTTATTGGGAAATGGCGAATTTGTCGACGTTACAATCGCTGTTGAAGGTCATTTGCTGCAGGCGCATAAAGTTATACTCTCGATATGCTCGCCCTATTTCAAGAAAATGTTCCAAATTAATCCATGTCAGCATCCAATAGGTAAGGAAATGTTCCAAATTAATCCATGTCAGCATCAAATAGGTAAGGAAATGTTCCTAATTAATCCATGTCAGCATCCTATAGGTAAGAAAATGTTCCAAATTTATCCATGTCAGCATCCTATAGATGTTCTAAATTAATCCATGCCAGCATCCAATAGGTGAGTTTTTATATACTGGTAAGAACCTAGAAGAACTCACTACTTACTAGTAGCTAAAAATTTTATGAAGATTTCATTACCTATTATTCTTTGTATGAGCTAATCTAATGGTCAACTCTGATGTCAGAGCTTTTAAGCCTCCTAAAGACCTCTGAGATGGCGTTATGACTGTAGTATCTATAAAACCCATCTTAACCCTATCTAATACCCTACAAAAACTTTACAGAATATGGTGGATAATAGGAAGGGAACTAGCTCTACTCGTTTATTGTTATTAGTTTTTGAAACCATCCAACCATGTGCCCCAAACTGGTTTAATTCGAAGGCAATAATGCGATGGATATCGACCACTAAAACAATGCATTTGTTCAGCGTAGTAGCACACGCCGAGTATCCGCTAGTATTTATCATAAAATCCATTTACTTTACAAATTTTTGTAGGTAGTACAGTTCTTTGTGAAGGAATTGTCTGGGGAAGTACTACCACTATGCCTATTTCTGCCGTGTAGCAGCTTTGCTGTGTTTCAGTTTGAAGTGTATTGGTGCCGGTGAAATTACAGGCACAAGAGGCATCTCCATACCTCAATTTGATGGATGCAGGGCATTGCATCATAAGGCATGATTCGAAAAAGTGTGATCTACGATGTAATGGTTTGTAATAGGGAATGGTTACCACTTAACACCAGGTGGGCCATGTGCTTGTTCCATCTTCAGGTACCATAAAAAAATAGGTTACAGATATTTTGTTGAATCAAAGCAAGTATTAAAGTATTCAAAATCATCATTTATGTTCCAGTTGTGATCAGAGATGTTTCATACAAGTCAATGAAAGATCTGCTGCAGTTTATGTATCACGGAGAAGTGAGTGTGAAGCGAGAAGATCTCACTAGTTTTATAAGGACAGCTGAAGTGTTGCAAATAAAGGGATTAACCAATCCGCAGATCAGTCAGGGAGAGGTTTGTGTCCAAAGATCATTCTACTATTCATAGGAACATCTAGAGTTTACAAAAAGATACCTTTTTTTTTTCATTTTATATTCTGTGACTTGGCAATCTGTTTTTCACAACAATAATCCAATGTGCTGTCTTATAATGGATTTAGGTAATTCGTAGAAAGATTCATCCAGTGACTTTATCTCATTAGTTCTCTGCAAATCTATCCGCTAGACTTTGGATACTTTGTCTCTTCAGTCTTGAGAATTATAGGCTGCCAGATCCCTGCAGTTGAGTGGCGAGTTGGTTTCTGTGGTTAGTCAGTCGTGTTTGGTACTTTGAGCTGTAGGCCTCTATTTCTTGTTTTATCGTTTTCATTTTGATGTCCATGTACATATATCTATTGCTTATAAGCTGCGGTATTTTTAACATGTTTCTTATGGTCTTGCTCTGAAATCGTTCTATAATTTCGTGGTTGCTATGGCTAGCAGAACCCCATAGCTGGATGCCGTATGTCCAAATAGGCATAATGATTGATTTATAGACTACCAATTTACTGGTGTTTGTAAGTTGGGATTTGCATCCAATCAACTACGTACATGTTGCGGATTTTATGGTCTAGTTGTTTTCTTTTAGCCCAGATGTGTTTTTCCATGTAAGGCGACCGTCCAGGTACATTCCCAAGTATCTAGCATCATCTTGAGGAACTCGCTCGTCATAGAGAAGTACAGGTGGGCAGGTTTTTCTCACAAAAAGATACCTTAACTTTTTAGCAAAGTAATTAAAAGGTCCTGTATTTTAAAATAGAAAATGTGTTGTGTTGAAACTAGCTTATTAGTAGAGCTCTATGTGAAGGGTTTGTCTGAGGAAGTACAACATCCATGCCTATTTCTGCTATGAAACAGTGACGCTGTTTTGGTTTAAAGGATGGGGTGTGGGTGCCGGTGACATTGCAGATCAGGCTTTTATCATCTTCAAGCCTCAAGTTGATAGATGCAGAACCTTGCGTCCTAACATGTTCAAAACATGTATGACCTATGATCTATGATACAATACTTTGATATCCTTGATAATGGTTACCACTTAACATCAGGTGGGCCATGTGCTTGCTTCATCTTCAATAATAATAAAAAAATATAGCTGATGCAATTTACAGGATAGGTTTAGGAATCCCCAATGACCAGAATGCCTTGGTTGTATATTTGAGAAAATCCCTTATCGGTATAAAGGGTCCCCTTCTACTTAGGCATATCTATTTTTTCTCAAATAGATAGATAAATAAATAATGCGGGACGTAGGCCCAAACTAAACAGAG
Source organism: Horisme vitalbata (assembly GCA_951804965.1). Classification (NCBI taxonomy): domain Eukaryota; kingdom Metazoa; phylum Arthropoda; class Insecta; order Lepidoptera; family Geometridae; genus Horisme; species Horisme vitalbata. Next base: position 10,727,962 of record OX638100.1, on the reverse strand, counting down.
CTTGTATTATGGGAACCACATGATTGATAATACACATATTTTTTTTTTTTTGTAAATACATACATATCATACATAGAAAACACCCAGAGCCGAGACAAATATCTACAGAACATGCAAACATTTGTCCCGCAGCGGGAATCGAACCTGCAACCTTCTGCGTCTCAGGCGGACCTTCGCACACTGCGCCACAGAGGCCGTCAATACGAAGACAAGAGGATAGATGGATTCAGTTCAAAAGTTTTTATATTTAACATTTTTGTACCAATAAACCTGGGTTGGTTTGTGTTTATTTACAAAGCTTATAAACATTTAAATCCACATTTTAAAAAACCCTTCTCTATGCTGGTCAAGCCACCCCATCCATCGCTCTGTTCTACCCTAAAGTACATTGTGATTTTTTTTAGACTGATGATGATAATGAAAGGAATCAAAAAAATCCAGCAGAGAATCAAATCATCACACCAGAACCTGAAACATGTGTTGATCCTTATGACACAAATATTGAAACAAGACAAAATAATGAACTTGAAATGCTCAAACAAAAACAGTTTATTGAAAAATTACAAAAACTAAACCAACTCAAGAGGAAATCTGAAGAGTTTCTGCAAAATACTTACTTCAACGAGCTCCTGAATCCAGAGAAGAGAACAAAATTGAAAGAAAGGCAGCTATTTACTCCAAACAACCTTTCCACTAAGAATTATGAACATTCAAAATCTGTGTATGATGAAGAACCTATTGATATTACGCCAACATACAACTCTCAGATACAAAGAGCGAACAGTATCCATGACTCAATCGATGGTAAAGACCAGTCTCCAGCTGATAATTCCATTGAAGTGAAGACTGAATGTGATGATAGTGATATAATAGTTACTGATCCAGCAGTGTGTAGCCCTCCAAAAAGCTATGATAGCAGGGAAGGTAAAAACGACCTATCTACGTCAATGGAGTATCAATCACCTCAAGACAGTAAGTTGAAATTCTTACCTTGTCCTATTATTTTCTATCAAATTACAGTGATGATTTTGACCTGGATCTACAATAGGTAACAAATTTTACAAAAAAAGTTAAAAATTCTTACATAAGTATATTAAATTAAGGCATTGACCTTGTTACAGTTCTTAGGTATCATTACATTGATTTTGCTCTTGCTACATTTTGGTATTTTCACATCTATGTCTGAGAGATGAGGAAAAATAATCATTGTCTTTTGAAGCTGTGAATATCCACATAATATTGCATATTTTTAAGTTTTTTTTTTAGTAGTTTTAGTTTAGAGATTGTGTTGAAAATGCAATCCCATTAGTTTTCACTCTTTTCTTTTGCTTTGTCACCTTGAAAACACGATGGCATTTTCAACATACAAAATCTTATTTATATTTGCATTGTAAATAAAATGGCCATCATGTTTTCAGGTACCGCAAGCCTCAGTTCATTGTTCGTCGATCTCAAAAACTTAGTCGAGGGTAAAGTTTCGAACGTGGGAAGGAACGAAGATTATCTGAAACAACCAGTAGAGCACTGTCTCGTTACAATCCCTCAGAAGGAAGACGGGAAAAAGAAATATCCACAGCGATCTTGTCGACGCTGCTGGAAAATAGGGAGGAGACGAGACACTAGATTCATGTGCAGTGCATGTGAACAGCCTTTTTGCAAAGCTCCATGTTTCGGGATCCATTACAATAATATACTTAAAGTATTCTGTCAGCAGGGAGATTATAGTGCTACATAATTTTAGTGCATATTCCTACCAAAAATTGGTAAAAAAAACATGCACATTTTACACCTAGAATAGGACCTCTATAGAGGGATATAAACATATATTTTTATAAACATTATACTAAGATAATAATTAAGCTTAAGCATTTTCTATTGTACTGTGGACTTTTCATATCAGTCTAAATAAAGGGCTAAGGTATATTTACATTCAAAAATGCAACATTACTAGTACAAAAATATGATAGATTGAAGTATTAAAAAGAACTAAACACAAACTGATGAATCATAGATTCAATTCTTATCTGGGTGGGACCAAAAAATGGTCAATTTTTAATGATTTACATAAAATGGATTAGGCTTTGTAATTTAGTATTGTAAATTGCTTTGAAGCACAATGAAAAAGCTTGTTATCTCGATACATGACGAAACTTGCAAGGTAAACCTATGGTGTGATAGGGATTATTTACACATAATAAGCCCCTTAGGAATGTGCCATTAATGTTCAGCCATAAATGAAAAGACTATACTAATGCTCATATTCTAGTCTTTATAAATCCAATTAACTCATTTCTAAATTGTAATGTATTGAGTAAATTTAGTTACGGCACACTTCAAGTTGCTTTAAGACCCAATATTTCGATTTGAAGTACTGAAACCTACATGCACATAGCCAATCTTCTATTTTTGACACTAAGTCAGAAAACAGGCATTCCGTAGGGCGATGACGAATATTTCAACCTGGCGTATCGTAACCGTAACGTAAAATTTTGGCCAATGACAAAGCGTTAAGTTGAATCTACGCTTTCTCATCGGCCTAATAATTCCATGCGTGACGTCACGGGTAAGAACACTTTTTACTTACAAGTGACGTCACGAACCTCTACTCCCGACCTTTGACGCTCTATAACTTTGTCAATTTCCAAATATATAAAATACGTGTCTAATATTTTTTTGTTAATCTTACTGACGGACTAATTAGATTTTTATTAGCCCATGCATGAATCCCTACTTTTTCGTCAAAGCGTAACGCAAAATTTTGGCGAACGACAAAGCGTTATTTTAAATGTCCGCCTCTGATTGGCCTAAATTTAACGTTTACCATACTAATACTTTAGCCGCTAGTCTTCGTGATCGAGCCTTGGTTCTCAAAAAAAAAATGCTGTATAATAAATGAATACTATTGGTTGTAACGTTGTAAGTGACTTGAAGTGTGATTTGATGATTATCAATTAACATAAATTTGATAGATCAATCTAATGAACTTAATTTCTTATGATCTCTGTAAGAGCTATTTTTAGATTTTTTTAGGTGAACCAGAATGAGATTGACATTCCTAATTTTTTGTGTGATTTTTATATAATGTAATATTTGTGGGCCTTTTGTAATGTTAGCTTTGAATAAGCTAAGCTAGGTATTTTGGTTTATCGCGTGATTGATACTTAAAAGTGTATTTGAGAAGATATATTTTATAATAAAATGGATTTTATTCTCCTAACGAAACTAATCATTTATACACTTGAACCCATTCAAAAATACATTTAGAATCCTACCAATAATTATGCACATAATAAAGTACACAGCTTTCTTTTTAGCATATATACGTCTAAACGTATAGTCTAATACGGTTTAATGTCTCTACACATAAAGGCTTCGGCAGAATACCAGCGCGTGTGCTGTTAAAACAGTAGATTTATGCTGAGTCGATACCATTTTGCCGCCTTAGCATACATCCCACCATTTTCCATGTACTCTTTTTCTCTCTTTTGTAAATTTTTTATTGAGCTGTTATATGCAATTTCAGTGAAGTCCATCGATCAACTATACAAAGGATATCGCGCACCGTACTATGTATGCATTGTGAAAAAAGTGGCATATATTGCTAGCTATCGTTTGTCAAAAGTACGTCATACAAATATCGCCTCTTTATTAAAAAAAGTTAAGACAGAAAATCTAAGTATAGCCAACTAAAGGAAAGCTGCTGCTCCGATGTTCGGCGGACTTCGGGAAGTTTCGGGCGTATAGTGCAAAATCCTTTGCATAGTTAATCGAAGGTGAAGTCGGATAAAAATAAATGCCTGTCGACACACTCGTTAGACAAAGTATAATATAACACTTTGAGAGCTGGGTGCCTAGTGCGAGTGTTTTTACCAGCTCGATTGCGTTTGCGTTTACGGAAATTTGTATGGGAAAAAAGTCAGTGCCACGCGTTTTTCACTAGATGGCGCTACCTCGATTCCATATAAATTTGCGTAAATGCAAACACGATCGAGCTGATAAAAAACTCGCACTAGGCACCCTGACAACACACCTGCTCTAAGGCACGTGCAACCGGCAGTCAACATGTTATACTTTGTAGGCTTTGTAGCTTATTGCTTCGCTTTACCACTTTACCTCAAATAAACTGAACCTATAATTATTCAAATGACAGCGCTAAGAGTAGGTATCATCATCAGCCTATAGCATTGCACTGCTGGATATAGAAGAGGTATAATCTTTGATATATAATTTTTTAGGTATAAATTTTAAAAGCTGTTTTTTCTGTAAAATAATAAATTTAATTTGAATTTCTTTTCAGGTGCCCTTTCGCTAGTTGTGAACGAATGCAGCGACAGTACTCAGTTGCCCACACGCTACAAATACATCTACAGCAGGAAAGGACACAAACAGTTAGTGCACAGAAACTTCGTTTATACAAAACATTCGACCACGCACGGGAAAACCTCGTGGAGATGTGTTCAATATTTTTCCCTTAACCGGTGTCCAGCAACAGTGGAAACTATAGACTCTATGATATACGCCGTGAATCATCAACACAACCATGAAGATTGCCTCGAGAAGTTAGCGAGAAACAGTATTTATGAAATGAATGCTTCGCTAAAATAGTGTACATAGTACTGATTACTGATCGATCTTGAAACTAAGTTCCTATGACTGTCTGTTGCCAACGTATTGTCTGTTAGTGTATAGGCAGGCCAATGATAGGGCTCCATGGTGGACCAATCTGATTTGGTCGACCCATGCCTACAAGGTGTAAAGAGGATCATCTATTAAAATGTGTATCTTACCCATCTTGTTCTACGAATTTGTAGGTATGTTTGTTAAACTAAGGCCGTGGCCCTATAAGGCGAACTGTAAGCGGCGGACTGTTCGTTAGCTAATTCTGAGGTGCGTATCGTTCGCTAACTCAATGTCGAGTGAGCGGCAAACTGTAGTTTATAAACAGGTGGGGCAATAATTTTTATTTATTGAGGGCAGCTACCTTTTCTTTTGTAGTTAGGTTTTGTTCTGAGGAATCTATAGGTTTATTTTGAAGGAAATAATAACTGCATTTTCAGATCTTTTTAAAAATGTACAGTCAACCCGACTCAGCTGCTGACTGAGTCAGTCGGCAAGCGAAACGCGCTGTATGGACACTCCGTATAAAATGTATAGGGAGGCGAACGGTTCGCCAATAGGGCCACGGCCTAATGGTCTCTCAAGACTTCGAACAAAAGTCTCCACAACATCTCGCGTATATTAACTAAACAGCGGCCGCTCTAAGGATCTACTATACGTAGTATACCGAAGTACGAAATTCAATGTTTCGTTTCGTGCGATTGGTACTCTTAATCAAACTAAAACCGAAATTTCAGCACGAAATTCGTAATGACTATCCGAACATTGCTGCGCACCCTACTATATTTCACAAAACATCCATCATCCATCACCAGCCTATATCAGTCCACAACGAGACATAAGGATCCCCGATAAGAAAGGAGATATGCCAATAATCACAAAACATACGACCGCTTTATTGGAACTTTCTAAAATTTTACCAGTCGTACGAAAAGAAACGCGAAATTTCGTAGTTCGGTGAATTATACCCACCTGTCTCTGAGAGCTTAGGTCAAATCCCAACACAACAGTTCCCTTACTGCTATTGGAGTGCCGAGCCTTAGTAGTTTTCATATAATACCTTCAGTATCGTCTAGTCAGAAAGAAGATTTGTCCATAATATATTTTTACTCATAATAGTTATGATAAGACAAACCCATGTAAAGCTAGGTAAGTATAAGTATCTATAAAGGCTATTATATAAAGAAAAATAACTTTTAGAAACAATTGTTTTATTCACAAATTCTTACAAACCTACATAAAACATTATATTTACTTGCCTAATGTAGAAAACATTACGTCTTGATGTGTTTGCCCCCATTTTCTGCAGCCAGTAGAGCTGCCATTCTTTTCCGTGGCCTATGCTTTTTGCTAAATCCGATTCCTGAAAAAAAATCTTATTTGAAATATTTTTACTTTTTCAAAATGTGCATAGGTAAATTCAGAGGGTTCAGCTGGGTCGGGCAGCATTTAGAAAACTACGTCCTAGTTTTCTCGCCCCCATACAATTTTTGAAAAGAAAAGTTTTTAATCAGTGCGTCCTACCCATCATGACATACGGAGCCGAAACGTGGAAACTCACAGTACTGCTAGTCCACCAGTTTAAAGACGCTCAGCGATCAGCGAGCTATGGCACGAGCTAGGAATGCTCGGAGTTTCTCTGAAGCATAGAATCCGCAACGAGACTATCCGATATAGAACTAAAGATTTCGACATAGCTCAGAGGATTAGCAATCTGAAGTGGTAGTGGGCTGGCCATATACTGGTCGTGTATATGCCGAAGAACCGATAACCGTTGGGGTAAACGAGTTCTTGAGTGGTAAACGTAGTATAGGACGCCCTTCGGCAAGGTGGAGTGACGTTTGCGAAAGGCTGCTGGTAAAAGCTGGATGTGTCGAGCTCATAGGGCGCAATGGGCTCATTGGGGGAGGCCTATGTCCGGCAGTGGACTACTATAGGCTGATGATGATGATGCACAGGTAATTTCGTATATAACTATTTTGGGTAGGTAGTCTATGGTTATGTTTTGATCAGACCCTGATGGATAAATGCTTTTGGTTTGGTCATTCACTTATTTGAAGAGTATCGATAAAAATAGTTTTGATATGTGTCATGTAAGTAAAATACAGTGATTCTAACTTCTTCCCAGTCGGAACGATATGGAATGAAGACTTACAAACAAGAAAATTCAAGTACAAGGTTACTTACGAACGTCAACATCGGGCTTCTCTTTGAGTCCGAAAGACCTTGCCACAGCATCTACATCCATTGTTATCAAATTGAATATTTGCTTTTGTTTCCTGACTTCCATTGCCCTCATATATCCCTCAAATGCTTCCACGGCCAGTTTATGAAACTCTGGATTCTCCATGGCTCCATCAAGCTGAAATAAAATAATACTACATAATTAATATATTAGTATGCACATACTGCCTTAGGACGGGAGATAATATAAGAAAAAAATAACATTGCAAGTTTGCATTGCACCAACATGGGGTGTACGGGGTCCATCTTAGGAATCAAAGCCAGTCTCACCTGCTCGTGGTGCACACCCTGCCAACTAACAAACGATGGTCTTGCGGCAGTCTTATAGCGGCGTAGCCCAGCCTAACCCGGCACAGCTAAATTCCCTGATCATCGGCGTCGGCGGTGCGAGAATCTATCCCTGCGATTCCCGACCCGTATGCCAGCGAGGTGATTACGCGTATATCTCCCTTTATTAGGGGAGGCCTATGTCCAGCAGTAAACTGATATAGGCTGATGTGGTTGTGGTGGATTGATTGTGATGAGAAATTACTTAGGTAGATATCAAAATGAATACAAGATCGGTTGGATCGCTTTTTTGTGGGCTTCTAGTATGGAATTCGTCATCTAGTAGATATGATCAAAACACAAGATTTTTTGACCCTTTAAGGCTTGCGCAGAGCGGGACGGCATGGCAAGGGATTTCAATTTTTACCAATGAACATTTAAACCTATCACAATAGAAATAAAATACAAATCTCTTCTCGTCTCTTTCGATGCCGCGGGATTATTTTAAAGCATAGGAATATGTATCGTATTTCTATTCTGATAGCTTTGAATGTCCATTGGTAAAAAAATTAAATCCCTTGCTATTCCGTCCCGGTCTGCGCAGTTCATTAACCTCCTGTGCCTGAGTACCAGACAATATAAAATCTAAAGTCTCGCGTGGATCCGTGATTCTGCTTACCAGAGGTCATGAAATGCCTATTACGGCTAAAACCTAAAGAGGTAAAGGTTAAAAAGGTAGGTAGGTACTTACCTTGCTTTTCAAGTTATAGAAACTATTCCAAGATTCATATTTGTCCAAATATATTTTGGATTCCTGTAATTCTTCAATGAAAGCTATTTCTTCAGGGCGCAGGAGTAACACCGCATTTCCCGCGGCACCTACCCCTCGTGCCGTTCTACCCACTCTATGTATGTATTCCTGTAAATAAATAGGCTATATAAAGTTCTACTAACCCTTATTCCTGATAATAAATGGGCTAAATAAAATTCTAATAACCCATATTCCTGTAAATAAATAGGCTATTTTTTTATTTTAATCGTATAAGCCATACGTTCAATTTATGCTAAATACAATTCTTATAACCCTAATTTCTGTAAATAAATAAGCTAGTTTAAATTCTAATATCACAGACTTCCTTCAGTTAGCTAGCTCTGGTGCCAGAGTTTTTAGACTGAGAGTGGTTTTTTGTCCGCTATGGCAGAAGCGGTGGTATATGTACTTACCTATACCTACCCTACTTCCTACTTAATTTTAATGTGAAACAATTTTTGTGAGGATGGATGGATGTTTAACGCAAGAACTACTGAACGGATTTTGATGAAACGTGGAATATCCATAATCTTCTTTTTGTTATTTGTATGAGTTAGTGACCAACTCTGGTGTCAGAGTTTTTAGGCCGAAGGCCCCGAATCAGAGGCCTTCGGGCGGCGTTAAGCCATGTCGGAGGCTCCGACATGGATTAAATGACGTTTCAAAGTGTTCTATACAGTTCCTACTGAATAAATGATTTTTGACTTTTGACTTTTGACTTTTGATTACGCGATTGTGGGCTTACCACAGGTTTTGATAGTTTTCGAAAACTTTATAAGTTTCGGTATCTTTCAATACATTTTCGTACAGCGCCTCTAGGGAAACGTGCATGAACTAAAATCGGCACAACGAGTTCTATCGACTCGTAGTTTTCGACCTCGAAAAAAGTTTTCGATCAGTTTTGTACAAATTTTGCAGTAAGAGTTCGTATTTTGACAAGTCTGTGGAAGTAAACTATGTAGTATATCGTAAACTTTTAGTCGATAGATAAATCTTTGTGAGAGACGTTATCTTGAAAACTATTTGTTGGAAAGTTGTTGGATTTTCTGCGTTTAGGTATGTTTTCGAGAAAAGATCGCGTTTTGTTGACAAACAACTAAACGCCATTTGCAAAACGTCAAAACGTGTCGTTTACACGGTTTGTTTCGTCTCTTTTCTTTTGCCTGTGTGCAAGAGAGATAGAAGTATGCAGCATGAAGTTCGTTCAATCGAGCTAGTCGATCAAAGATATGGTGTAAACTATGCCATAAACATAGAACTCATGGTACCAATCACCGGAAAACCATATGGTATATCGTATATGGTATATCACCGAAACCATCACACGGATGGTATGCAAAAAACTCATGGTAGGCCCTCAGATCTAAATGTCACTAAACGGTCACCCATCCAAGAACTGATAAGGCGGAGTGTTGCTAAACCAATATGACCTGCGAAAAACACCGAAGTAAGCAACGCCATTGCCGCTTCATAACTCTTCATATTCAATAAACATAGTTTATGAGCTGGATAACACAGGCTGCTTTTTAATCGGGTTCTACGCGAACGAAGCCGCGGGCTAAAGCTAGTAATGCATTAATACTAACATTGGCATCTGCTGGTGGATCAAACTGTATAATCCAATCAACCGCTGGTATATCCAAACCTCTGGCTGCTAAATCTGTACAGAATAGAGCAACTTTCTCTGCATTGTAGAAATTCGTTATTGTAGCAGTTCTGTCGGCTTGATTCATCTTGCCCTGAAAATGTATGAACTTATTATTAGTATCATATTGTATTGGTTCGGAGCTAATCCAGATTGGTCCATACACGTGTGAGTAGCCAATCAGGCGTAAGAAATGTCTCGTGGAATGTGACGTGCGTTAACGTGATTGGCTACGTGCGACTCAACATCCGGATAACCTCTTTACAAACAAAGTCACTATATTAGGATAGGGCTATCTATTGGCAATGAGTGAAGTTAGTGCCGCCATTATAACTTGGCGGAACTGAAGTTAGCTATTTGGCTGCGCAATAGAACTTTAGGATCTAAATAAGTTTCTGCGCTGACAGAAGCCTAACTTCAGGTCCGCCAAGTTTTAATTGTGGCACTGGCAAATTATCGATAGGAAGCAAGGTTATATAAAGCCCAAAGATGGCACTGTCCAGAACCCATCATCTTGACCGTAGCCTAAACTTATCTGTGCGTAACATATATAATTTATTATTATTTGTTTTCTGCCATTATCTTATCTAGGATAGATAAGATAATGGCAGAAGTTCATATTATAAACGTGACAGTTTGTGGGGCTGTATGGATGTATGGATGTTTATAACTCTTTCACGCAAAAACTATTCTGAACGGATTTGGATGAAACTTGGTAGTAGTAGTTTATGACCTGGATTAAACATAAAGGCTACTTTTTATCAGGGTAAGCTAGCAGAAAATAAAATAAAAGTAAATTCTTACGTGTATGCAAAGAACAGACGCCTGGCAATAGGTACTGAAGAACTCATGATGAAATATTACTGATTTGCAGCTTGAGAAAAAAACCATGACTTTACAGTTTTTCGTTTTCTTCAATATTTTATGGAGCCACCATAATCTGTACTCTGTTTCACATACAGAATATCTGGAACAAAACGCAATTTCTTAGGACATATGGATTTTGACCCCAGTAGTCCAATGTTCTGTATTGATCAGCATCATCGGACTGATGAGACTAAAAAGTTCATCAGTCCGATCATCGGACTAAATCATTGGACTCAATAGTCCAATGATTACTAGGCCGATTTTGAGTGGTAAAACTTATTTATACCTTCACGCAAAAACTTTGTCTGTATTGGATACATTACCTATTGGAGTGTTAAAGGGTTGCAACATCCATATTCGGAACACAAGCCAACCTCATAGGCTCGTGGTGCACCTTTCTAACTAACAAAAGTTGCTCTGGCGGTAGACTGATTGCGGCATGGCACAGCTAAACACCGGCACAGCTGAATATAATTCCCTAACGCCGCTGCCAACGGGCAGCAGCGTCGGTTGGTGCGAGAAGCTGTGCCCTGCTATCCCGAACCTGCATTCCATTAACAGCAACAACAGCATAAATGTGTATAATATGCTCAGCATGGGGATCATGGGCATAATATACCCCTTTTAAGAGAGGCAGAAGCAGACTTGCTTGACCATGGCCGCATACGCATATTATACACATTTATGCTGTTTTTCTGTTATTGGAAACATTTCCTTCCTATAATTACTATTATTTTACAGGTGTTCTAGGAATATGCCATTACTGTAATTTACTTACCCCTGTTTCAGTCCATCAACAGTTGCCCTAAGATTGTCTTCATCTGTGTTGATATTTCTATAATTCTCCCTCATTGCAGACTTTACCAATGCATCTGTCCTTTCTGATTGTGTGGCACTGAATAGCATGGTTTGTCTGTTTTCTGGAAAGAAGGGTAATCAGCATGGTAATGCTGACTTTTGCAGATAGTTTTACATAGCACCTAGTTTTATCTATAGTAAAATGCACGCCACATTCCTAATTTCATTTTATAGTCACCTATAAGCTAAGGCGCCACCTCCACAACTGAGTGCAACAACAACAACAGCAGCACCAACCCATTCAATCCACTGCTGAACATAGGCCTCCCTTATAGTAAGGGGGATATCCCCACGCTGGGCATACGGGTTGGGGATCGTTTCTCGCACCGCCAACGCTGCTGCCCGTCGGCGGCCAGGGTATTTAGATGTGCCAGTGTTATGCCGCAATCAGCCAGCCGTCACAGCCCCGTTAGTTATTGAGCAGGGTGCACCACGGGCAGGTGAGGTTGGTTTGGATACCGAAGATAGAGGTTGTTGCAACCCCTTACAATCGTGGTGATATTATCTTTTCTATACATTATCATGAGTCCGTGCGGCGCGATTTTATCGCAACGTGTAGTGGCTAAATGCGAGCAAAATTTCAACGTATCGTAGCGCGTCTGTCGCCACACGCGGGGCGTACTCGCAGCGCGCTCGGCACGGAACTAACTGATCTCTTTAACGTCGCCTTAAACTTTAAACCAGTTCAGTTTAATGAACTCTTTTCAACAAAACAATAATTGTAAAACGAGTCGGCGCGATTCCGTGTTAAGTCGCGACGATAATATGCTGACAGAATAATCTTCATTAGGTACGTGGAGATTCGACTCGACGATAGAAGACTTGTCGCGATGCTCTCGCTCGTGGAAATGGTGCCTAAGACCTCCTAAGACAGGATATATTACCCATTAATATATAGAACTATGAAGCAAATGCTGGGGCAGTTTAAATATAGAGGAAAGAAGTAAACACCCATTTTGCTAGGATTAAAGATAAAATTAACTCACTCGGTAGTCTACTGACAATTTGTTTCAAGTCCTCTTCAAATCCATACTGAAATATTTTATCTGCTTCATCTAGCACAAGGCAGTTAACATGACTATAATCAAACTCCTTTGTCCGCATGTGGTCAAACAGTCGGCCAGGGGTTGAAACAACAATATGAACACCTGAAATGGTATTTCAAAAGTATTATTTAAATGAAATTCACTTTTTTCTGGTCACTGGTTGCTGTGTATGTCACTCTGACATCGGAGTAGAACACAAGCTCATAATTTAGAAGAAAGGAAAAATTGAAAATGATCTTTGACATCCACCACACCACACCAGCCAATATCAGCCCACTGCTGGACATAGGCCTCCCCTAATAAAGGGGGACATACCCATAATCCTCACGCTGGGCATGCAGGTTGGGGATCGCAGGGCACAACTTCTCGCACCACCGACGCTGCTGCCCGTCGGTGGCCAGGGGATTTAGATGTGCTGATGTAGGCTGTGCTATGCCGCAATCAGCCGGCCGCCAGAGCCCCATTCGTTTAGCAGGATGCACCACGTGCAGGTGAGGTTGGCTTGGGTTCCGAAGATGGGTGTTGGAACCCCGTACATCTTTGACATACATAAACTAAAATAAATAGTGCACAATGCCATATTTGCACTAATTTAGACATTATGTGGCTTGAATAGTGACCAATGTCAACAATATCTATAGATAGATGGGCAGTTACATAGGATCACATTACCATGATTACATTACCATTTGATAACTCTTCACTTTGCTTCCATTTGTTTTCCCCTCCAATAACTAATGTTGATGAGATGTTATCGTGATAAGATACCAGATCCTGCAGAACCGAAAATGTTTGAATAGCAAGCTCTCTTGTCGGAGAAATAATAATGCCAAATGTGCCTAAAAAATAGAAATCAGAAATAATATAAATATATTTAAATAGGTATATGTATTTAAAAAAAATTATATATGTACTCATATAATATGTGTCATACTATTTTTGTATGTTTATTTATTTATTTTACTTTATTTTATTGTCTTTTAGGGACAATAAATAAAGTATAATAAATAAATAAACATTAGCTTTTAAGTAAACTTTTTCTGTATTTATTTTACTGTGTACAATAAAGAATAAAGATGGATTTAGTGGACTTAATCTTAGCAATTGGCAATATTTTCTTCTTTGTATGAGCTAGAGGCCAACTCTGGCGTCGGAGTTCTTAAATAAATAATAATAATTCTGGACACTATCACACAGCATCATGTAGCCCCAAACTAAGCAAAGCTTGTATTATGGGAACCACATGACTGATAAACTACATAGATACATTTTTTTTTTAATACATACTTATTATACATAGAAAACACCCATACCCAAAACAAATATTTGCAGAATGTACAAACATTTGTCTCACGGCGGGAATCGAACACGCAACCTTCTGCGTCTCAGGCGAGCATTCGCCCACTGCGCCACAGAGGTCGTCTTAGGTTGCTGGAAGGCCTCCGACATGGCTTAACAACTGAAAAACCAAGAACCAACATCTTCCGAAGCGCTCAGATGAGACACTTAATGGTTACCCATTCATTTAGTGACCAGGTGGAGTGTTGCTTAACTTTTATGATTGGCTAAGAACACCAAAAGAAGGTACACCAAGAGCATTTCAAACTAGCTCATAGGATGGAGAAGCAATGGGTTAGTGTTGGTAATCTTCTTTTTTTTAGCAATCTGCATTCCTGTGCATTGAACTAGAGTTTTGATGTTTGCTCCGTTGTTAGCATGCATGGAATATGCCTAGTGGCATGTCCATATCCTCAATGTTCTCCACGTTATTCATGGCTTGTATGAGGTCTAGCGGGTTTCTCCTCCTTAGTCTTTGGAAGGTGGAGGATTTCAGCATCAGATTCTGGGCAAGTTCGTTTGGATGTAGGTCTATACGTTTGGCATACGATCTAAGCTTGTTTTGTAAAATGAGAGGAAAAGGCATTGACTAAAAAGTTACCTTGCATATTGTTCGCTATTTGTTTCAGAACAACTTCAACAACAGGAATGAGGAAAGCTAATGTCTTGCCTGACCCTGTCTTCGCAGTAGCCACTATATCAGCTCCGTCTAATGCACTAGGCAAGACTTCTTTCTGTATCTCTGTCATACGCTTAAATCCCATCTCTGTGATAGCTTTCAAAGTGCTTTCAGAGACATTCAAAACTTTGAATTTTGGAGTTTTATATTCCTTCATGATGATTTTTTTTACCAACAGATAGTACTTTGTTTGGTAGATCAGTAAAAATCTACGATAGATTATGTATTAGATTTGTTCAAATAATATTAGCGATTATTGTTATACACTATTTGTTTTCATTGTTTGTTTTGATTTCGTCTTTTTTTTTTTTGAGGTTATGCCTTGTCTGTTTTGATTTCGTCTTTTTTTTTGAGGTTATGCCAATACAAGCAATACAAGAGTAGTAGGGGCGAGCCAATCACAGACTACTAGGATGCGAGCCAATATTGTATATCCTGATTTTTTACAGCCTAATCATTCATGTACAAACAATACAAAGCAACACCACCACCACCTAATCCTGGCTGTGAATAATCGTCACGTGACGATTATACACACCCCGAGCAAACACAGCCTGATTATTGATGTACATGGCTTCTGATTGGTCGATATTTTTGGCAGTCATCACGTTTGAAAGCATCAAGTAAAAACTCCCAACTATAAATAACTAAAATCAATCACTTAAATGTAAATAAAAATGGATATTTGACTCTGGCATGGGCTCTAGCTAGAGCTCTTGTGAGGTCGCCCCTAAATGTCGCTTCGTCCACTCGTCCCTCACTTCGCTACGGAGGTCGCTGGCTTGCTTCGCTCGCCACTTCCCCCTTCGCTCTACTTGCCTAGCTCCACTCAGGATCTCCCACGCGAGCATCTGGTTCCATATCTTTTATATACACTCTTGGGGCAAGGACCACAAGACTGGTTGGCATCGGGGTGTTCGGCATCAGTTCTGTGATACATTCAGAATCGAATATACTCAAATCCTATTGTGTGCCTATTCTATCTATTCTTGGCACCTCGGGTAAGTACTGTAAACGAAGCATAAGTCTTGTCTATGATGTGCATATGGATAATCAGGCTGTGCTTTGCATGGGTGTGAATAATCAGTACGTGCCAAACATGTACAGCCTGATAATTCATGTACAAACCATAGACAATCGTGTACATGAATTATCAGGCTGTACATACATACCTAATTAGGATGTGCAATATTGGCTCCCCACGCTTGTTAAACTTCTAGTCTTCTTCTTCTTGTATGGCACAGATGGTTTGATAAAAAAGGCACTGTGTTGCGTGCAGCGTTGCCACCTTTTAGACCTTTTTGGGATAGATCTAGCACTTTTTACCGTAGGTGAACTCGTTTTTTGGTGATTTAGCTGGAAGTGTTGCGTGCAGCGTTGCCACCTTTTAGACCTTTTTGGGCTAGATCTAGAACTTTTTACCGTAGGTGAACTCGTTTTTTGGTGATTTAGCTGGAAAGAGCAATATAGCCCTTTTCGTATTGCGATACAAAACTTGGCAAAATTCGCACCGTGCCTACAAAGTTATTTAACAGCCTGCCACGTAGCATAGATTTCGTCAGTCACACTCATCATCTGTTTTAATGACAGAAATAACTATATCCTAGGAAGAGACAGAAAATGTTAATCAAATAAATTAAGTAAATTAAGGAGAAACCAAAACACAAGATCCAGTAAGAAGAACAAAATATAAATCAAGATTAGGGAGAGAAGTATAGCAACCAAAACATTTATTAAATAAATACATAGAACCAGAATAACAAGAAATTAAATAAAATATATATCATCATCATCATCATCATCATCATCATCAGCCTATAGCAGTCCACTGCTGGATATAGGTCTCCCCTAATGAGTGCCATTGCGCCCTGTCCTGAGCTCGAATCATCCAGCTTTTACCAGCAGCCTTTCGCAGATCGTCACCCCACCTGGCCGGAGGGCGTCCTAGACTACGTTTGCCAAGCCGCGGTCTCCACTCAAGAACTCGTTTACTCCAACGGTTATCGGTTCTTCGGCAGATATGGCCAGCCCACTGCCACTTCAGCTTGCTAATTCTCTGAGCTAAGTCAACAACTTTAGTTCTAAGTCGGATAACCTCGTTACGGATTTTATCCTTCAGAGAAACCCCAAGCATAGCTCATTCCATAGCTCGCTGAGTGACTTTTAACTTTAAGTATATATAAGGTTTTGGAGATTCCGATTGAGACTCCGATTTTTGCAATTTTCATGACAAAATTAGCTATATCTAGCCCTTTCTAGCTTGTCAAAAAAAATGCCCAACTTCAAAAACCAAGCGTAGCGTTTAATTTCTCTATGAACTACGAACCAAGGTGGCAACATTAGTTGCGTGGTGCTGGTGCATGTTTGGTTAGAATTTACGAGTTTTTAGAAAATCTGTGTGAAAATTGTGAAAAATGCCTACACCTGATAAAATTCTTATGCGAAAAATTAAGAAACGTGAAAAGAAAAAAATAAAGTTGATAAATAAAAAATCGGTCGACGAAAACGAGGCGCAGAATGTCGCTGGTAACATAACCTCTGAATTTAATTAATTTTCCAGAATAAAGTATCTATCTCGTCCAATATTCGAAGGCACAGAGTCCACAACCAAAATTAACATTCTAACCATCTTTATTACGTATCGTATAAGAAATTACTAAAATGTCACAGAAACTACTATGGTATGGCAGGCATGGTATTTATTTACTGTTCTACAATAATCTACTGTTTGATTTCAGCATCAGAGGTAAAAAAGAGGCCCCTTGACAACAGTGAAATAAGTGAGAGTGCTCCAAGTAATTCCTTAAGTAAGATTTACCAAATAATACAAGTATAACCAACCATATAAGTTTGCTTGCTTATCTTTTAAGTGCATATACTGTTCGGCTAGCCTCATAGAGCAAGAATGCCTCTTTTATGTTGAATTATGGTAATCAAACTTGTGTATTGAATTGACGGGACAGGTTAGCTTTGTGCAGGCGATAAGATGAAATTCAGAAATATAAACCATAATTTCAACCCCGAATCGGAAAATATTTTAAATTTAACTTTAGTTTAATTGCATTGCACACACATTCTAAATTTTTCAGATTGATCTGTAAAAATAAATATTTATATATTTATATTATTTGAAATTATTTCCCTACCTTCCTATAGAATGAGTACACATTGCCTAAACCGAGGAACTGATTGATCTGAAATTTTATGATTGTGCAGCACATGTATCAGAATTCAAATTATAAATTCCATCTCTTAATTCAGAGAAACAGTCGGACTGTATCAGGCCAGCCTTAGGGTGCAGCAGATATAGTGATATGGAAAGAGACTAGCCGTCCAGCTGGTGATCTTTGTCCAAGCTCCTTGACCCTAATAAAAGTTTCACCTCTCACCAACAATCAAGAAAAGTAAGGGATTTGTTGATTTAGAAGCAGCAGTATCTCTATAAACTTAAATAAAATTGATAACAAACATAATGCTGGACACTATCACACAGAATCATATTGTAATTTATTATGTAGGTATTGAAAATTGTTTATAATATTATGTGTTTGTTCCTAAATATTATTCTCCTGTTAATATGATCAATAATACTTTTATCTTTTATTACTTTTCTGTTTCTAACTTGACTTCACCACAGGTCTCTAAACTCTTAATGTTCTCCTAGTCACACTTTTAGGTAGGTTATTTATTATTATTTATTTAAAATTATAAGTTAATTTGATTTGATTGATTGTATGTAATGTAATAATTGATTATATTGAAATTACTTTATAATATTATTTCTATAGGTAAAAATTGAAAAATCTTGTAGCGTTTATGGTACTTGTTTTATCTGTGGCTACCTAAAAAAGAGTAAGCACAGGAAAGGAATTTTAAATATTAAGAATTTTTGTAAGAATTGAGTAATAATTCATTGGAAGCCCTAAATAAATAAATAAATAAATAGCCCCAAACTTTGCAGAGCTTATATTGTGGGAACCACTGACTGATATACTACTTATACATTTTTTTGTAAATACATATTTATACACAGGAAACACTCACCATCATTATTTTCAATTTTAAACTGTTGCAGAGAAAAAGAAAAAGAACAAAGTGGAAGTGAAAGTGGAATCTGTTGAAGTCAAAGAAGTAGATGTGAAATCAGAAGACAATGATTCAGAAAATGAAACAAATGATGTGGAAAATTCAACTGAAGACAGTCAATGTGAGTTTCGAAAGCAGGCTTTTACTAGTGTGCTAGTATTTAAATATAAAATATGGCTTTCATATCATGACGTGATTAATGGATGGGCCCCTTTTGTAAAATTTTATTGTTGATATTAATTATTGTTTTTGTTTACCTTTGACAATGCAGAATCAATGTTTATGGACTTACATTATTATTATAGTATTGTGAACAGGCATAGGTACTAAATGTCCTTGTCTGTAAGTAGGTAAGTTTCAGTGTATCCTTATGTACCTAAGGTGGACATAAATCAACTATGAACTAACTTTACTGTTCTGTTTCAGTACCAGGCTCCAGCTTATGTCTTGGTATTCTGTCAGACCAGAAATTCACAGCACTTGAAGGAAAAGTGTGTGAGCCAACACTTATGGGCATAAAAGAGATGGGTTTCACCACCATGACTGAAATTCAGGCTAAAGCCATTCCACCACTGCTAGAGGGAAGGGATCTGGTCGGAGCAGCCAGAACTGGGTCAGGGAAGACTTTGGCTTTCCTTATACCTGCCATAGATTTGATTTACAAGCTAAAATTTAAGCCTAGAAATGGTGAGTTAGTTTTAAATGTTGATTCTGATGATTCATCAGTATTAAAATTAAGATTTTGTTAAAATCTTTCTTAATTTTTTGATGTCAGGCAGGCCTCGTGTTTTAGACTGTCATATTCAGCTCCTTATAGAACTGACATGGTTGGACACTGATAAAAATAGAAAATAGATAAAAAAGGCTATGATCCATCATTAAAGAGGAGCAGAAACTAGCAGAAGTGATACTAATCACACTAATATTACTAATGTGAAAGTTTGTGTGTGTGTATGTCCAACCAACTCTAATTGCCCGCGTACTACGCGAGCGATGCCGCGGGCGGAAGCTAGCAATCTAAAAGTTATTTTTATATGTCCAGACTCATTTCATTGTAACAGTTTCGGAATAACCTATAAGTAGCCAAACAAGAGTCTTCAAGAATACTTCTTTAAAGCACTAGCTTTATATATTTTTTCAAATGATGACAAAAAGGCGAATATGAAAATAACCACCATATCGGCTGTTTATAGGCAATAGCAGCAAATCGAGTCTCCGGTGAAAACTGTTGAGGCACATTTACTGCTACTGTCTATCCACAAAGTCGAATGTTGTTGGTCTTTCATGAACACAGAATGGATATCTGAATAAAAACCTCAATTATTTATAAAGTGTTTTATATTCAATATGCTTGATACAAGTTTTATTATAGGTACCGGTGTTATTATCCTGTCTCCTACACGAGAACTGTCAATGCAGACCTTTGGAGTGTTGATGGAGCTTATGAAATACCATCACCACACTTATGGCCTTGTGATGGGCGGAGCTAATAGGAGTACTGAATCCCAGAAGCTTTCGAAAGGTAAATTTTAATTAGCAGACCCGGGCCGAAGCACGAATTTTTTGACATGTCGTTATAAAGCGTAGATTCGAAATAATGCATTGTAATTGGCCAAAATAATACCTTCACCTTCCTTTGGTTTCAATCTATTGGTGCACAGACAAAACTCTAACCCATGAACGATGGATCAACAGTTTGGGTACATCTTACTAGGCCATCACATCTCCCATAAATGATCATCTAGGATGAAATAACGCTTTCGATACTATGCACC
Organism: Horisme vitalbata; assembly: GCA_951804965.1. Taxonomy (NCBI): domain Eukaryota; kingdom Metazoa; phylum Arthropoda; class Insecta; order Lepidoptera; family Geometridae; genus Horisme; species Horisme vitalbata. The sequence goes on along the minus strand of OX638100.1, from coordinate 10,707,729 downwards.
ATTCTAGAGTAGTTCTAATCTAGAGATTACCCTAAAAATATCAGTACTACAGTAATCTTTACCTTTGGGTTGGCTTTCTAAAAGTGTATCTACTCACTCATCATCATGATTAGTCTATAGCAGTCCACTGCTGGACATAGGCCTTACCCAATGAAATTGCGCCTTGTCCCCGGCTCGACGCATCCAGCTTGTACCAGTAGGTTCTCACTCACTATTCAGAAAAATATATGTTCAACTAAACATACACCAACTACGGTGGTTTATCCCTGTGATAACTAGACTCTCAATAATTTATTATGAATAAAGTTTTTTTGTTTATATTTTTTATTGTATGTACTTGAAGATGAAGCTAGTACATGACCCACCTGATGTTAAATGGTAACTATTACCTATAATAAAGCATTGCATCTTAGGTCACGTTTTGCGGAACATGCAACGCCCTGCGTCCATCAACTTGAGGCATGAAGATGATAAGCCTCTTGTGCCTGTCATTTCACCGGCACACACACCCTTCAAACCGAAACACAGCACAGCTGCTTCACGGCAGAAATAGGCATGATGGCAGTACAGACCCTCCACAAAGAACTCTACTACTACTAAACGAATAAACTAATTATGAATAGGCTACTAGACGACTGAAAAATTCTAATTAGTCCGTCATTTACATAACCAAATAATTGGACATGTATTTTTTCTTTTGTCAATTAAACAAAAAATAAAAAAGATATAGTGCGTTAAAGTTCCGCGTGACGTCACGATATAGTAAATTTTTTACCTAGCGCTAGCCGTGACGTCACGAGTCCCCACTCCCGAACTTTCACGCTCTTAGATTTTTTATATATCCCAAAAATTTCGACTCAGGCGGGATTTGAACCCGCGACCTTCCCATCAATACCGGGACGCGCTAACCAACTGCGCTTTCACGCTCTTCTTCTATCTCCGTCAATTACTATTGATTCGATAAATAAAAAAATACGTGTCTAGTATTTTTTGTTGGTTGAACTGACGGATTAATTAAAATAATTTTTTTTACCCAGTTATTACAGGTCATCCCTATTATTACAGGCATAAACATATTAGTGGCGACACCCGGCCGTCTCTTGGATCACCTTCAGAACACGCCAGATTTCCTTTATAAGAACTTGCAATGCCTCGTCATTGATGAAGCAGATCGAATCCTCGAGATTGGGTTTGAAGAAGAGGTCAAGCAGATTATCAAGCTTTTGCCTAGTAAGTTTTTTATAATAAAAATAATAAGAATGATAGGCATATAAAATGCCAATTTAAAATAGGTTATGTAACAAGAAGGGTTTGCTATGGCGAAATCATATTGAACATGTGTGCTATGAGCAAAAACACCAGCCTATATTAGTCCACTGCTGGTCTCCCCTAATAAGAAGGGGGATATTCCCGTAACCCCCACGCTGAGCATGCGGATAGGGGATGAAGCACACTGCACAGTTACTCGCACTGCCGACGCTGCTGCCCGTTGGTGGCCAGGGCTGTAGCTGTCTGTTTTAAACTGCGCTATAATGCAAACATACAGCTACCAGAGCCCGGTTTGTTAGTTGGCAGGGTGCATCACAAGCATGTGAGGTTAGCTTGGTTTCCGAAGATGAGAAGAGGTTGAAACCCTTTACACCCCTAGTTCTATCATGTGGCACAAAATAAGGTTTATGTTCATTCTTATTCTGCAGAGCGCCGCCAAACAATGCTGTTCAGTGCAACTCAAACAAAAAAGACGGAAGCACTCACGGCGCTCGCAGTCAAACACGAACCGGTCTATGTCGGCGTGGACGACCATAGGGAACAAGCCACAGTGGACTCACTAGAACAAGGGTAAGTGAAGCCACGAAATATGAAATCGAATAATAGTTTGGCCAGCAGCGCGGTCAGTCGGGATGACCTGGACTCAAAGATTGGACAACCACAGCCCTGAATCGTGAAAAATGGAAGGAGGATAGGGAGCTCTTTGGACGTAGGACGATGAAGGCTGAAAATAATATTTGTAATAATTACTCCTACACCGACGTCGTCGGTCGGTAGAGCGTACAAATGAGACACTGAAGTCAGTCCACAGCTGACTCATAGAAAATAGTGTTAATTCGTACGCTCCGCCGACCTCGATGTCCCGACGTAGGAATGCGAGCCTAACAAACCGAGCGTTTTGTTGCTTGCCACCCGCGCACTCACTGTGGCCACAGTATGAACGAGGCGTCAGTTTTCGCCATATAAGTGAGAGCGCCGAGCGAGAGTAAAAACTTGTAGTTGTATGATTTTTTTTTCGTGATGTAACTACTTTACTGTTTTTGGATTTTTTCCTTTACTTATGCATATATAGTGTTGACATACTTCTTGCCAAATATTACGATTCTAGGTCAACGGAAAGTACCCTATAAGTTATAGGTTTTGATTTCTTTGCGAGTGTCTATATATGCTGTATAAACGGACGTATCTTTTGATTGCACTGACTTGCAAGTTCACAGTTCCAAGAGATTGCAGATCTGAGTATTTGATATTTCAACTTGATACCTTCCCGCGTTCCTAAATAACAGACAGACTGACAATTAAGTGATCCTATAAAGGTTCCTTTTACGTTACGAAACCCTTAAAATGACCATCTTCACATTTCAGATACATCGTGTGCCCTTCAGAGAAGCGAATGATGGTGCTATTCACATTCCTTAAGAAGAATAGGAAGAAAAAGGTCATGGTCTTCTTCTCAACATGCATGTCCGTCAAATACCATCATGAGTTATTCAACTATATTGATCTACCTGTTATGTCTATTCACGTAAGTACTGAAGGCTATATTTTTAAATTATGAGGACCAACATTTCTAAAGCTTTATCAAATTATACACGTCAAATAGAAGTCTGCGAAAGGCTGCTGGCAGAAGCTGGATGCGTGGAGCCGAGGACAAGGTGCAATGGCGCTCATTAGGGAAGACCTATGTCCAGAAGTTGACTGGTATAGTATGGGCTGATGATAATAACACGCCAAAATATTTTGAATCTTAAATGTCTTAATTTTTTGGTACTATAAAATAATATGTTTACTATTTTCAGGGGAAGCAGCAACAAACAAAACGTACGACAACATTCTTCCAATTCTGTAACGCTGAAACTGGAATTCTTCTTTGCACGGACGTCGCAGCTCGAGGCTTGGACATACCAGCGGTCGATTGGATCGTGCAATACGACCCGCCCGATGATCCTAAGGTAAATTGAACCTTGCTCTACTTGAATAGAGTTACTATGAGAGGTTTTCGATTCGAGATAGATGAAGCTGACTGAATTCGACTCATAGTCCAGTCAGCTACGTGGTTGCCATTCCGTTGATTATGTCAAAGTTGTACTGGAAAAGTAAGGGGTCGGGGTGTAAGAGGTTCCAACCTCCATCTTTGGAATTCACCAAGCCAACCTCACCTGCCTGTGGTGCACTCAGCTATATAACAAACGGGTCTCTGGCGGCCGGCTGAATGCGGCATAGCACAGGCTAACACCGGCATAACAAATTTCCCTGACTGCCGATGGGTAGTAGCGTCGTTGTCGGTGCGAGAAGCAATGCTCGACAGATCTCCAACCCGCATGCCCAGCGTGGGGATTATCCCTTTGTAAGGAGAGGCCATGTCCAGCAGTGGACTGCTATCAGTCCAATGGTGGTATGGTGTACTGGAAAAGTACTCTGTGATGATGAGAGTGACTAAATCTTCAAATGAGTCAGCCTCATCTATGAAGCCTTTAGATTTTTATTTTTAGAATCTTTGTTCTTTTGAAATCGTGTAGCGAAAACCTCTCATGAGATTCCTGTGCAGAAGTACATCAAAAACCTAAAACTGAAATAGTTTTGAAAACTAAGATAATATAGTAGATAGTATAGTAGAGTTTTTACAATGATTTCAGGAATACATTCATCGAGTCGGCAGAACAGCGAGAGGTCTCGGCACGAGCGGACATGCGCTTCTCTTCTTGCGCCCAGAAGAACTAGGATTCCTTAGATTCCTCAAGCAGTCAAAGGTCACTCTCAACGAATTCGAATTCTCCTGGAACAAAGTCGCCGATATCCAACTGCAGCTCGAAAAACTTATTTCACGAAACTATTTCCTGAACCAATCCGCAAAGGAAGCATTCAAGAGTTACTTGAGGGCTTACGATTCACACCATCTGAAGACGATATTCGATATCGATACGATTGATATGGCTAAAGTGTCGAAATCATTCGGTTTTACCGTCCCGCCTGCAGTTGAGCTAAAGGTGACGAGTAAAGGTCCAACCCAGAAAAGGAAAGGTGGCGGTGGTTTTGGTTATTTCAAATCACTCAATGCCCCACAGAGCCATAAGAATAAAGCAGAGAAAACAAAGATTTACAGGCAAAAGGGTAACAACAACAAAAGCAGGAGTTGATCATAACATCAATAAAATATTTTTTGAACGATATTGTGTTTTATATAAATACTAGCCTATCCCCGCGGCTTCGCTTTCGTTAGTTATTTTTCTATCTGATGGGAACAATACTTTTTCTTCTGGATGAAAGGTATCCTATGTCTCACACCTTTTTTCTGTACTCCTGAAAAAGTGTAAGGCGTGAAAGCGTAACAAATAAACTCTCTTTCGCATTTATACTACTACGCAGGAGGTCACAATAGCTGCTGTGACATTAGCATGGTTTATAATGTACGATTCACGCTTGCCGGCGCGCGTCGGAGAGCATCTAATTCTAATTCTAATTTGAGGTGGGGGGAGAAAGTTCTGCACTGACGTCCCGCATTGGGGTGTATTGTGCATTGCCCCCCTGCTAACCCGACCCCAGCCAGCCCAACTCCTTAAAGTAACGGAGAAGGACCCTGGGTTGATGGCAACATTGCTCTAGAACTCCTGATGCTGCCTGAGACTGTGAGTTTTGATCAAGCAGCTTTTGTAACCCGGATTTTGTTCTGGCTTCGTTTGTGGCAGTGCAGTGTAAGATGACGTGCTCCACTGTTTCTTCATCTTGAAAGCAACCACGACAGGTGCCGCTGTCCGTAGCTCCTGTCTTTACTAGGTGGTGGTTCAGGTCGCAGTGGCCTGTGATAACACCAACCAGTATGCGTAGGTCTTCACGCTTCATTTTTAACAGAGTATTAGTTATTTTGTTGTTACTTCCTGGAAGCTTTGTTTTTGTATTTTTGCAGTCCTGTCTGCGTTCCCACAATCTCTGGTGTTCACTTACCGAATGTTGTTTTAGCCTTTTTTTAACTTCCACTGAAGGTGGGTTAGTGAGGCAAATGTCGGTCGGTGGCGGTTGGAGTGAGCCTGGCTCCTTCGCTTGCCAACGAGTCAGCCTTGTTATTTCCGGGATTTGAGCTATGACTCTGCGTCCATGTTATTTTAACCGTGTAGTCAGTTGTTAGTTTTTGTAGAGCACTGTGACAGTCCATAATTGATTTGGACCTGGTGTCTGGACTGCAGAGTGCATTTATCAATGCCGCACTGTCTGTTATAAACAGGAGCTGCGGTTTTTGCCTTTTTGATACAAAGGAATCGGTGTTCTTTATTGACTGGTCTATCTCTAAGGCTCCCAAAAGAAGTCCTAGAGTTTCAGCTTGAAAAGTTGTGGTGGTTTTACTTAGAGGCTGTGCTCTGGATAGCCCTGTTTCGGGGCAGTGAAAGCCGCAGCCCACACCAGTTTTTGTTTTGGAGCCATCAGTGAATATGTGATAGGTGGTCGTTGATGTTGGACCGTTTATGTCCTCTTTGTTGATAATCTGGTACCCTTTGCGTGTAAGGTACGTCGTGGCTACTCTGTCTGTACCCTTCGTTGCTTCAAGGATGATATCTATAGCTTTGTTCAGTATTTTGCAGTGGTTTGTTGTCCTGCCACTGCCTTTCCACTGGTTTGTTAACTTTATTCTGAGTGCAGCCGCCATGGCTTCTTGCTGTATATGCAAGTGCAGTGGCACTAATCCTAGTATAATATCTAGCGCAGCTGATGGGGTGGATTTTGTGCAACCACTGATCAGCGAGCATGCAAGTCTTTGTACTTGTTGTAGTTTGTTTATAGTTGTTACCAGATTTGTTCTTGGCCACCATACAATAGCGCCATAAGTGAGTACGGGACGGACCATAACTGTGTACATCCAAAGACAAAGTTTGGGTTTTAATCCCCAGTCCTTGCCGATGGCTCGTGTGCATTGCCACAGCACGTTGGTTGCCTTTGTTGTGACATGGTCCAGCTGTTTGTTCCATAACAGTTTACTATCCAGCCATATCCCTAGATAATTTACTTCCTTATTGAGGACGAGTTTTGTTCCGAATAGGGATGGAATGGGGATGGAAGAAGAAGTCGGAGAGCATTTTGTAACATGCTAAAGGAAATTGAAACATCCACAAAGTAGTTAAGTTCCTTATTTGCATGCAATTTACGCAGCTTTGAGCTTTGTCAAACACTGACTGACTGTCAAACAATTTCCTTTAGCATGTTATAAAATGCTCTCCGATGCGCGCCAGTAAATGTGAATCGTACTTATTGTATAGATAGCCTATACGTAATACGGCGGTTCGCTGGATAAATCATAGAATATGGCAAGTTCGATAGCAACATTGTTAGTACAATAATGTTGTTATCTAAATTTATCAAAATGTTATAAATTATGCATTGAGAGTAAGAGATTTGATATAGGTTGCAGCGATCCATCAAAGTCTTGTTAAAAGATAACATCATAATTTATTTGTTATTCAACATTAAATAAAAGCTACAGTTAACTAGCATTTACAGTACACTTATGAATAAAATATTCAAAGATTATCCCTCATAAACACTAGTACTTAGGTAAACCACTTCATTTATTTATCGCAGAGTTTTGCAAGTCCACAGTTCCTATATTTATATTCGTAGATGGTAAGTGTATGGACTCCTCTTGCTTGTTATCATACTGATAGTTTAGATAAGGAAATGCAGTTGCAATAGATAGTAAGGAATACATATTTAACTGTATAACATTACACATACACAATGTGTAGATTTTTTTCAAATACTGATAGCTAAACTTATTCATCATTATTATCAGCCTTTAGCAGTCCACTGGTGAACATTAGTAGGCCTCCCCCCATGAGCGCAATTGCGCACTGTCCTCAGCTCGACGCATCATGCAGCTTCTACCAGCAGCCTTTCGCAGATCGTCACTCACAACTAGCAGGAGGGCGTCTTTAACTACGTTTGCCGAGACGCGGTCTCCACTCAAGAACTCGTTTACTCCGGATGCTGGTATTACTAAGGACTACTAGAAATTAGATTTCTAGTTTCATTGTATGGTCACCCTAAAAAGGACTTACCCAAAATAACTTACATTCCGTGCTTCGGAAAGCACGTAAAGATGTTGGTCCCAGCTTTTTCAGTCGTAAAGCCATATGGGGTCTTTCGGGCCGCGTAAAAACTCCGACACCACTAGCCACTTGCTGATACGAAGAAGTTGAACCAAGGACTTGATGATTGGTTTTCTCGTTAAAAGGATACAAAAATCGACGTCTGGTTGTTTCCTAAATCCAAAAGCTCTGGCTGTGGCCTTCAAATCTAATGTTAGGATGTTAAATATCTCCTTCATTGGATGTTTTTGGTAACATCTTAGAAACGTTAGAAATGCCTTCCTAGCTAGTGTTTTCATTACTCCGTCGTTTTCTATCAAATCTTCGAACTGGAATAAAATAAATGCGATAAATAATCTACCATAAATGCATCTAAATATAATACTATGTATAGATGCATATATACTACACCACCACCAGCCTATTCAGTCCACTGCTGGACAAAGGCCTCCCCTATAAGAAAAGGCATATGCCCGTAAACCCCACGCTGGGCATGCGGGTTGCGGATCGCAGGGCACTGCTTCTCTTGCAGGGCACTGCTTGCTTGTATGAGGCTGCGCTATGCCGCAATCAGCCGGCCGCCAGAGCCCCGTTTGTTAGAAGCCGTTGTCTTGGATACCGAAGATGGGGGTGGAATCCGTTACACCCCCTTACAAAATACAATCAAATAAATAATTATTTAGATAACATAATGAACATCCTTTTTTTATACTACTTTTTTATACTACAAGCACATTGCCCACCTGATGTTAAGTGGTAACCATTACCTATCACAAAGCATTACATCGTAGATCACGCTTTTTTGGAACGTGCCCTCTGATGCATTGCCCTGCGTCCATCAACTTATTTATATTACTTTTTTATCCTTATATATTAAAATAAATAAATAAATAATGCTTGACTATCACACAGTATCATGTAAACCCAAAGTAAGCAGAACTTGTGTTATGACACCACATGATTGATATATTACATATTTTACTCATGAAACTAACGTGAATTAACTCATTCATATTGAAAAAAAGGAGATGGTGACGAGAGTAGTAGGGAAGACAACGGATCAACGCTACCAGCCGCGCCGCCGACATCAAACCGGACACAAGCGCCCTCCCCCCCGGCCTCAGGCGTGTCGAGCCGAGCAGCAAGAGCTGCCGCACGCAGTGCAAGACGGGACGCGGAGGGAGAGCGTCGCGTTCACTCACCCTGATGAAGACTCTCTTAACGAGTCGAAACGCCGTCGGTGCCTTCACCGATGTAACGGTACGTGAAAATTCCCGTTTTTCAATATGAATATTACATATTATATATTTTTTTTTTGTAAATACATATCATACATAGAAAACACCCAGACCCAAGACAAATATCTGCAGAACATGCAAACATTTGTCCCGCGGCGGGAATCGAACCCGCAACCTTCTGCGTCCCAGGCGGACCTTCGCCCACTGCGCCACAGAGGTCGTCTATAAACTGATAATTATAATGATGATAATTAAATAAACCTAAGTAGTATCTAGATTTTGACCTACTCATAAATATTTCATTACTTTTTTTAACTTGTACAGACCATCATTCACCTTGGTAGAAAAACTAAGATTACCTGCTCTTGTAACTCTGGAACAGGATCGCCAAAGTTATATTTGTCCAAATAAACTTTCTCTTTCTTTAGGAAATGCACAAATTCTTCTTCCTCGGGCCTTAGTAAAATGACGGCGTTTCCTGTCTTGTTCAATCCCCTTGCTGTACGACCGACTCTGTGGATGTATTCCTAGAACCAATTTAACCATCCTATCATCTACCGGTAGTGGCGGTTCTAACAAATACCTATTAGGATTAGTCCTATTGAAGGGACCTAAAGTAAAGGTCCCTTCATTTCCTCCTGTGGGTGTGGTTAACTAACGCCACAAACAAGTAAAAACTTGTCTTTTTTTATCATGGAAGCGCGCTTTGAACAAAAATCTGTGCTTGAAAATTCTTCTTAGAAATGCCCTAAAAGGTAACTCAAAAGACAAAACAGGGAACAATACACCGATGTGTTGTACTGAGATTACATTAGCCACAGATTTTGAACGTTAGTAATAATAGTAGTTATTCCATGGCTATTACCGACATTGCGATCGCCAAGAGCAGCTGGATTACAAAACTCGCCTGACAATCGATAACACTACGGTGATTATATGATTATAGAAACATCTCTCAAACAGAGAAAAAGCCTTTTCTGCAGTAGATTATTAACTATAGAAGATCTTTATGACTCTCTTCATCATCATTTAAGAGCTCTTGTCGGCGCAACTGATGCATCTTCTTCCATCTCATCATCGTCATCAGTCTAATGCTGGACATAGGCCTCTCCTGATGAGCGCCATTGCACCCTGTTCCGAGCTCGACGCATCCAGCTTCTACCAGCAGCCTTTCGCAAATCGTCACTACACCTGACCGGAGGGCCTCCTACACTATGTTTGCCGAGCCGCGGTCTCCACTCAAGAACTTGTTTACCCCAAGGGTTCTTCGGCAGATATGGCCAGCCCACTGCCACTTCTTCCATGTGCCTCTCTCCAAAGCAGCCTCCTTTACTTTCCTATACGACATGATAGCTACCTTCTCTAGAATTTGGCTTATATAATTTATCCTACGGCTGTCGGTGGAAACAAAAACTGTTAATTACCTTAGGGTCTGTAGGAGGGTCATACTGAACTATCCAATCAACGGCAGGGATATCAAGCCCTCTTGCAGCTACGTCTGTGCAAAACAAAACGCCTTTCTTCGCTTCCACGAATTTAAGATACGCTAATTTCCTTTGGGCTTGACTGAGACGACCCTGAGTGATTAAAATGCCATATTAACACAATCACTTACAATCCTAAAAACTCAAGAGCAATGTACGATTCAAACTTACCGGCGCGCTTCGGAGAGCATTGGAGCGCATATTAAAATATGCTAGAGGAAATTGAAACATCCATAAAGCAGTTAAGTCCCTTATTTGCATGTAATTTACGCAGCTTTGAGCTTTGACAAACACTGACATAAATAGATCCGCTATTGGGTGAGAATCGTACAAAGAGACAGGCCTAGATCAGCTGATTTTGTTACAACAGTTACAGCTACAATCAAAATCATTATCAACTACAATTATTACTCCTGCCTATATCAGTTCACTGCTTTACATAGGCTTTCCCTAAGAAAAAGGGGGATATGCTCATAATCCCCACGCTACGCATGCGGGTCGGGGATCGCAAGGCACTGCTTCTTGCACCGCTGACTCTGCTGCCCGTCAGCAGCCAAGGGATGTAGCTGTGCCGGTGTTGGGCTGCGGTACACCGCAATCAGCTGGCAACAGAGCCCCGTTTGATTGTTAGCAGGTTGCACCATGAGCAGGTGAGGTTGGCTTGGGTTCCGAAGATGAATGTTGGACGCAGCCTAACAACGGGACAGCTAGTGCCCTGCGTGCGATCTCCAACCTGCATGTCCAGCGTGAGGATGTGCATATCTCCCTTTATTAGGAAAGGCTTTGTCCAGTAGTGGACTGATTTAGGCTGGTGTGGTGTGGTGGATTGAGCTGAAATTTTGTACAAATTGCACATAATGTAGTTCTGGACCAGGAATAATAGATAGGCTGCTTTTTAACTGGCTACCTCGCGAAACTAGCTCCTAGTATTAGCGTCTAAACACACTATGCCGAAGTTACGCGATGGAAGTTCCGCAGCTGATTTTACGTTCCGACGTATTCGGCCGATATGAAACATAGTGATATTGACTCCGGTTTTAATGGGCATAAGGGAATAAAAAACTTACATGTATACTGGTAACTGATGCTTTCCACTTCCTGAAGATGGTATAATGAAAATCAACAGACTTGCAAGAAGAGAAGAAAACCATGACTTTCTTCTTTTTACTTCTCTTGAGTACCATAATTAGCCACTGCAATCTTTGTTCTACTGGGCAAATGCAGTATCTAGAAAAATTTTGGTTTTTTATCTTTAATTTTATATGGGGTTCAAATGTTTTGTGTGTCACTTTAATTATCAGGGAAAGTTTGAAATACCGCTATTGGCAAAAGGAAAAGTAGACCTTTCAATAAGAAGTCACACAGCGCCATCCATGGTCGGGTGGCAAGAGTTAGACTAGCACTATTAGATGGTCCAGTCGGAGCAAATCACACGCGATTTGAGTCGCGCGTAGGCCAATCAGGCTTGCGAAATGTCACATGTGATGAGCGTCCATATGATTGGCTAAGCGCAACTTAACCAACCACGCGTAAATCAGTCCATGGACACGGTCTAAATAATGATAATGACGCCTTTTCTGATAATACAAAGTTGAAGTTTCTTTTAGTTACCCTTGCTGAAGTCCTGAGACAGTAGACTGTTTCTCATCAGTTACTATGACATGGACTGGGTTCGACCTCAAGGCTAGTCGAGCCAGGTTCTCCACCTGGCTATCTATAGTGGCACTGAATAGAATTGTTTGTCTGTTCTCTGAAAACAAAACAAATATAACTATAAATAATATATCTTGATCATTCTGTAGTCTTGAGAAATCCTCATCATTATCAGCCTATAGCAGGCCTCTCCTAATAATCGTCTTTTCAATTAGCTATTGCCCAGTCCTAACCTTGTCCCATCCAGCTTCTACAAGCAGATTCAAGAGCCTTAACCATCCTGCCTGGAATAATATTTGTTGGACTATGTTACGCCACTGAGATATGTTGTCAACACAATGGAAGGCTTCATAAAAAATGGAGTAGAGGGTGGTGCGGATCAGATCGGAACAGCATATCGAACTACGTCCCCGCGGTCTCCTTCCCTCGTTTTTGCCTTAACTATATAGCCAATCTAAAAACCATTTTTGATAGGTTATTGATAGTTATAGATAAGAATTAATATAAAAACTCAGCAATCGTTTCATCTTAGGGAATAATAAAGGCCTATTCAAACATGAGCCATATATGTTGTCGCGCGCAGTATTGGCACATGTCATTTCATTCAGATAAACGAAATAAATAAATAAATAAATAATAATGCAGACTATTATTAAACTAAGCAGAGTATTATGGAAACCACATGATTGATATAATACACATATTTTTTTTTGTAAATACATACATATCATACATAGAAAACACCTAAACCTGTGAAACTTAAATCCTTGTCAATGTTTTTCACTATTTTTACAGTTTACCGCCATCTCATCTGTTGGTAAGTGATGATGCGGTCGACGATGTAGCATGCTTGCCTAGAATCTTTATCTTAGTTTAACCATATTGGTGTACTATAAGTGCCTAACTACCAAGATACCATTGATTAAGGTTAAGTTTTTGCGACATCTTTTAAACAAGGTGCATAGAACTGAACACTGTCATAGTTTTTAAGCCTATATTGCAATAAATATACTGAATAATCTTCCCTTGAAGACCCATAAGTCTTAGTGATCAGGTAACATGGACGCCGGAAGCGCATTCCATTCCTTAGCTGTCCTAAGGACTATGGCTAACGAGATAGCACGGCGGCAGCGATTACCGCTCATATCTGAATACACCTTAACAGAGATATTGGTACTGATACTGACTTGGTAATAATTTCACTATTCCAGTGATGTGCTTCTCGAACCCAGCCTCAAGGAGCTTGTCGGCCTCGTCCACAACAAGGCACCTCAGATTACTGCAGTTGAACTGCTGAGTACTCTGCAAGTGATCAAGCAATCTTCCCGGTGTACTCACAACTATGTTAACACCTGGGAAAAATGATTTTTCTTGAAAACTTTTTACTTTAATACTTACTGTATTAAAGTACAATTATGTCATCAGTCCTTCTAAATTCTATAAATCTATTTAGAAGGAGTTATGAGTACAGATATTAGATATTGGTATGATCTAGACTGTAGAATCTAGATCATAAACACCACCGCTATACCACAACTGATTGCAGATGTAACTAAATGTAACTAATGTAACAAAATAAAAATATTATGAATGCTTCTCACCTTTTTGCAATTTTATCACATCTTTATACTTCTTCTCCCCTCCGACTATTAAGCAATGGGATAAATCAATGTTTTTTAGCAACTTCTTTAGCACTTCAAATGTCTGCAATGCTAATTCTCTTGTTGGAGAAAGGATTATTGATCCTGTTCCTATGAACAAAGAGTAATAAAATAAATAAATAAATAAATAATGCGGGACGTTATCACACAGCATCATGTAGCCCCAAACTAAGCAGAGCTTGTATTATGGGAACCACATGATTGATATACACATATTTTTTTTTTTTTGTAAATACATACATATCATACATAGAAAACACCCAGACCCGAGACAAATATCTACAGAATATGCAAACATTTGTCCCGCAGCGGGAATCGAACCCGCAACTTTCTGCGTCTCAGGCGGACCTTCGCCCACTGCGCCACAGAGGCCGTCAATGAACAAAGGTTCATTTTAGATTAATAGTGAAGTTAATATCATCATACAAAATAACGCTATGTATTTTTAAAAACTTTTTACTAATCGTTAACAGCAATAGAAATACAAACTGTAAAAACTAACTATTAACCTATTATGATTTATGAGATACAGCCATAACTGACAGGTGGATGGACAGCGGAAGCATAGTAATAAAATTAATAAATAGATATTATGGACATCTCACACATGGACAACTGAAACCAAACCAGGCAGAACCAGTGCTATGGGTATCAGGGTATCAGAGACTGATAAACATACAAAGATACTTAAAAAACACCCAGACACATGAAAAATCAGTAAAATAGAGATGGACGGACATGCCATATGCTCAGAGAACGAATACCAATAAGTGGACGAGAACAACAATGCAGTGGACACCCCGACATAACACTAAAAGAAGCAGGCAGATATGGATGATTTAAAAAAATATTGGCCTACTATAGACACGGTTAGCAGCAGGTAGGGAAGGCTTGAAGTCGCTTGAAGAGCCCTTTGTTTTCGAACTACTCATGCAATAACCAAAATATGACTATTTATTTATAAAACAATGTACCTTCTCTATAGCTCTAATCCTCATTCACTTCGTTCTACAAACAATCTTGCTCTAAAAATACCAACCCATAATACCACATTTTATACAGACTCATTTTCCATGCAGGCTGTTCGGCTTTGGACACCTTGCCGGTATCTATAAGACTTGCTCCGTCAGCGTCATTAAAATCTTTTAAGAAACGTGTCAAAGATTTTTACCTTCATCAATTCACATCAACTGCTTAGCTAATTGGTATTTTATTAATAATTTTGGCTTTGAAATTATAATTATACTTGGTCATTATAAAAGGCTATTTTCAAAATTTTGTTTAATAGTATAGGTATAATTTAATTGTTTTTTAATATGAAGTATAGCTAATATAGGTAGGTAATTAGTTTTTGTATTATAAGCACCACCACTGAATTCTTTTAATTATATTCTTTTCATTCTTGGTTGTCTGGAAGAAATCGCTTTAAGCGATAAGACCGCCCATTGTACCTACTACAAAAGCAAAAGCAAATAAAGGCTTTAAAATTGAAATTGAAGTAGGAATAAAATATTTTTTATACTGTAATAAATAAATAAATAAATAATGCGGGACGTAATCACACAGCATCACGTAGCCCCAAACTAAGCAGAGCTCGTATTATGGGAACCACATGATTGATATAATACACATTTTTTTTTTTGTAAATACATACATAACATACATATAAAACACCCAGACCCATAAATAAATTAATCTTACCATGATGTTTTGTTATTCCAAACTGAATCAGATTATTTATTACTGGGATGAGAAACGCCAACGTTTTTCCACTACCAGTCTTTGCTGCTCCGATCAAATCTTTCTGCTGAAGTAAATGGGGCAGGGATTCTGCTTGTATCCGCGTTGGTTTCTCAAACCCCATGTCATATAAGGAACTAAGAATATGCTCATCTATCTTTCCTTTCAGCATAGAGAAGGTAGACTGGTCTATTATCTCATCCATACCTTTAGTACTTATAAAATAGGTAATAGGTTATTATTTATAAAATAGGTACTTTTGAGATTTTTATTTAAATCCCAAAAAATATTTCCCTGATGTGTGGGCTAACACATAAATATACAAAATAGTATTGGTACTTTTAAAATGCCAGTTTCTCATATAAAATAGGTTACATCTTTGTTGTCAATAACATAAAATTTGGTATTCTAAAACCACCAGGATGAATTTCTTTCTTTCGATAGACCGTATCAAAGTTATTTCAAAGATTTTTCCGTATGTTTTCAACAGTTTTCAGAGCTCCAGTTAACCTATAAATCCAAAATTCTGAATTCTCTCTCTCTGTAAGTATTGCGTATATGTCTGCAGTTTTTTCCCTTTTCAAGTTTTCAAGGGATTTAAATCTAGAAGCGATTATTTTAATAATTTTGTTTACATCTAGAAAAAATAAATGGGTGAGAGAAAAGAAAGAAAATATAACACAATTCCACAGCCACTCAGTACTCTTTGGCAGTGTTGCCGGCTGTCAAACAGAAAAAGATCCGAATGGAAGGTAAAATTAGTCCGAAATGTGTCAAAATAATCGAAGTCCTTAAATTAAGGATTAAAAAATAAGTTTCAAACTACTTGTTATGATAAAATCTTACTCATGAAACTAACGTGAATTAACTCATTCATATTGAAAAACGCGAATTTTCACGTACCGTTACATCGGTGAAGGCACCGACGGCGTTTCGACTCGTTAAGAGAGTCTTCATCAGGGTGAGTGAACGCGACGCTCTCCCTCCGCGTCCCGTCTTGCACCCTTCACCGATCTAACGGTACGTGAAAATTCCCGTTGTTCAATATGATAAAATCATTTTTAATCACTGACTGATTGATGAGTATTCAAAAAGAATTTTGACAATCTCTGTGGCGCAGTGGGCGAAGGTCTGCCTGTGACGCAGAAGGTTGCGGGTTCGATTCCCGCCGCGGGACAAATGTTTGCATGTTCTGCAGATATTTGTCTCAGGTATATATAAGCTGAGTGCCCCTCGCAGCCTGCCGCCCTGGGCCATGACCCTCTTGGCCCTAAGCTAAATACGCTCCTGAAGCCTATGATGATACATTGAGTTTTAAATAAATAAATAATGCTGGACTATCACACAGCATCATAATAGCCCCAAACTGAGCTTGTGTTATGGGAACAACATGATTGATATATTACATAAATCATTTTTTTTTGGAAATACTTACATATCAACATAGAAAACACCTTAACTAAGGCCTGAAGACCAGAAGATCACGTTGTGAAAAATGCCTTTCCATTGCCACAAATAAAAGGGAAAGAGCAAGACTGAGGTCCGAGGATCACTTGGATAACGAAAGTCCTTGAGGACATGAAAATCCTTGGCCTTACAAAAGATGACACAAAACAACGGAATACTTGGCGCTGCATGATGAGTAAAGCTGACTCCGAATAATGGGAAAGAGCGAGGATAAAGAAGAAAACAAACACGAGTTTTATAATTGAGTTTCCGACATCAAAACATTTTAGTTATATAGTCAGCAAGCGCAGAGTGCCGTATTTTTTAAAATTATAATATACAGAAGCGTGTGATTAGAAGCATAGAGTTTTTGACTTCGAAACAAGGCAGAAATCCAGCTGGCGAGTGGAGCGAGCCACGCAATTTATTAAGACTACAAGGAACAGAAGAGCTGAATCTAAAATACCGAATAAGAGATGTTAAAACAAGATAGAAATATAGAAGGCGAGCAGAGCGAGTCGTAATTTTTTGTATAAACACTATAAACAGAAGTTCTTGAATTGTAGCGCTGAGTTTCCGACATCAAAGTAGCCAGCGAGCGCATTTTTTACTTAACTACGTAATACAGGAGTACCTCATTAGAAGCAGGGTTTGCGACTTAAAAACAAGGTGGAAATGTAGCTAGCAAGCGGAGCAAGCTGCGCAACGTTTTAAGACTGCAATAAATAGGAGCCCTGTATATAAGACACCTAATCAGCAATGTTAAATTATGCTTGAATTGTAGATGGCTAGCGGAGCAAGCCGTACTTATCATGAAAGATGATACTGGAATCCAGCATATGATATCATAAAGGCGGAATTAGGTAGGACAGGTAACAACAAGGATGTATGCAAAACTGACGAGTGGAGCGAGCTGCAATTTTTTTCTAGTTGTTTAAATTTAATTTTCTTAAAGTATGTACAAAAATGTAACGTCCGTAAAAAAGTCCGTAAATGTCCGGAAGACCTCATGATCCGAAAAAAGTCCGCTGAGACCCAAAAAAGTCCAAAAAAGGACCAAAAAGTCCGTGCCAGCAACGCTGAGTGTTGCCGGCAAAGATCCGAAATCAAGGTCAAAATAGTCCGAATTATGACAAATTAATCCGTTTTTAACCGACTTCAAAAAAGGAGGAGGTTTCTCAACGTAGTATTATTTTCTCCATGAATTCAACCGTAACATAGATTTTTGTAAGAAATAAATACCTACTACAATGGGTAACAAGCCAAGATTAAATTGTTGCTCTAAACAAAGAGTAAAGTAATAGACGATAAAGGCTCTCTCCTTAGGAAGATATTCGCTTTTAAGCTAATCAAACTGCAGTTGCCTTTTGTAGCTACTCTAGCCTACCTGTATTCTATAGGTAGATTAACTCACAGAACATTATTACTCCTATCGGAGGATTAACTTGTAACCATAGAATACATACCTATTATCAAGGTTAGGTATGATTTTTTAAAGGAAAGTAAACAGTTACACTAACAAGTTTATTGATCACATAAAATATTTTGTTCACATCATTTTAATTTTACCATTTGAACAAAAACAGCCTTGAGTTTTAGGAATGTGTGAAACTTAATTAAATAAAGTGATGTTTTCAGTCTTACCAAAAATCTAAAACTGCTGGGTATGGTTAAATAATTTTGAAAGATTTAAACTACTGCCTTACAAACATACATTTAAAACAAGTCTAAAAAAAATGCAGCCTACTAACTAACAAAGTGACATTGGAAAACTGAAAATATAAATAAGAAATAAACAATTTCATTCCTACTACATTCTGTTGATACATTAAACTTAGTAAAACTCTATGACTGATTTATAGCTTAGGTGTTAAACACATCACAAGGTGCAAAAAGACACTGGATTTTATTAAAGTTCATCATGTGATGAGTGATGTTGGGCCATACTGCCCTCATCACATGCGGCTGGAGTAATCAGCTCTATCTTGTATTCACAGCGGTACGGCTCTGTGACCGATAAGAGCTTAGTTTCCAGCCCACAGTTGATATTAACCAAGGTTGACCTCTGAGGACCATTCCAGCATGACATTCCATTAGTGTATTTCATTGCAGAGTATTTATTATTGTCTCTGTTTTCACCGCCTGCCCATTCACCCCAGTTACCCAGGCCCACTTCCGCTCCACCATTCTTCGACTTCTGCGTTACTTTCTGGAACATGCACAGTCTGTAAATGTACTCTTTATCTTCGAATTCAAAGCATTCTCCATCTAATGTTGCGAATTCTTGGTGTGGTCCATAATCTTTCTCAAGGTTTTGCTGTATATTTTTGATGGTGGCTTCAATTTCTCTAACGATGCGTTCAGCATCAGTAAGTTGTTGTCTGGCCTCTGTGGCTTCATCTACTAGTCTTTGAGTTTCTTCATCATAGGTAGTGGATTTGTCGGGTTCTGGTTCATGTTCCTCTCCCTCATCCTGGGGCAAATCTAGATCACTATCATCCTCATCATTCGCAGTATATTCGGCATCCAAATCACTTGGGTCCTCAGCTTCAACTTCAGGTTCTTTATCTACCTGCTCCGTATTTTCACTTGGACGGAACATACCTTTCTCCATCATGAGGAATGGTTTCAGTAATGGCCAAACTGTGGTTCCAAAAGTTTCCCTGTCAACACTTTCTTTCTCTCCAAAGAAGTATTGGAACTCCTCATCATCTACTTGGCCATCCTTATCTTTATCAAATACATTGACAACATTGATTTCATCTCTGGTTAGTACTCCATCAGCATTGGAATCATACTTGTTGAACTCTTCTGTAGCCTCTTTCATTAGAGTAGCTCTCTCTTGCTCATCTTTTTTCTGCCTTTCTAAAGACTCTGCCTCTCTGTAAACTTTGAGAGCTTCGTTTTCCCTAATTTCAACTTCATTTTTACGAGCTTCCTTTTCAGCCTTGATGGCTTCAGCTTCAACTTTGTCTTTTTCTAGCTGTTCGAGTTGTTGTGCCATCTCATTACGCTTTTTAAAGCCTTTTTCTACAAATTCTTGTCTCATGTGACTACCTGCCTTGTAAAGCTCCACAATCCTTTGTGCCTCAGCTTTGGCCTCTTTTCCCAGTTCTTCGCATATATTGGAGCAGGTATCAGGGGACGCATACTCGTCTGTGCCATCGCAGCAGTCGCAAACACCGTCATTGATTCTGGAACTTGGTATATTCATCGGTCGATGCCCGGCGTTCGTGCAGTGGAATACACCGTTCAAACATGCAGATGTTCCGGGCTCGTCGCTGCCGTCGAAGCAATCACAGTAATCATCATTTACGTAATTAAAAGGTATCGTTACTGTTCCATCGAAACAGGTAAAATCTTTTGTTGGTGAGTACAGAGAAGCTTTAGCTAAAGATACACCGCGAGGCCTCGGCACATCTGAGTGCACGTACAGGAGTAAAGAACATAATAGGAAGAATACTGAATTACAACAATTCCTCCATGTATTAGTCACCATGGTTATCTGTATAAAATCCCTATTTACTTGATGCCGGTCTCTTTTTAGGCGTAGCAAACTATAAAAATTCGCGTAAATAGAACGTGTAGAAAATGACACCACTGACTGACGCTTACAGTGTTGCCAACCCGACTAAAATTAATATCGATAAATACTTCAAAAGCCGCTAGATGATGTGGTGCAAAATGACTTGCAAAATGACTTGTGGTCCAAATGACTTGCAAAATGACTTGTGGTGCAAAATGTTGCATAATGACTCAACGTAGAGAAAATTCTATCCCCGCGTCGTCCCGGTGAACCCACCGGGAAAGCAAAGCTGTTTTCCTTAAAAGTAGGATTACTTTTACAGGTTGTTACCCACTTCTACATTCATAGTAATTATAGTTTGTGAATAAAAGTAGGTCTAAGTATTTATTTATATGTATTTTAGTGGGTATCTATCTATTTCAATTACGTTTATGTAGTTTAGTATAGAGTGAATCTATAGGTATATATCTGACACACAATAATATTATTTTTCCTTATCTATTATTTATTGTACGATTGGTCTCACAGGGTCTAGTGACTGTAGGAAGGTTTTGGCAGAATACCAGTGCCTAGCTACTTCTCCGTGGCAAGGCATTAATGCTGAGTCGAGGCCTTTTTGCTGCTGTGGCACACAACTACATGCCAGGACGATAGTGATTACCTACTATTTAACTACTTTCTTAATTCTGTTGTTGTATGTATTGTGTGCCAAGTGGTAAATAAATGTTTGTCAATTGTCTATCGTTTCAACTTGTCTACAAAAATTAAAATTAAAATTTGAAGCTAGAGAGGGCCAACAGTTGATTCGTTTTTGAAATAAATAATCTACCTTAAATTATGTAGGTAACCCTTACGTAACAATTTTTATAGTTTCAAAACCTATTTACTAGGTTGGTACTTCAGGTACCTTACATTATTATTAACATATTATTATTATATAAATTTGAGAGCCTACCTCTCTTCGGTGTAGTGATGCAACTCTCTCTCCATTTTGTTTAGTTTAGTTTAGTTTATTTATTGCAACATATAACTTATTGACTAGTACAATTACAGTGTTCAGTTATATGCACCCTGTTTATAGGATGTGGCAAATACTTATCCTAAATTAATCTATAATCTAGGTATAAGGTAGGTGGGTATCCATACTAGGTAAGTACTTATAGTATCAACAACAATTTGTTCGTTCAATTGCGGTCTATTTCACTTTCTTTAAACGACGTGAAGACGGCGACGTTCTCATATTAAAAACAACTTTAAAATTACTTTAAATTTTAGTTATTATAATATTTTCTATTCTATATCCTACGCCGAATATATAAATCAAGGGCATAAAGTTCATTAGTTATTATTTTTCGCCAAAAGGAAATTAATGTTGCTGAATCTAGCGTCAAAGTGGCATTGGACACCCACGGCTGACGGCTGACGTTACCCAATCACAAATCCAAAGAGGCCTTTGCTTTACAGATAATAAATAATCGATCGAACAAACCGTGAACATAGCACAACACTAACAAACAAATTCGATTATATACAGTGCCACAACCTACCTATTTTGTATTTTATTTAAAGTTCTTTCTTTCTATGGGTTGATGATGATGGGTTGCGATGACAGTATCAATCAAAAATCTACAGATCTTACACTACACGCAACTATCAAAGGCATTGAAAATGTACTGTCCTATTCATAACAGTTCTATAAACCTCAGATAGCTAAAATAGCGTTACAAGCTTAATTTATGGAGCCGATATAAAATAATATTTGATTATGAATAAGGTAATGGGGCTAATTTATAAAAAAAGCGCACGATAAATCATACTGATGATAAAGTGAACGGCGCTACCGCCTGCAGTTTTTTTACATCCGCTTCCTAAGATGGCTCAAACTGTAGCTTGATTCAATCCCAAGACATATTTTTTACGACCGATTTTAGGAATTCAAATTGCACTTCGAAGTCATCCACCAGGCACACATTTTACCACCACGTACCTCTCATATCTGCGAAACTACAGGCAAATGTCACAAATGAGACGAATATTTTAGACATCTAAGATATTGTTTATACAATACAACTTAATGTCATGTAATTTAGATGTTTTTTTTACATATAAACAAACATACTCTACAAGACTTTTCAGACTTTTTGTCTTGCACACAAATGTTTACCTCAAAATTAAATGAAGAATGCTAGAATAAGTAGTTATATATTAGATATATTTTATCCTTATTTGCACTTATTACACAAATAAAGGCTTATTACACCTCGCGGTATTCAGTCTGTCTTAGTAAGACTGTCATATTGACTAACTAGATTTACTATGACCAACTTAGTGGCTTACTTTTAGTATACTACGCTAAGTGTCAGACAGTCTTACAAAGACAGACAGGATACCGCGTGGTGTAGCCTTTTTTTCACTTTACAAGATCACCAAAAACCTTAAAGCGTCATCCACAAACACAACAAACTCACAGCGCACGCATACTTCATTTACTCGTACTAAAAAAAAAATTCCATAGTACCTACGAGTGCTTGTTTATGCATTCGTTTGATAACCTTATCTTCCGTTTTCAATTATCCATACATAAGAAAAGGATAGCAACAGTCCAACACAGTTCAAAAGAACAAACAAACCGTCGGCGTCGACGCGAAAGGTGCATGACCTTTCCACCCTGCGGTAAATGACCGCCCTTTATTACCTACCAGCCGGCCGACGGTATATGGCGCTGCATTGGCTAATAGAATCAGATATATCGAATCACGAGAATCAGGCCCCAGGGCACTATAGTCGATCAGGAAAACTAAAAAAATTCCAATATTTAAAACTCCGTAACCTCAAACAGGTCAGCCAACATTACAATGATAATTTTTATAATCGATTACGTAATGGACTAATGGATTACAAAATTGTCCACGATCGATTGATTGTTTGATTTGATTGATTGTCCTCAGACGATTATTAATCCATTATTAGTAATCGAAACAATAGCAACATCACTAGAGCCAAGCAAGCAAGGCAAGCAAGCAATGAGCAAGCAAGGCAAGCAAAGCAAGCCAGCCAACAAAAACTGTGACAAAAACTAAAATACAAATTTTTAATTTTGTTGTGTTTTTCTAAATCCACCAAGATTACATTTTGTTTCCTCTGAACGTATTTCCTGTCGCATACGCGTTAGCTAATTAGAAATAATAATTGATGGATTCATTTATAATACTTCAATAAAGGGTTAAATACTGGTTCAGTGCAAAAATTAATATAACCTGTAAAAATGGAAACTATCTTGGAACAGCAAAGAAGTTACCATGAAGAAAGGGAGAGAACTATGGATGCAATGGTGAAAGAGATCCTCCATAAAAAAACTGGGGTAAGAAACGCTGTATTTTGTACGCAAAACACAGTCCAATGTGAAGCTCTCAGCTCTGACTTGCTGTATGTTTCTTCTATGATATGTTTTTGTTCTCTAACTTATGACTGCGATCCAGTCCAACGTTTGTCCAACTATAAGCAAATTGTGGTGGGTTTTGGGTCTGGCGTAAGAGGTGTAAGGGGTTCCAACCGCCACCGTCAGAACTCAAGCCAACCTCACCTGCCCGTGGACCCTGCTAACAAATGGGGCTGTGGCTCTGATTGCGGCATAACACAGCCTAACATGGCACATCTAAAGTGTTGTTCTGGTGCAAGAAGGTGTGCAATCCCCAACCCACATGCCCAGCATGGGTATTATGGGCATATTCCACTTATTAGGGGAGGCCTATGTCATGCAGTGCCAAAGCCTAACTTTAGAGGGACTATTGACACTTAAAGGTTTCACGCACATTATGTCAGGCCGCAGCGGGTCAAGTAAAAAAACTGCTTGATCAATTCTCATGAACGCAGGCAGGAACGGGGATCCTAGAGCAATGTTGTCACCAACCCAGAGTCCTTCTCCGTTATTTTAAGGAGTTGGTCTGGCTGGGGCCAGCTTAGCAGGGGGGCAATGCACAATACACCCCAATGCGGGACGTCAGTGCAGAACTTTTTCCCCCCACTTCAAATTAGAATTTATTTAGATTTAGAATTAGCGGGTCAAGTCGCATTGCAAAAATCTGCTCAAATTGATTGTATGTATTTTATATAACCTATAGACGTATCACACACTATGCCGGGGTGAAGCGGGCGGCATTTACCGCCGCGAATTTTGGTTGCGTGCGATGTGGCCCGCCCTGACACAGTGTGCAAGCGGATTGGATGGCACATCTTCTTACAAAAGGCTAAAAAAAAGACAATTTTTCGTCAAACATACAGTTGCACATGATATCTGGCAGTACACTGTACTCAAAATCTGTCAATGCGTTGCGACCTGGCCTAACACTAATATGCTAAGTAAGCATTGTGCTGTGCTGCAGCCTGACGTAATGTGCATGAACCTTTATAGCTCAGAAATGTAACTATTGTACAAGCTCCTCTTGTTGACTTAAAGCATTTTCTGCCAGTTTTCCAGTGTTCATGTGTCTACTTAAAATTTATAAGTAATAAAATTCCCTTTCTGCATTTCAGCATCGTGAAACCATTAACGGTGATCATCGTTTGAAAACATTACATGATGTAAGTCTTTTTATTTTATAAACTGATCATTTTCATTTACTCAGGTCTTCTTTTTTGTTTATTCTTCTTTGATGTGTTTGACGGCCTCTGTGGCGCAGTGGGCGTAGGTCCGCCTGAGACCCAGAAGGTTGCAGGTTCGATTCCCGCTGCGCGACAGATGTTTGCATGTTCTGTAGATATTTGTCTCGGGTCTGGGTGTTTTCTATGTATGATATGTATGTATTTACAAAAAAATATGTGCTTAGTATATCAATCATGTGGTGCCCATAATACAAGCTCTGCTTAGTTTGGGGCTACATGATGCTGTGTGATTACGTCCTGAATTATTTATTTATTTATTTATTATGTCGTCATCATCATCATCATCCAAAGCCCAACTTGATCCGTTTTTGGGTATAGGGCCTCTCAGAAATGTATGCCATCCACCACAGTCTTGTACTAGTCTACCTACTGGTCTTCTGTCACTTTATTCTAACAATCTGTCATCCATACCAATCATTCTGGCATTATAGCACCCCAGGGTCAGGTTGTGGCAGCTGAACGTCTTCCAGAGATTCCTCTACCCCGCCGGAACATTCTTAAACATTATTATTTGATGTCTAGTAACATATTGTCATTGCCTAACTTTGGGGTTTTGATTAATTAATAAGTAGAAAAATATATTTTATGGCTTTGTCGGATGAAATTCCTACATAAATGAAATATGAATTGATTTTCAGAGATACATAGAAAGTACAATGAGACTCAAGGATCTTTATGAAGACAAAGATGGCCTGAGAAAAGAAGAAATAGCAGCATTGTCAGGTCCCAATGAGTTTCAAGAATTTTATGCAAGGCTCAAACAAATTAAGGAATTCCATAGAAAACACCCTAATGAGGTAAGATATGACTATTATGAAATTATTTTAATAACAATTGAAGAGCCCTAGCTCTTCTCATTGTAAAGATGCAATTCTCTTCATTTAGCTTGTTCCATTGCTCTCTCTTTCTCTTGCCTATACCACATGACGGCGGCCTTTTATCTGGCTCATTTAGCTTATTCTTGGCCTCCCTCTTCCAAGCTTTCCTTTTACCTTTCCATCGATGTTTCTAATGAAGCTGTCATGACTATTATGAATATGATGTAAAGCCTATTTATTTTTTAACACAGTCACTTATACTCGTAGTACAGGCTGCCTAGTTTGGGATCAGATGACCGAGTGATAAATGTCTCATATACTGTCTCTTCTCACTAATATTAAAGATGCAAAAATATGAAATCTACGGTGCAGTGGCCGAAGTCCAGCCTGGGATTTACTTTTACACAAACTCTTATAAATCATTGACATCAACTAGAGCTAATAATGGTCTATTGCTAATTATTTTTTGGTTGTTTCAGATATGTGTGCCTATGTCTGTGGAGTTTGAAGAGCTAGCGAAGCTAAGAGAAAATCCAGCAGAAGATTATACAAGTAAGAACATACCTATTTTTATGTACATTATGAATGACCAACACTAGAGAGTCCAAAAGTGTGCCAGGTACTAGACTTTTGGTGGTTCCATCATTGTTTTCAGTATATCGCTATGCCGGGTCATTGAATAAGGCACAAGATATTTAAGAGACAAAATATTTAGTACATATTCCGCTGACCATCTGAAACGAGTTTCACAAAAACTCCAACAGAAATTCGACAATTTTTTGCCTTCCCCATCAGGCACCATTAGGAAATGATCGACTCGCTATCAGCCTTCGGCACTCCTCAGGACTCCGCAGACGTCTTGCTTCGCCGAGCGCCAAACAGTTAGTACTAAATATTTTGGCTCATAAATATCTTGTAATGGATTTCCGCAAAGTTACGTCTGAGTCAATTATCTGATTATGACACCAAAAAACGTTAACTGATATTCGATTCGACACTGACTGAATTCGTAGTTTGACTGAATAGATACAACTTTAATAAAAAAAATGTTATATTTTACTGGCAGATTATGTTGGAGAAGCATAATTTGTCAGCTCGGCATTGGTTGAAGACGTTTCTTGCTTAATAATATAGATCCTTACACAAATTTACACATTTTTCAATATTTCAGCACCTGTGGAGTTCACAGATGAAGAGGGGTATGGGAAATATCTCGATCTGCATGAATGTTATGAGAAGTACATCAATTTGAAGGGCATTGAGGTAATTTTTTTTTTTTACTTAATAGTAAATTTAATAGAGACTAGAGCTTTAATCGGTGTAAACCTTTTACACCGATTAAAGCTCTAGTCTCTAAACTTTAAAGTATAATAATAATAATGAAAGTGACCTTCAAATGAGGGTAGGAGGTAGCTTGGGATAGAAATGTTCAGAAGTCTATGAGAAGGGTTAAAAAAAGAAAAATAAGTAAGCAAGAAGATCATCAGGCCCGCAGTTAACATGTTAAAGGATAAGGTCACAAAAACGCAATAAATTGTTATTACAATATGCCATAACCAAATATTTTTATTTCAGAAAGTCGACTACATCACCTACTTGAGTATATTCGATCATCTCTTCGACATTCCACGTGAGAGGAAGAACAATGAATACAGAAACTATATAAGAGCGTTATTGACGTATCTGAAAGACTTTGTCAATAGGACAAAACCATTGTTGGACCAGGCCCAGGAGTTGGCTGCAGCTCATCAGGAGTTTGTTAAGCAGTGGGAGCTTGGAACATTCCCTGGCTGGCCGGTATGTGTTATTTATGTCTTTATGTACTAATATATGGGGTGTAAAGGGGTTTTCCTTCACCTCCCGGATGACACTCCAGCTTAGCCGCGGCTGGAGCTAATATTCCTAAAATTAAAACTATTTTTATGGTTACAGAAAGAAACCGGTGGTGCTCTGACGAATGTGGGTGCACATTTGGATCTATCAGCGTTTTCATCTTGGGAGGAGCTGGCTTCCCTCGGTTTGGACAGATTGAAATCTGCCCTCATGGCTCTAGGTCTGAAGTGTGGAGGCACACTGGAGGAAAGAGCGCAAAGGTAATAGCTTTTTACAACCCGCGCGGCTTTACTGTGCACGTCACGTTATGATGTTATTCTGACGGTCGGATTCGTCGTCCTTTTCGCAACGGTATAACAAAGATGAGAGACGCAAAACTGGATGCTGCGGATGTTGCGCGGTGTAATGGGAGACGGGTCGCATTCCAGCAAAGTGCGCAGTTAAGTCGCACGGACTATAAGAATTGTTGCTGCGCTACAACCTTTAGATCAAAAGTCAAAAGTCTTTAGATGTTGTTCGATATCTTATCGCTGATTATAGATGGCGCTAAGTAACTCTCACGACCACCTCACGAATCTTCAATCTGGGTGCTTACCACCGAGCCAAATCAAGAACGGGATTAGAATTGGATTTATGTCACTCGAAAGTCAAGATGGCGGAGCCACATCCTCACAAATATATATTTTTTATTAGTGTATTGTAAATTTTCGACCTGTAAATAACCTGAGCAATACTCGAAAATTATTACCATTAATTATATTTTCTTTGTTTAGATAAATTTCATAATATTTCATATTTTATTTAAAAATAGATAACTCAACGTTGTTATAATTATCCGACATTGAAAGGTGTCCCCCCAGATTTAACGTCAAGAGGGTAAGATTGCTGTTTGTCTAGCAAACGCACAGCAGCATATTTCAGTATTTATCTAAATTTGTACCTCGGAAATAAGTTTTTGTAATAGGTAGCAATTCCAGTGAATATTAATAACAGATAATTTGTACGTACCTACTTGATGATTATTTATTAATTTAGCGCACAAGCACATAGTTATGTACCAAAATAATGTTTGGTTTTGCCTCAGACTACCTCCAAATTTTTTTACCTAGTTTTTTCAAACTTCATCATGATGGTGAAAATCCTCGATCGCTAAAAAGTTACTTTCACAAAACTGTAAAAGCTCGATAGTAAACTCGACCAATTTCAAATATATCGACGTCAACAGTGTCAAAAATAGACAAGTCTATCCTAATCTCGATTCAAATTCCGCAAGTTGTCATTTTTTGTATGAGTACGAGGCAGGTTTTCAATACTACCAATGACAGAAGTCAAATCCTATTCCCGTTCTCGATTTGGCTCGGTGGTAGCCCAGCTGTGCCAATGATTTTTTCCTATACATTATAATATCAATTAGTATATTTATACTGGATGTAAAACGTACGAACCGAATACGTAACATAATTCAACGCTCCACAACCCCAATTAACAAAAAACAATTAAATAATTAAACAAGTAAGATGGTTTGTTTAGGATTTCGTATTATATAGTAGATATTTAGGCTTGTTTGAAATCGATATAGTAATGCAGGTTTACTTGTATCAATTGTAGTTTAATCAATTTATGTAAAATAGTTGAGAACTAAGTGCTTACATACACCTAACATAGGCTTTAAGGCACTTTTAACCAAATTATGTAATCTCTAAAAGGCTGCGAAACGTAAATGGAGCTGGGCTGGTCATATCTGTCGCATACGCTATGACAATTTATTAACAAACCAGTGGCGCCCTGAGAACACAAGGCGCGCGGCGCTGCGACAGACTGAGAAAAAGATGGCGATCGCACTTGACACCTTCGATAGAGCATGGGTAAAAACAAACAGGTCAACATCGAGATGAAAGGTGAGATCTGAGAAGCCTTTGCATCTGGTTACTTAATACCGTAATACCATTGATCAGCGCGCTATCGCTTACTCAGTCAAGATGGTGGCGTTTTGTACTCTCAGTTTTGAATGGTTTAAAATGTGCATCAAAGTAACTGGTTAAATATAATTATTATTGCAGACTGTTCAGCACAAAAGGACAAACAGCGTTGGATAAGTCCCTCGTCGCTAAAAAAGGCGGGAACAAAGCGAAGGCTTCAACTCAGCAGAGGCACAAGGATATTGCAGCTATTGAGGCGCAGGTTTACAGGTAACTAAAACACATTTGAAATATCCAAGGAGTTTTCGTAAGCAGACAGATAAGGCGCCATGGCGTTTAGCAGTGGACTATTTACTGATGACAATAATGTAGATAGGGCAAAGCTTTTTGGACCACCGTCGCTGCTGCCATTCGGCGGCAGGGATTTTAGCTACGTCGGTAGAAAGCTGCGCTATGCCGCAATCAGCCAGCCGTTAGAGCCCCGTTAGTTATACAGTAGCGTACAACTTGGACAGCTAAGGTTGACTTGGGTTGCAAAGATAGAGGAACTCCTCATACCCCAGATGGACTCAAATTATTCTTTAATATCTTGTCATCTGTGATAGATAATCTATACCTATCGAATATCTTATATCACTCTAGTCCCACACGCAAACGTTCCGCCGGCTCGCTAACGGGCCGCTCGTCCCACTCGCGTCCGTCATTTATCATTGACCGCCAAACTGACAAATAAAAAACGCGAAACTAGGTGCCGCAACTTTAGCAGGCCAAAGGGATAAAACCTACCGCTGGTATTGTTTGGACTTTCCTCTGACTATTCCCTAGGTGCCAGACAAGCTTAGATACTTGTCGGTAATGGCATCTATATTCAAAACATTTGCATACCGAGCTATTGCTCGGAACTGAAGACATCCGTAAAACGGCAAAAGGGGATATTGTTTTTATCACCCGACTGAAGTCCTCTTTCGCCATGTTATGTTTTTAGGGTGTATGTTTGTAATATTATTTGTCAGTCGCTGTAGCCCAAACGGCTGGACGGATTTGACTCTGACTTGTATAATTTAATTTAATTAATGTAATTGGTGTCAACCGTGTTAATTAAATAAATAAATATAAATATAATATAAATATAATATAAATATAATATAAATATAAAAAGTACGAAAAACTTGCTTCCTGGTTTTTTTAAATAAATACTTGTTTACTTTAATTGTTTAGATTCGCGAGTACAGTCAGCAGTACACGCGCTTCCACCATCGAAAATGTTACCCGCAGAGCGGCGAGAGCGGCGGGTGAGCGTAGAGACGACAGTGGCGACGAGAGCGACGCCTCTGCCGCACCCGACATCGACTCTGATGACGATGAGGTGCCCTACAACCCGAAGAACTTGCCTCTAGGATGGGACGGAAAGGTATGTTCTACAAAAAATGAGAAGAAACTGTGTCCAACTACCTCGAAAACTGTCTAATAGTTAACTATTACAATATAATACTTTACAATTTTAAAAAAGATGTTAAAAAGATATAAGTCATGCAGAGTTTCCGGCCAATGTGTCGTCTACATTATGTGCTCTACGGTGGAGGCTAGCGCTGTGTGACAAACACCCGCTATTCAATTTTCAATCGACAAACAGAAAGGCATAACACAAACTTTCGTCGAAGGG
The DNA here is from genome assembly GCA_951804965.1 of Horisme vitalbata. NCBI lineage: Eukaryota > Metazoa > Arthropoda > Insecta > Lepidoptera > Geometridae > Horisme > Horisme vitalbata. The sequence continues at coordinate 10,676,743 of OX638100.1, read as the reverse complement.
TGCATAATGACAATCTGACAAATAGGTTCGTGATATATATAGTAGTATAGTATATGGTCATCAAAATGACATAACTGCCAGAAAAACTCACTAATGTCAATGTAACTGATATCTGTAATGCTGGGAACAGAGGCTACTGTTGGGGCCCTGTCAACTGGTTTTATTTGTTTCACGGTATCAAATAGTTCCAATCCAATCCAATCTGATTTTATGGGTTATTGGTATCCTGTAACTTCAATGATATTGTAAGAACATGGTAACCTTACCTGATGCTGCAGCATCGCCTGAAATCTGAAGGGTATCCAACTCCTCACCAACTTACAGTAGAGATGATCATTTAGGGAATTTGACTAAGCATTCGAATAATTTCACAACACAATACAACACCAGCCCCTATATCAGTCCAGTGCAGGACGTAGGCCTCCGCTAATAAGATGAGGGATACGTCCTTAATCCCCACGCTGGGCGTTGGAAATCGCAGGGTACAGCTTCTCGCGCCGAAGACGCTGCTGCCAGGGGATATTGTTAGGCTACGCTATGCCGCAATCAGTCGGCCGCCAGAGACCCGTTTTTAGTTCGCTGGGTGCACCACGGGCAGGTTAGGCAGGTTATTAGGTTTCGTTTCCAAAGATGGAGGTTGGAACCCCTTACCCTTTGAAATTATCTCAATATGGCTTTAGTTTTATAGCAATATGGATTGTCAATGATATTATTTCATAATCATCATCAACATCAGCCTTTAGCAGTCCACTGCTGGACATAGGCCTTCCCTAATAAGCGCCATTGCGCCCTTTCCTGAGCTCGACGCATCCAGCTTCTACCAGCAGGCTTTCGGAGATCTTCACTCCACCTGGCCGGTGGGTGTCCTACAATTAGTTTGCGAGCCGCGGTCTCTACTCAAGAACTCGCTTACCCCAGCGCTTATCGGTTCTTCGGCAGTTATGCCCAACTGCCACATAAGCTTGCTAATTCTCTAAACTATGTCGACAACTTTAGTTCTATGTTGGATAGTCTCGTTGCAGATTGATAGTTGAGATCGTTGATTCTATCCTTCAGAGAAACACCGATCATAGCTCGTTCCATAGCTCGCTAATCGACTTTAAAAGATGTAAGTAATGCACTCGAACACTGGGTTAAACAGGGTCCTTACTCATCAATGGCAGCATAAACAAAGCTCATATTTTGCGCTGGTTGATTATATTATTAATTACTTGTTGATTATAATTTAAACACTGTCCATAGCCGATCCCCTACTGGCTATACAAACTGCACGGTCTGAACATCAGTTATACGTGCGAGATTTGCGGTAACTACACGTACAAAGGACCAAAAGCCTTCCAGCGTCACTTTGCTGAGTGGAGACACGCGCACGGTATGAGATGTCTGGGAATACCAAACACGGCCCATTTCGCTAACGTCACGCAGATTGAAGATGCACTTGCTTGTAAGTATTCTCTATACATGATTTTAATAAATAATAATAATAAATAAATAATGCTGGACATTATCACACAGCATCATGTAGCCCCAAACTAAGCACAGATTTTATTATCGGAAGCACATGATATATATATTTTTGTAAATACATACATATCATACATAGAAAACACCCAGAGCCGAAATAAATATCTGCAGAACCTGCAAAAATTTGTCCCGCGGCGGGAATCGAACCCGCAACCATCTGCGTTCCAGGCGGACCTTCGCCCACTGCGCCACAGAGGTCGTCATTTTTAATGAAGACTTCAGTTATGTTCTGTTTGTTGAAAACTTTTGAACTAAATAGGAAGGAAGCAATTGATTTAACGTTAATAATTGTAATGAACTTAGAAGGAAGATACCTTTCTCTACTTTGTTGAAGCATTCGCGGCGTGCCTCAGTGTTCCTAGCAGAGCAACATTTCGCCTGGTAAATACTCGGATAGACGACCCTTCAATTGCTTCGTAGCATTTAGATATCGCGCTTCCGTACTTCGAAAAGCCTGTTAAGGTTTGTTAGTCCAGGCTTTTTGGCTACGGACACGAAGTCAACGGGCGCGGGGCGGGGGCGGCGGCGGCGGCGCGAGGAACGGCGCGTTTCAATGCATAGATTCATATGAAAATGGTCTCGAAGGCAGCGGCGCGGGGAACAGCAGGGAGCGGAGTACGAGCGATACGCGCCAGTCTAGCGGTGCCCGCTCAGGCGACTATACAGGTCAAACATCCCTCTCGGTCGCACTATTCAACATTTTTGAAGTTATAAAATCACTGAATGTAGTTATGCAAAATAGCAAACCTTCACGGCCTAGAAAATAACAATACAAAGGTTCAGCAATAATATAATTTTGATTCTATCACGTTTTCTTACCAAAAAACTTGCACCAATGTGATCAATTTTGGTGCAAATTTTTTGGTAGGAAAACTTGTTTGGTTCAACATGACATTCTTGCTGAACCTTTGTATTGTTATCTTCTAGGCCGTGAAGGTTTGCTATTTTGCATAACTACATTCAGTGATTTTATAACTTCAAAAATGTTGAATAGTGCGCGCGGTTTGACATGTATCGTCGCCTTAAAACAACACTGCCGCTCTAGCGCCGAGCGATCTGCCCGCTGGTTTCGAGACCGAGTTCGCGCCGCCGCTGCCACCGACCTGCAATCGCTGACTTCGAGACCGCGGTCTTTCAGTCGTCAGGCCATGCCAGAGGCCTTCCGGCGGCCTATATGTATAAACTCTGATTTGGCCAATTCTGGTGTCAGAGTTTATACAATTGTAGTTCATTATATGAAGAAGAGATAGAATAAGAACTTTTGTCCTTGAACACCTTGTCAAATGAATTATTTTTGTTTTACAGTGTGGGAGAAAATCAAACAACAAAAAGAAACGGAAAGATTCGTGGCTGAAAATGATGAAGAATTTGAAGATTCTCTTGGAAATGTTGTCAATCGGAAGACATACGAAGATTTGAAAAGACAAGGACTTTTGTAAAATAAGAATCTATCTTATCTTAGTAAGTTAAATGTGTACTTGGTAGAATGAACCAATAAATTTTTGAAATGTAGTCTGATTTTATTATGACACCGCTATGCATATTGCATAGCCCTATTTAATATATTTATATAGAGAGACACTTTTGGACTAAAAACAAAGAAGGTAGAACTTCTAGAAACAACAATTCTAGTTAGTTTTTGTAAAAAAAATCTTTTTGTAAAAAAGAACTTCCTTCTTTTTTGAAGTCGGTTAAAAACGAAGTTTTCAACGTAGTTCAACGTGCTAGTGTCTATCGCTTTGAGTGCTCAATAACAATAACACTGTTGTAGGGCTGCCCGAGGCCCGCAGTTAAACTGCAAGGCCCAGACTTCTAGATGCTAACACTGTGCTAGGGTTTAGTTTTTATGATTTTCCATTTTCCAAGCCATAGCGCACTGTAGATAACTTTAATAGTAACTATAGATCGGAGTAATACTATTCCGTGCTATAGATACTACGTATCCGTAGCAGAAGCTTTTACTCGGCAGATGGCGTTAGCATGTAGTCTGAAACAACTGGGTTGCCAGAATGGTAAAGAACATCAAACTGTTCCTATTTTCATTGCATCCAAGTTCGGAGTTGGACCGCTCGACTCGGGCGGCTAAGGTCAAAGCATGGGAGAAGTACCGTTTGTTTTATTTTGTTATTTAGCCCAATTTGCGGGCTACCTACATGCTGTACTCCTAGTACGAGTGGCGCACTATGGAAACGTTCACAGTTTTCCTTTTCGAGCTCAATTTGAATGTACGTTTTATAGCTAATTACCCAATTGTTTTGCGTGATAAACATTGCGATCTGCAAGAAAATTACATTATCAACGTAGTTCTAACAGTTTCTATTTAAAACCAGTTGCGTAATTTCCAAAAAACGCACATTCAAATTGAGCTCGTAAACGAAAACTGATCGTTTCCATAACTGTATTGCGCAACTCGTACAGGGGTATAGAAAGTTGTGTAGCCAAATGAAAAAAAAAAAAATAATCTGTGACACTGACAACCACTATGGTGACAACTGAAAATAAGTACGATGCTTCCAACTTAGCTACAGTTACCTAGAACTAGGTAACTTTAAATCTGCTTTTTACCCACGAGATGACCGACCGACGCGACTACTAGGGAACGGAGAAGGTTAGAGGTTATCGTAACGTAAAGTTTTTGCTTTTTTTTTTGTGAAAGGCTGTGTAGTATAGACGGCTCATTTAATATGAGTTTCTTGCTAATTTTTCATTTTCTCAACTTATCTCAAGATAAAATAGGTAGGTAAGAAAATGACCATTCTATTGTGTTTCATAATAATAATAAATTGTTGCTACTATAAAACGAATATAAACAGCCAAGCACTTTTCCTCTTGAATGACTCAGTTTACTATTTTGTACTGAATTCATACTTAATTTTATTTAATTAGCTGGAAACACTAAACATGTGGTTGGGGAATGGGGATTGTTTGTTGTGGTTGTGAACATTTGTTGAATTTTCGTAAAAAAGCATGAAAAAGGCTATGTAGCATAGCATCTTCAGTGATAGTTAATAACAATTGAAAGCATTAAACATGCCAGAGAACACAAGCAGTCGCATTTTTGCCGGCGCAAGAGTTTTAGGTTATGTCAGTACACATGTGCCTTTTGTAGCTAGATTTATCAAAAGACGAGGCGAAACTTTGCTTTGTACGAGTGTTGGGAAGTGGTTTCACACGTATGGATGCGATAAGTTCCGTTTGCTCAGCGTCAGCGGCGAACATCCCGGTCCGATAACTTGTATGAATGGAGATAACTATCATCTGTACACAGCCAGTGCCAACAATATTTACGCCTGGAGGCGAGGATGTGAACTGAAGCACGTCTACAAGGGACACAACGCACCTGTGCGTTTCTTATTCCCGTTCGGTCCTCATCTCGTATCAATAGATGAAGCTAACGTTTTGAAGATATTTGACATCAAAGAAGAGACTGAATTCTTGGAGCTGAAGTTTGACAAGAATTTTACAGTGAGCGCGCTATGCCACCCGCCGACTTACCTAAATAAAGTGTTGCTAGGAAGCCAGCAGGGGAAATTACAGATATGGAATTTACGGACATCGAAGTTGGTGTACACTTTCAAAGGATGGAAGAGTTCTGTTCTACTCCTGGAACCGGCTCCTGCTGTGGACGTTGTAGCAATCGTCCTAAGCAATTCAAAGATCATATTGCACAACTTGAAAGTTGATGAGACGGTAATGGAATTAGTTCACGATTGGGGTATTTGCACAAGTTTATCGTTCAGACTGGACGGTGCTCCCGTCATGATTACAGGTAGCCATACTGGAAACATAGTGATGTGGAACCTGGAAGAACAGCGGGTGATGTCTCAGGTCCAGCAGGCACACTCGGCTGCCATTACCGGCATGCAATGTCTTATGTCTGAGCCAGTGATGGTGACCAACTCCGAAGATAACTCATTGAAACTGTGGATATTTGACTTGCCTGATGGTGGAGCAAGACTGTTACGGAAAAGGTACCTTTGAATTTATTTAATTTATCATCATCATCAGCCTATAGCAATCCACTGCTGGACATAGGCCTCCCCTAATGAGCGCAATTGCAACCTATTCCAAGCTCGACCCATGCCACTCCACCTGGCCGGAGGGTGGTTTATATAATTAACTTTATAAAATTAATACAAAAAAATAATGTTAAGCCTCATTCTGTCATGAAATTAAATGTTAAACAATTGTATGATTAATTACAGAGAAGGCCATTCCCTACCTCCGAACTTGGTCCGCTATTGTGAGCCAAGTGGAACCAACCTCTTGACAGCTGCTGGGGACAGTAGGATGCACATCATGAACACAATATCTGAAACATTCAACAAAAACCTTGGGAAAGCATCTTATGATAGGAAAAAATCTAAAAGAAAAGGTACTTATGAATGATAAATTTGAGTATTTAAAGAAAAGTCTTTGTCTGATTATCATCAAAATGTTAAATTTAAAATTAACATCCTTCCTTTATTATGAAAAAAGTCATAACTGTTAAAACAGATAGATTTACAGATTTTAAATTTATAATCCTTATAACAGCAGTTTTACTCCCTAAGATAAGATTAAAGGTCAACAACCTTTCACCTGCAGATGATTATACCAGTACCAGTATAAGAATTTACCAGGTCACATACTATGTATATTCCAAGTTTCATCCAAATCCATTGTGCTGTTACGGAGTTGAGAGAGAACAAACATATTCACATTTTTACACTTTTATAATAAACAAATAAAAAAAAAATTTTTTCCTATATAGTACCTACTACCTTTGTAATATCAACCTTTAACCAACTTCTGAATAAGAACCTTAACTAAGTTCAATCAACACAAATAAAATAAACATTTGAATTGTTTCAGGGAGATTACAGCATGACAAACTGATTCTACCTCCTATAACACATCTCAGCTCTTGTATGCAACGAGACAAGCAATGGGCTAGTATAGCAGCCCTCCACAAAGACCTATATGTAGCAAGTACATGGTCATACAACCGGATTTGTATGGGTGACCATAAGCTGACACCCCAAAATTGTCATTTAGACAAAACTGTTAAAGCCTCTTGCTTGACTGTCACACACTGTGGGAACTTTGTTCTTATTGGTAAGTATTTAGTTACTATACTTTAGTCCTATTAATACTTTTAGTGGTAGTAGAGTTCTTTGTGGGGGGCTCGTCCGGGGAAGTACTGCCACCATGCCTATTTCTGCCGTGAAGCAGCTGTGCTGTGTTTCGGTTTGAAGGGAGTGGGTGCCGGTGAAATTACAGGCACAAGAGGCTTATCATCATCATGCCTCAAATTGATGGACGCAGGGCGTTGCATCGTAGAGCATGTTTCAAAAAACGTGATCTATGTTGCAATGCTTTGTGATAAGTAATGGTTACCACTCAACATCAGGTGGACCATGTGCTTGATCCATGTTCAAGTAACATAAAAAAAAAAAAAAAATACTATTATGGTGAAAGGAGTGTGTACGGGGTGTACGGGGTTCCAACCCCCATCTTGAGAACCCAAGCCAACCTCACCTGCACGTGGTGCATCCTGCTAAACAACGAACGGGGCTCTGGCGGCCGGCTGATTGCGGCATAGCACAGCCTACATCGGCACATCTAAATCCCCTGGCCACCGACGGGCAGCAGCGTCGGTGGTGCGAGAAGCTGTGCCCTGCGATCCCCAACCCGCATGCCCAGCGTGGGGATTATGGGTATGTCCCCCTTTATTAGGGGAGGCCTATGTCCAGCAGTGGACTGATATAGGCTGGTGTGGTGTGGTGGTGAAAGGAGAATGCCGTCTTATATATGGCGCTCAGTACCAAGACTAAAGTGAGTTCGTCCAAAAAATCTCCAATAAGTTTTTAGTCGATTCTACTGTCAAAATGAGGGTTATTTCCATAGTAACACTTTACATCAATGTTTGTTGCCATAGTAACATATATATTATTGGTTGTTGCAGTCTAATGGCGGCGTGCAGCGGAAACCAAATCAACAAAATATTTTTTTATTTGATTATTAATCCCGTCAGTGTGTAAAACTAAAGAAAATGTTAATGTCATTTATAAAATATAATAAAATTTATGGGATACGTTCGGTTTTGACACAATTGGTACGGTTTCTCGGCATTCTCCTTTTTGAAATATTTGAACCTCCTTCATGCCTACACCACTTAACAGATTGAGTTGAAAATAACATACTTTGATCCAGGTACCACTTGAGCAAAGCTGCGGGTGGAGGCTATTGATCAATAAAACATCTGTTTACTCTACCTGTATAAGACATTATAGGCTACAATAGATCTGACATCATCATTCCATCAAAACGAGTCCTTTACCAAATGTAAATAATATGTTTTCCTACAGGCTATACAAATGGACAAGTGCAGAAGTTCAACATGCAATCAGGATTGCACCGTGGCAACTACGGCGGTAAAACGGCCGCCGCTCATAAAGGCGCGGTTAGAGGCGTCGAGACTGATCTATGCAACAAGAGGGTGATCACTGCTGGTGCTGATGAGTTGCTGAAATTCTGGCATTTTAAAGATGACAGTAAGTCAATATAATATTATTTTATTAATGGCGAATTAATATGGAACGATTTTCATAATCTCTTGTAGAAATCGCAACGCCATCTCATTTACATAGGTCGATAAAAATAGCAGTTACTATAGTATTTTGACAAAAAACAGCATTTAGACGGTTGATTTTAGTTTAGTCCAGCCGCCCCGCCCGCCGCACGGCTAACGTCGGACTTTGGAACTTCCGATTTTAGTCACCTGTCCGAATTGCCATTTACACCATCTATCTAGATGCCCCATAGATTTTTGCCGTGCTGCTTTAATCCTACATAAGGATACTATTACTGATTCTGTGTACATTTGTATTTTTTATCCTTAATTCATGATGCTTATAGTCCATGCTTACAACCATTGCAGATAGGCCATCATTTACAATGATAATAAAAATAAAACTGAAAATCTTGTCAGAGTCATCATTCTCAGCCAATGCATTGAAAAACTTTATTATGTGATAGTTAAAAAGTGTCCATATAAGTAATCGGAAAGTAATGTTTCATACAATTACGTGAGGGTTATTATTATTGTTCCTAGCATTAAAAAAACCGGCGAAGTGCGAGTTGGACTCGCGGACTTGTAAAAACTTGTTGGTATGAAATAAATACTTTTTTTGTGATGTAAACTACAAATTCACGCTTTTCGGAGGTTTCCTTTACTTGTGCTATTAAGACATTCTTCTTGCCATATTTCATGATTCTAGGTTAACGGGAAGTACCTACCCTTTGTAATAAGTCGTTTAGTGTCGTTTTAAGTTTTGATTCCCTTGCAAGTGTCAAAATATGCGGCATAAACGGCCGTATCTCTTGATTGCGTTGACATAAAAGTTTGATTTTTTTACTGCTCCAAGGGACTTGATTGTTGACCAAAATTGTGAACTTGTGTATTTGATATTGATTTCAATTTGATACCTCCATGCATTCCTGAAAAAGTGCCTTTAAGCGCGCGGTTGCTTTTGCAGAAAACGCATTGCAATTAATAATAAATAATGCTGGACACTATCACACAGTATCATGTAGCCCTAAACTAAGCAGAGCTTGTATTATGGGAACCACGTGATTGAATTGACGCGTACTATTTTAATACGTATATATAAAGCTATAACCGAGGACGCAGCGGCAAACGGAATACGTTTACGTATTAAAATAGATTGCGTCAATCGCAATGCGTTTTCCGCAAAAAGCGACCGCGTGCTTCACAGATAGACGGAAAACGGTGATCCTAAACGGGTTCCTTTTTCCTTTTGAAAAACGGAACCCTGACGATTGTTAAAAATATATTTTCAATGCCAGACTGTCTTCTCTGTTCGTGTTTTCTGTTTAAAAAAGTAATTTTGATATTTTTAGTTACCACTCCCTACAATGTCCTGAGATTATCCGATGCGGTATCAATGACGAAATGCCACAGAGAGAGCGCCTTACTAGCACTCGCTAATGAAGACTTTTCTATCACACTTGTTGATATTGATACAATGACAGTCGTGAGGAAGTTTGACGGACACACTGGCAAGATAAACGATATTGATTTCGATTCACAGAGTAGGTGAGTCCTAGTTTAAGAGGAATGAATGTATTTAAAGATTTTTCCGAAGTTTTCTTTTGATGGTCCCAAAACGTATTGTTTTGATTTTAATGAGTAAGATAACTTCAGGATATAAAAAAAAGTTAAATTAGGGTGTGTACAGATCTGGCGAATGCGCCACGAATGTGCTGCATGCGTGCCGCGCGCGTTTTACTACTGCAACTGTTTGTGCTTCTCTTACCTCACGTGCAACTTACAACTACAACGCTCCCATGGTAAATAGCATACGCACGGACGGCGTACTACTGCAATTTACCAAAGTACGAAATTTCGTGTTTCGTTTCGTGCGGTTGCTCGTTTTCATACTGTAAATTCCAATATTGCGGTCGTATGTTTTGTGAAATAGAGTAGGATGCGCAATGTTCGGACTGTTACATAAAAAATTTCGTGCCGAAAGGAGAATGCCGAGAACCCGTACCAATTGCGTCAAAACCGAACGTATCCCCACAAAATTTATTATATTTTATAAATGACATTAACATTTTCTTTAGTTTTACACACCGACGGGATTAATAATCAAGTAAAAAAATATTTTGTTGATTTGGTTTCCGTCGCACACCGCCATTAGACTGCAACAACCAATGATATATACGTTACTATGGCAACAAACATTGATGTAAAGTGTTGCTATGGCAATAATCTTCATTTTTAATTATTTTGACAGTAGAATCGAATAAAAACTTTTTGGAGATTTTTTTGACGCACTCAATTTAGTCTTGGTACCGAGCGCGATACATCAGCCAGCATTCTTCTTTCGGTTTTCGTTTGAATATGTATATGTGGGTACCAATCGCAAGACACGAAATACGTAATTTCATACTTCGGTGAATTTTGGTTGACCCCAGGAGCGGCTCGCGAACATGTAATACACGTGCGCAGTACATGCGCAGCTTGCGGCACGCGAGCGGCGCATTCTTCAGATCTGAACACGCCCTTAAAGACTGAAACACGATTGATTAAACTTTCTTGATAGATTTATTGTCTAAAGTTGGCTCTTCCTAAACTCTTTTTTCTTTTTACACTACTTGTTGGACATTCAAATTAAACATATAGTTTATTGCATCAGAAAAAGTCGTAAGCTATACTTTCTAAGCTGGTCACAACACAACAACAACGTCAGTTTGTCCAGTCCACATCTGAACATAGGCCTCCGCTATAAGAAAGGGGATGCCCTAAGCTTAATTTATATTTTTTTATCATAGATGGTTGATCAGCTGTTCAATGGATTGCACGATATGTACTTGGGACATACCAAGCGCACAGCTTGTGGATATTTTTTCTGTGAGTAAAATGTATTACCCTTCTAAAATTATGAAGTAGAAAGTTTGTAACAAAATGAGAAATGTTTGTTCTTCCTTCACGCCAAAACTTCTGAACATACTGAAGCTGAAATTTTGGACCTAATGTAGTTCTAGATCAGGAAACTAAGAATACTACAAGGCTATTTTTATCAGGGTAACACGCAAGCTAAGCCGCACACGTAGGGTTGTGTTGTTCAGCACTCAAAGCGTTGAAAAACTATGACGGTTGAAAAATCATGCTGTTTGTGTGACAGGTTGAGGAGCCATGCACTTCGCTAACGATGTCACCGACCGGCGACTATTTGGCGACGACTCACGTCGGTGAGATTGGAGTGTTTCTTTGGGCGAACAAACTGCTCTTCGAGAAGATATTCCTTAAGCCAATTGATAGGGATGCTGATGTGCCTAAGATGGGTAAGTACTTCTTATATTTGGTTGCATGCTTTTTCATGTTCGTATGTTTCTGTGTACTTGCTTGCACGGTTTTTGAATTGCAGCGTGCGGTTATAATTAATAATTACAAAATAACAATAATGCTGGAAACTATCAATAGTATTTATCCTGAAAATAATCTAAAATGAATTGATAACAAACAGAATCTATGTATACATCTAGTAATAATATAATCTATAGATTGGACCACTCCAAGCTGCCAACAAATTTTACTTTGAACTCTCAGCACTTTGAAAATAAGCAAAAACATCTATAATTTCAAACGCATTTTAGGCCGTTGAATGATGTATATTCGGGACATTAAAAAATCAATTTAAAAAGCTTCCGCGTTGCATGGTGTTTGTGCTTTAATCTAATAAAATATTTATACAAATACAATGCGAAAAAAAATTATGAAGAATTTTGAGTTTATTGTGTAATATTTTCAGCATTACCAAGCACAGCACCCGAAAAACCTGAGATTGAAGACTTGGCGGATGTTATAGATTTAGGCGAAGAGCCAGAATACAAATCACCTGAACAAATCAGCCACGAACTGATCACTCTATCCGACCAACCAACCTCTAGATGGCTGAATTTACTCAACTTGGACGTAGTTAAGAAACGGAATAAGCCGCGAACACCACTTACCATTCCCAAATCTGCCCCATTCTTCCTTCCGACTATACCCAGCCTTGAACTAGAGTTCGATTTAGATAAGGACAAAGTGGGAGGTGAAACAAAAATGCTGATACCGGATGAGCTATCCACCCTCACGGTGTTTGCAAAGAAGCTAGTAGAATGCGAAACAGAGAAAAGTTTCGAAAGCTGTGTACAAAAACTCAAAACTCTCGCTCCCGCCGCGATCGAAGCAGAAGTGTCAAGTATGGCGCCAGATGTAGGGGGCTCCGAAAAAGTTATGAAACAATTCCTACTTATGTTGAACTTTATGCTCAAGAGCAATAGAGACTTTGAATTAGCACAGTCGTACTTGAGTTTATTTTTGAAGACGCATACAAAAGTGATAGCGCAAAATGAAGATCTCAGAAGCACACTGGTATCGGTCGAAGAAACTGCAACCCAAGCGTGGTCCAAGTTACAAAGCAGTCTGTTGTATAATATTTGTGTTGTTAAAGCATTAAAAGATATGAATTAGCTAAGCTGTGTTTTGATATTTAATAATAACGTTTTGGTCAATAGAAAGTATGAAGGCGTTACTCAGAATTCGGAAACGGTAAACTTGTTTCATCTGTATGGGGAGAGCCCTTAACAATAGAACATAATAGATGATTCTTCTTTATTGTGAACGAAAAGTAGGTTTTATGAAGTCGATACGAATATCGCTTTCAATATTTCATTCAGAATATAAATCTCGGATGTGCGATTTTATATTAAGAACTATTTTAGTGTGTTAAATTCACATACTCATTGACCAACGGAATTTGAATGAACGAATCATGAAACTAATGGCCTTACTTATGAACATCTTTCAAAAGATAAACGACTAGATAGATTATTGGCATCTCTTACCGTTAGATAATAACAAACAGTGACAGGGCGAACTTTGAGCATTGATTAACTTTAAGTAGCGTTCATAAGTAAGGGGGTATAAGGTTACTTGAAATTTAAGCAGAAAAGGTAAATCGCTTAGACGTAATGAAAGGTAAGGCAGAATAGGTCCTATACTTACTTACCAACTTAAAGTTTTCGTACTAAATGAAATTGGAAACCGAAGTTGAAGACCGAAGAAGCCCTCATGGACCGTTGCTTACTTTTTCCGTCACTACTTGGATAGGTGACCTTTTGGTGGCATTAGATCACAGCGCTTCCGTGCTTCAGAAGGCACGTTAAGATGATGGTCCCGGATATTTCAGTCGTGTAACCATGTCGGAGGTACGACGAAAGAAGGAATATCTAGCACTCGAAGTGAAGATGTACGTTTTCTGATCTCTGAAAACTAAAAAGCTTTCTGAAATCCGTGCTTCCATTAAATTTTAAATTGGAAGCATAAAAATGATTTTTAGAGTCTAGTACCTAAATTAAAAGATTTATCTTTAACTTAACATAAATGCTCCTAAGTTAAAAAAAATATATACGCATCCCAAATAATTCTGTTAGGAACTCGGAAATTACCTTACTTGTTAAACAATATACAAGGTGTAACCTTTAGATCGGTCAGTATGGGAAAGCCTGAAACTATAAGACATACGAAGGTCTGTTCTTAGGAACCATGTCATGGATCTTAGTAACAAGGAGAACTGCATTCATACATTTAAAAAACTTGTATTAGCTCGGGAATCGAAACCGGACGTTTTGAAAAATATGTTTATTGCTACTGTATGATTATAAAGGTTTAAGGTTTAATATAATTTATTCTCAAAAAGACAAGATTAAGGCACTTACATGAGAAAAGATTTCATAAAAAAAAGCAGGTTAGTCGTTCAATTAAGAGTTTAGACATAGTTTAGTACTCATTTAACTCATTTTTGTTTTCTAAGAGAAAAATCTTGAACAATATGTTTAGCTAGTTTACTTTTGAATGCCTTAAATGAGTTTCTGATTATTATATTAGTAAGCAATTACCATCATAGATAGATAATATAGCAGATAAGAAATCTCCCGGAATGGCTTAATGGCAAGCCATATGTGAAAGCAGTGGATGTAACAAGTTGTGAAACCAGCAAAGAGCCTAAGACAAAAACCATAGAGACAATATTACGCATCTAAATGAGTCGAATGCTGTATTGAAAAAAATGTTAGTCCATTTCGAACACCTACTAAAATAAATGAAATGATATTAAAACAATGCAGTTTATTAATTTTAGACATCGTGATTCATAGTAAAACTTAGGTACTGCTTAAGCGCTTTGCACAATCGAAATCTAAAAAAAATTTTGTTTGTTTTATTTTTCAGAATGTCCGGGTTCGATTCCCGAGCTGAGTACAACATTTTTTATTGTATGAATTTAGTTTACCTTGTTACTAAAATCGATGACATGGTTCTAAGAACAGATCTTCGTATGTCTTATAGTTTCAGACTTTCCCATACTGACCGATCTAAATGTTACATTACACCTTGTATGTAACTAAACTAAAACCCACGAAAGCAGTTTAGTATTACTCGTAACTGGTTAAAATATATTTTTCAAACAATGAAACACTACATTGGCTTGTGTTAATTTACTTTTAATCGTACTTCATAGAACGATCCGGTGACGCCGACGACGACGCCACAATCGCTTTAAAAAGATAAAAATCCGCAAAGGGTATAAAACTAAAAAGCTCTGTGAAATGAACGCGCGGTCATCACTCGTCCGTCCGAGGGACAGATCGCGTGAAGTTAGTACCTAAATGCAAATGAACCGCGACTATCTCTTTGATAAATTCATATTTTTCCAGTCGATGCAATTTTTATTCTCCATTTGATTTCACTTGTTTGCCGTTGGCGCGCGGCTCCGGGCGCTTATTGAATATTTTCAACGTGAATTAAATCGAGGCGACCGGTTCACCATGGCAGAATCGGCGTTCATTAATGGCTCGCTTCATTTTCGCAATAAGTATTCATTTCTTCCCCGACAGGCGGGATCTCCAATGAAAATCTGATTGTGCTTCCCTTCTTTGCATTATGAATAGGTATCTATCAAATTCCTTAGCGATTCCTTTATTGAAACGATCGAGAGCTAAGCAAATAGCGTGAAAGCGAAACGTTTCATTAATGTGTATCATTTTTTGGGGCGGGAGTGGATTTATCGGTGAAATTCATGAGGAATGTTAGATGTAACAAAGCCTTTGGAAAGTCATTTCAATGTGTACTTATGCCTTCATTTGCAAACGCTTTAGAAAATGTTAATTTCCGACTTCAGGTGCGCTGCGTAGGTTCTGCCACGTAGGGAGGTTTACCTACATCGAAAACTTATACCTTTATAGGGTGGTGCTGTAATGGCGACATTAAATGAACACACGGGGCTACTTGTCAGTAATCATAAAAAATTTAATCCTAAAACTAAAGTACATTATTCAAAATTTTAGTTTTTCACACAAACTAAATCACAAATATGGTAAGAAAATTTGAATCATGCTAATACATGACGTTGGCAATGGTAAGTACCCCTTACACATGTTTATTTAAAAAAATAAAATTTGAAAAATAGACTTTAGTTTTAGGATTGAATTTTTTATGGTTATTGACAATTAGCACTACCCGTGTGTTCATTTAATGTCGCCATTACAGCGCCAACCTGTGTATGTTTGTCTGTAACCTATCCGTACAATCTCACTTCATTATTGTGACGAACAGTGGTTTAGATGGCAAACCTACTAAGTACTTACCCTTACGTAGATTGCATGGCTAATCATTGTAATATTCTATCAAATCAATAGATTCGTATCTAAAACCTAACCTACTTCCGAATTTCAATTTCCACAGAGTCATTAAGTAAAAACTTGCACAAAGACATCAGACCATATCAGATCTGAATAACGAACAAGGAAATGAGGATTGTCGTCCATTTTCTATTACCGATGCTTCATTCCAGACCATTTAACTTTTTCGCTGGGAACTTCGGTGCTCGTAATGCGAAGAGAGATCGCGCGACCACTTCGCGGTTGCCCTTGTCCATAGGGTATTAAGTTCGATATTAAAATGAGGTAACGTTCCGTAATGTAAGAAATATTGCTTTCATAGGGAACGCTTTAATAGGTTTTATTAAGTAACAGAAGGAAATAAATATTCTTGTCCATTTATTGGAATTCGGATCGAGCGAAATTGAAATCCTATGTAAAATAATTTATTAACTCAGATTTTATATCGCGAAGTTTAATAAGAACTATAAAGTATGCTTCACTTTCATTATCTCGTGCTGTAACAAGATGTCGGGATGGTCACCAGTATCATCCAATTACTATAGTAATAAACATACCTACTTCGGTACTAAATTCACCAACCAATTTCAAAGTTAAAATAAAGTACAAATCCTAGTTATAAATGAGCTGATTGGTAGATATAATATAACTATGAATTTCATCTATGTTGCGCAAAATCAACAGCAGTATGTAAGTGCAGTAGAATCGTTTCGTGAAAAGTGTATGGGCCAATGCCGTGTGTTGACCGTTGGTTAATTAAAAGCAAACATACGGAGAGTTTACTTTGGACATTGAGCACCTATCTCCTCTGATATAGGTAGGTGCCTTTACTGCAATCGTGTAGCTGCCTATGCAATGCTAGGAAGGGGGTCACATGATTGGTTATGAAAAAAATGTATACTGTGCAGATAAAAGAATTTCCTATGAAATTACCAATTTGCCAACTCTGGTGTCGGATTTTTAAGAAACTTTTAGTTGGTCTCTGAAATGACTATAAATAAACCAAAACAAAACTAGTTAGGTATCTCTAATTGATAGGTACTTTTAGAAAGACTTAAGATCTCTAAATAAAAGCGTAGTAAATGCATTCAAACAGCATTGAACATTACCAATTTGAAGGACAGTTTTTACTTACAAACCTTTCGCATATACATTTACTAGGGACTTTTAATAGCTAGTAAGAAGCTAAGTAGGTCTCTACTATTAAGGTGCTCTACATAGATATTCTAGAAGCTCTATAGGAAATGAGAAAACGTAACAGCTGGTACCATCGGGCTTTGATCGTTCAATAGTGATTATATGGAAATGTGATCATACTTGAGCGGTGATTCTGAACTATCCTTTCTATGTATAGGTAGACGTTATCTTTACTCATAAAGTATAAATCTAACGGTATGGTCGAAACATGCTAAAGATAATCATTTTTGGTATACCACATAGGCCTCCCCTAAAGGGGGATATGCCCATTATCCCCACGCTGGGGAATGCGGGTTGGGGATCGCAGGGCACAGCTTCTCGCACCACCGACGCTCCCGTCGGTGGGATTTTGCTGTGCCGATGTAGGCTGTGCTATGCCGCAATCAGCCGACCGCCAGAGCCCCGTTCGTTGTTAAGCATGGGGCACCACGTGCAGGTGGGGTTAGATTGGGTTCCGAAGATAGGAGTTGGAACCCCGTACACCTTTTTTTGGTATAACACAAAGCAAATTATCTTCTAAATTAAAAACAAATAGATTTAAGCAGGTATTTATATTGATTGTCAAGAACTATAAAAACTGTAGGCCCCCTTTTGCCATTCCATGGCTTTTAATAAGTTAACAATTTAATTCCCAGGAATTCCATGATACAGTCAGTTCTTACTGGACTACGTTGACGACTGCTGTTGACGCGTTGACTGCTGAAAAAACAAGTCGCAGGAGCCCATCATGTTAGTAAAGTGGCATCTCCACAGGCATCACATACTTAGATCCATATTTTAAAACCAAACACAAACGTGATCACGTCACGTCATATTACGAGGCCTGCAGCCTTTTTAACAAGGTTTCTAGAATCATCATTCGTAGGTAAGTACCTACTACCACAAATGACACCATCTAACTAGAGCAAATATTTTAATAACGATTCTATGATAAAAGCATCGATGTAAGTATTTCTTGTTGTATTAGGAATTTATTAATTTAAATATCACCTGCGTCATTCAGTCCGTGAGATAATTCTGAACGAACCCACTTTCTGCGGTCTTCGTGAAATAAAGTCCTTGTTGAGGTCGAATATCGTACTCCTGTCGCTATATTTAAGGGAATTTGAAACATCCTCCGTTAATATACTGTCCACTTTCAAAGTTTTTACCGTACGATTATATATTAATACTTAGGTACAGGTACATATTATACTAGGTAGGTACAGACATTCTTTTAAAAGAACTTGGTGGTACCTTATTTCACTCATTTTAGTATGAGGTTAACCTACTTCAAATAGCAGTCTAAACAGCATACCTACAGCTGCAATATAGAGCATCCTGCTTCAGAGAACAGATGTTAAAATTATGATTTATGTGTAAAATTACATAACTGAACTATGTGACGTACTTGACAGTAAATGTGATCTACATATTAATGATGTTCAAACAAGTTCGCATGGCCTACATTATACAAGGTGAGTTTGAATTCCTATGTTATCCCGAAAAGGGGTAACTCTACTCCCGAGGGTCAATAAATTGAAAAAAAAAACAACTTTTAGAATTTTGTAGTTTTTTTGAAGGATTAGTTTTTTTTGTGATGCCTTTTCATGGAACTAGCACATGGCCCACCTGATGTTAAGTGGTCACCCTTAGCTACCTTTAACAAAGTATTGCTTCGTAGCTCACGGATATTTGAAACATGTCCTACGATGCAACGATGCGTCCATCAAATTCAGGCATGAAGATGTTAGGCCATAAGTGCCTGTAATTTCACCGGCATCTTGACTTTTGACGACCTCTGTGGCGCAGTGGACGAATGCCCGCCTGAGACGCAGAAGGTTGCGGGTTCGATTCCCGCTGCGGGACAAATGTTTGCATGCGCTGCAGATATTTGTCTCGGGTCTGGGTGTTTACTATGTATAATATGTATATATTTACAAAAAAAATATATATATGTAGTAAATCAATCATGTGGTTTCCATAACTCTGCTTAGTTTGGGGCTACATGATGCTGTGTTAATAACCAGCATTATTTATTAGTATATTATTATTATTATCAACCCCCTTCGGACCAATGCTGCTTCAAGGCAGAAATAGGCATTGGTGGTAGAACTTCCCCGGATGAGCCCTTCACAAAGAAATACTACTACTGCTAAATAAGTGATAAATTATATTTATTTGCACGAACACATGTGATACAATAAAATCTTAAAAGTTAATCAGTCCAGTTTAGGCTTTGTTTTTTTCCGTACCCTAGCAATATGGGTATCGAATGAAAGATCTTAAAAAGATCATTACCAAAATAGATGTATCATGTCACGTTTGTATTACTGTTTTAACACAAATTGACTATATGAAAACAAAAAAGTCGGAAAAAATATTACTTATAATAAAAACAAAAAACCTCACTGCCAAAAATTAATGAACTGAAAAGCGAAAAACAAGTATCACAATATCAATTAGTCAAACTAAATTCTTGCTGCAGGCGAGGACAAACAATACTTGGTTGCCTATGGGCGAGAAAGATCTACCCAAACCATATTCTAAGCCCAAACTACGTTTGTTCCCGCCTGCATCATATTTATAAAGTATTAAGTTTGACTAATTTGAATATACATTGATATTGTGATACTTGTTTTTATCTTTTCAGTTCATAAATTTTTTGCAATCGGGTTTTTTGTTTTTATAATAATATTTTAACTGAGGTTGTCACAACTTTTGAACAGCCATGGTCCAAATCACCTCCTTTCGAGATAACATTAACATGCAAAATTTTAACTATAATAATACAAATCGCTCGCTAATACGAGGATAGAGTACCTACGTGTTATGTTCGTTAAACTTTTCACAAACATACTCTCTAGCTATAGTCCCAGAAAGGGTCCATGCGTGAAGCCTACATAGGTATACCAAGTAGGTATGTTACTTGCGGTGCGCAGGACGGAAGTCTAATTTGCATGGTTGTAAATTATGAAGATGACCGAACTGGCCAGCCTTCCGTTTGTTTACAAATTAGGTGCGAGTCTGACTGTGTCGGATTAATTGAATACAGGAACCATGCACGGCCTGTCTGGTTTGTGTTGTTCATGTAAATATTATCGGTATGGAATGGAATTTTGGTTGTCAGAATTCCATGACTGTTTCACAATTTGCTTTGTAGATTTTCTACGTCTATGGCTACGGACTATGCTAGCTTCGGTTTGGGTTTTCTTATTAATGTAATCTTTCACAAAATCCATCCGTAAATATGGATGAGTATTTAATGGTAGGGTTAGCCCAGGGTTAGTTAAATAATGTATTTGTGCTTCTTCTACCGGCACAAGATACAAGATACAAGATATTTATTGTTCGTGGAAACTAGCAATTCATAACATATTTAATACTAAACATTAAATGATAGTGTCACCAGTAAAAGCGTATACAAACATTTACCTACATGGAACCACAGAAAAAAGAAAACAATGAACATAAGTACTTTAAACTTAATTAACACTTTATTTGGTTTCAGCACTTGGTTTCAGCTACTAACTGATATAATTGTCTTCATAGTACTTAGTACAATTGCGAGGTGGTACATTGATTGCGAATATTAGCATGAACATTAGTTATGGCCCCGGTAATTGCGTGTATTTATTGCCGGCCGATCCCGAAGTAGCCGTATCGTACATTCTGAATCGGAATGTAATCGGGCGCCGGGTGTCGGCCGACCGGCGAACACGAAACAAGGATTTATTACCACTGCCGCTTCCGTACTATGCACTCCAAAAACTCAAAACAACATACAAACCTACTTTAACACTTACATTACGTTTTTATGACAAACCTCGCGGCGAGCAGCGCTAACTTTCCACTGCCTTTTTTCTGTGGCTCCAGTAGGAAATGTAAATTGGAACTTCCTAACACTTGATACTTTAGCTGGGTAAGTTTTATAAGCATTTGTTGAGGAATAAAAGTGTTACTCCCGGTTTCTTTGTTCCTAATTACGGCAATTATGTTACAATTTATTATAATTAGTCAGAATATCCTCTGGCTGTATGAAATATAGTACGGATTTACTATAAGTATAGAAGAATTCAAAGTGGTATGATTATTTAGAATGTCTGGCTGACAAATGTAAGCGTTCATTGGATTTGCACAGTAAATCGACTTTACTTCAGCCATAAACTTTGAGAGTCCAATTTATGCGCGCGGCAAAGAGCCAAACAGAAGTCAACAAAAAATTAAAGCTCCACTGTAAGAGGGCCGTGGTCTTTGTTCTTCTAATCCCGACTTTCCTTTCAGATAGCGTTCAGTCAGCTCTTAAATTAAGAATTTATTTCAGATTTTCATACTTTCCTGTTCCCTTTGTGTTGCACCACAATGGAAATTATTATCAATTGGAAAACTTTCCGTTTCCACAACTTCTATAAAGGCTCACGTTTTATTTTCCACTTTTGGCTTTCTTTTGTTTTCGCAAGATGATCTCAAGGAAAGAAATCTTATTGAGCTTATCTATTTAGAGGCGAAAACTTTTTAAAAGAGTACGCGGAATTGTCGCCATTTGCTCCTAAAATGTAAAATGTCCGGCGAAATATTTTGAAAGTGACATTAATTATTAAGGAATATTTTTTTAAAAGCGTTTCACAGAACGTTATCTCTTAAAAGGGTTATCCGATGGAATATTCATGATACCCGGAGTAACATGATGGTTGTTTTGAATTCCCTCGTGTGAAAAGAAACATAGTTACGCAGGATATGTTTTGCACGAGTTTATCTTTGAAATTAGCTTAAAGCACTGCTTGGGTCCGATGAATAATTTAAATGATGGTTTGAATAAATTTTGGGTTACAAATGGAAGATAAAAGTGTCCGCCTTCATACGTACATTGCATAAAAAACATGACTGGACTGCGTCTGAATTTTCACGAAATAACTGATGACCGATAGGAGACTAATAAACGAGGATTGTGATTGAATGGTATTTTAATGGATATTTCGTGGGATGATTTCTCATGTAATAGGTATTGGTATATTTAAAACACCATTCATGATTCTTTTCTTTAGATTACGTCTATTATGAGTCCTTCAATTAATATCAAAGTTTATTTTTACCTCCTACCTATTTTTACCTTTTACTGTAGAGCTTAAATTGAATGGTATTTTAATCGATATTTCGTAGGATGATTTCTCATGTAATGTTGGTATATTTGAAACACGATTAATTAGTATTTTCTCTTGTTTACGCCTATTATGGGTCCTTCAATCAAATCAAAGTTCTGTAACTTTACTTCTGTTGAATGCGAGAACAGGTCATAAGTACGTATACCTACAACATCAATATCATAAGCATGACATAGTTAAAGTTTGGAACTACAAATAGAAAACCACAGACGCCTATCGTACCGATCACCCAATTTTAGCTTTGATCCCGTTTTATGGTCAGTAGTTTCAGATATCTGAATTTTCCTCCGATAGGTCAAACCATCTGCTCTAAACAAGACAGGCTCGCAGTTCACGACAGAACCGAGCCACTTCGGTTGAATGTAATCCACAGCGGTTAAAGTTCCCTTCAGAAACAATAACAATTCGTTCAGCGATATAATGTGACCGCACAATTTTCCCCCGGGGAAGTTTTAAGTGCAAAAGGCCTCACAAGTTTATGTGTTGAATGAATCTAGGAAACAGCGTAATGTAAAAGTTGTAATTTGATTTGCAACGGCAACCACTAGCTCGTTGTTTTCATTTACCACTTAGGTCTACTCGTACCTTTACTGAAAGGACGGCTTTATATTTCTCTTTAAACGAGTTACAGCTTTGAATGGAAATGAACTGGCTAGGTGTACTGAGAAATATTATTTATTCATGCGAGCATTTATTACAACACTAATTATTATTATAGATACCGTCTGTTTTGTGCTGATAAGGGTTTGCCAAAAAGGAGCCCGGCGGTTTAGGACTTTGATAAAAATGAATCGCATAACAAAATAGAATTATATGATCCCCAGTTTCTGAATTACGTTTCCGTCCTTTCCAACTGCCGAAAGTATCATAAATATTTACGAACGCTCAAAAGGTTGCTACGCGATGACTGTAGTTGTTGTTTATAGATCTGTTTTAATTTCAAAGTAAACTTTCGTGCGTTCGTTTGAGGAAAGGAAATTGTTTGCTATTATTTTCCGCGATGTAGGTTGGAGTGTAGCGTCATAGCTTGTAGCAGCGGGTTGGCGGAGAACGTCGGCTTCGGAAATATCAGTCTCATTGACGTGTGCTAGTTTTATCATAGTATTATGTTTGAATGAAGAGACACCACATTATGCACTTGCCTGTAGACCGAGAGCACGGACGTGCTATCTCTGTATACCTATGACTTGTGACAAGGCTGCCTTCGGCTCAGAATTTAGAGGAGCAAAGATAGAGTTGTTGATGGTTTTTATCTGAACAACATAGTTTTTTAATTTATCTGAAAGCGTATTGATTATTTTATTAAAAGTAGCTTTAAAATTCAGCTCAATCCATTCGGTAGTTTTGGCGTGAAGGAGGAACAAACATTACATCACAGTTGTCTGTGATTTCAAATATTAAAAATTACACATATACCTACCTACACATGTTCATCACAAACTTTCACCTTTATAATAATTATAAATAGAAAGTAGGATAGGATAGGATACGATACTGAATGAAGAAAAGCTAGATTTAGGTATGTTTATGGTTGATGTAGGTATATCTATGAACAAGTATTTATTTAAAAAAAAGTACTCGACAGGCAGATTTTAGTACTTTTTAGTTAATCGTAAATTAAAAATGGCTTCTTACACGCCGCCATATTGGATTTTTTGAAGTTTCTTACAGCCTATGTCACCCTCGTGATCTAGACGAATTCAAATACACCATTAGTCAAAATCCGTCCAGCCGTTTGGGCTACAGCGACTGACAAATAATATTATAAACATTACATACATACACCCTAAAAACATAAGACTGAAGAGGATTTCAGTCGGGTAAAAATATGTCTACACTACACAATACACATACAATACATACCTACTTCGACTCATAGATATGACTCGCAAAAAGTGCTATAATTAAGGAGAGTATTAATATAATAGAAGGACTTATCAGCCGTGGATAAACAGGACCGTGAGCTATATGAGTAATTAATTTGAGATTAAATGAAATGCTGAAGTACTAGGTAATATAATAAAATGATTGTGTTAACCAACAGGGACTCAGTTACATAACTCAAAGGCTCTCTCTGTTAGAGCAATCGCTTGCTTGCGGCTACAGAGCTGTCAATATAGTAGATATGTTAAGGCTCCCAACTCCACTTCGGTTCACTATCATCGTTTCAGTTTATATTGTAGGTATTGTCTTGTCAGGTAGTTACTTTGTCTAGTGTGTTGGGAGTTTTGTAATATTTTAATGGAAAAGTAAGGTTTTTTTTTCCTAAAGTATCTAGGTATTGGTTAAGTATACTAATTTTCAGAAACCTATCTTCTCCTAAGTTGGTAAACCTCAGGTACCGTAAGTAGGTACTAAAAAGTGTTGACAACCGAGGTTGATCGCTAATTTGACTGGATTATCAGTTTTAATGCCTAGCACAAACGGCTACCCAAAAATAGTGTCGACCATTCTTTATGTTACTTGACGTCGAGATAATTATAATACCTAATAGTTGTTTATATACCTCCTATCGGTAACGGTGTACGTACAATGATTAATGAGTTTCATGGTACTCTATTATTTAAGAAAAACACCCACAAATCATCGTAAATATCTCGGTGATATTAATGATTAGGCCAGGTAATGTGCCCAACATATTATGTTTTGATGATAAAGTTAAATTGCTATCTGATCTGAAGCTACTGCATAAAACTCAATCATAGATATCCCTGTACGCTGCGATAGTCAACAAGATCAGCATTTTAAAGAGCTTGATGGCCACTTAGCCTAAATTGAACTTTGAGCCCAGGTTATAAGGCCTATCGACTTGCCTTCGCTATCGACCTGTGTAGGTGTGAAGAGCAATCTCAGGACAATGTAGATTCGTGGATGCAGCGTTAATTGAATAGGTTCCTATCAGGATTGTTTGGTTACACCCGCTACGGAATAAACAGCATCGTGAAGATGTCCAATCATGGGCGCCATTTTTTTCAGGGAGGTTAGACTAGCGTAGGATCGTGGTGGATGGCACAAGTTGAGGGAGGCCTATACCCAGCAGTGGGGGGAAACGGGCTGTGGATGATGATGATGACGATGATGAAATATTTTGTTATGTGTGACATAGGACATTTTCTGTACATCGTTCGTTTACAGTAACTTACTAAATAAAATTCTTTCCTAAAAGGGGGGTGCAAATGCACCCCCTTGCACCCTGCTGCCGACGCCTATGTGTCTAATCGTTCACAAGCCGCTGTATAAATAAAGGATTCATTATAATCCAGGCTAAACTGAACAAGGGTTTGTCTGAATTAGCTGTAACAAAAGATTAGGCAATAATATTTTGTTTTCTATCCCAATTAGGTTTTTATTTAACAAAATGTTATTAATACACAAAAAAATATTATTTATTCATAATAAGTAATTTTGTCTTAAATATTTCAATGATCAATTATACTAAATCTGCTTTTGTGTATTTGTAAAAAAAGTATTCCTACGGCACACGGTTTCCACTAAAACATTTTTGCACTGCTCAAGTTAATAAAGAGAGTAAATACGAAATCAGAAAAGGCCGGCTCACAGGAATGCTCCGGGTACATGATGGCGAAGCGCAGGGCAAACGTCAGTCGTGTGTTGGACCCGGCAGTAATAACCAGCTGGCTAATGGATTGAGCTCTACGTACCAATGTACATTTAGGTTCAGCTTAATATATCCGCTTATTTTTGTGCCGTAATGGAAATAAACTTAATTAAAAGTGGCTTCCTTTGACGTAGGTATCGGACAAAGCTCGAGTAAAATTATTTCATTGAAATTGCGGCTTACGACGTAGGTACCGATCATGAATGTCTGAGCAGTCTTTATAAAGTTCCATAATTAAATAATAGTACCTACTTGTATTCGTAGGTTTTCAAAAAAGCTCTACCTACACGGTGAAAGAAAATGTGATTCTACGTTTGATACAATTTTGTAAATTGCCTAACCCCTTGTACGAAAAACCTACAAAGAAATTGGTTCAGTCCTACAGTTACTGACCATTTTCATTTCATTCTTCTTTGCCAGTGATATTTGACCCAGAAATTATGGAATAAGAAACGAGCAAGCCTATGCAAATATTTGTAAGGTAAACAGGCGTGCCGAGTTGGCGAAAAGATAATAAGGTACCCAGATGAGCATAATATCCTTTGGAAAGTCGGATACCCGTGAGACTACTCTACAAAGGTTACATTCTCGCAATACAATACGGTCAACGCATGATAGCGCTTACTGTTTCGGCTTAATACGTGTTTTTGTATTGCTCGCAATAAGCCTTTTTGCGGAACAAATTATTTAAATAGCATTGTTTGGTCGGAATAATTTCATTGGAAGAAATAAAAATATTTCATAGGAGGTTAAATATTAAAAATAAAAAATTGCCATCTATTACTTTGCTTATTTATTATAAAGTTTATACTATTTTATTTTGGTAATATTTATAAGGGTAATGTCTCATCCTTTCTATAAACTAACCTGAATTAATTTGTTCTGTGTATACAGTAAAACGTATCTTATTCCCGGTTGAGCTTTATTAAACTGAGTTTGATCGAATTACTTCCAGTGAAAGGGTTTCTGACGAAACGGTTCATAAGCATTTGACTTACAGCACAATACAGGGGCGACAAAGAACGCCTAACGACCCCAAATTTATCGTGAACTTTCCACTAATACCGTCATTAAACAACCCTTTGTTTTCGTCTTTGATAAAAACACCTCGGAGTTCGTAATTTTTATCTTTCGCTGCTTGAATAGACACCTCAGGAACAAAGCAAATACTTTTGTACAATGAGGACAGCTGTCTTTTGTCGAGCTCTCTTTCGGAGCTGTTACTTACAGCAACTTAGTTACAGGTGAAAAATCGTTGCAAATCTAACCCGTAACCCCGTTGTTAAAACGAACTTTTATCTTGTTAGATAGAATAAGCTACGTACATGAACTCTGTAGCTGCTCATATGAATTAAATATTGTGCCTCCAATACTCCGGCCTGGTGGAGTGACGATATGTGAAAGGCTGCTGGTGGAGGATGGATGCATCGAGCTGAAGGCAGGGCGTAAGTACACTCAATAGGGGACGCCTATGTCCAGCAGTGGACTGTTATAGGGTGCTGATGATGATGATGATGAAGGAGCTTTTATATTTGACCTTAAAATAACTTAACGCTTAAGCTTTCATAGCGATCAAAATAATAATGAAGGATTTAGATAGTATTAGCTTAGCGACGCATTAGATCCATAATTAGGTTAATTAACAAGCCCAGCTTCGCACAGGAACAATGTAGGTACTATAATATTGAATCTTATGTGTTAAAAACATCAAAACATGATTATTTTCTATTTTCTACTTCATGTATATTGATTGGGCTGGAAGGCTGGATGCGTGTTATTAATTTTGTGTTCAGCAGAAATATGTGCTTTTTTAGCCATTTGTAAACTCTATGAAAAACCTTGACGACTTTGTGGTTCAGTGGGTTAAAGGTCGCCTCAGACGCAGAATTTTTGCGGGTTCGATTCTCGCGATTCTCGAAACAAATGTTTGTATATATTTTAGGTCTAATTAAAAAGAAGTATTTATGTACTATATCAATCATAATACTCTTAACACAAGCTTTGCTTACTTTGGGACTA
Organism: Horisme vitalbata; assembly: GCA_951804965.1. Lineage (NCBI taxonomy): Eukaryota > Metazoa > Arthropoda > Insecta > Lepidoptera > Geometridae > Horisme > Horisme vitalbata. Next base: position 10,649,008 of record OX638100.1, on the reverse strand, counting down.
TAATAATGTAGTTTGAAAATTTCTGTAAACAAAAGTAAGTAAAATTACTTTACAAGCTAATTACTTTATTGGAGGTCAACTTAGCAGGGGCTTTATCTTTTAGTTCCTTAAAGATAAGTCGGTTCAAAGTTAATGTTTCTATGAAGGTAATCCGCTTAAGAGCCTTCGCAGACTGGAAACTTTCATCGGCCGATATTTTGATCGGGTTGTGATATCGGCTGATACTGAATCGTAAGGCACTTGCAAAAATCTTCATACTGAGATTTTTTTTATAGTATGAAGTGTGGGCTAACACATAAAATACAAAAAAATATAGAATAAACAAAACGACACCTCTAGTCAATGTCCTAAATTAATAGTCACTAGCGGCCCGTCCCGGCTTCGCACAGGTTAGGGCACTTTTTTTGTACCTTCGGTTACTTTACTTAAGTTTTAGTAAGGATCCCTGATCTTTTCTAGCAATAAATATAGTTTATGTTACTCAGGGTGAATTTAGCTTTCCAATGGTGAAATCATTTTTGAAATCAGTTCAGTAGTTTTTGACTTTATTCATTATAACACAAAAATACAAATTCTTCCTCTTTATAATATTGGTGTAGAAGTTTAGATGTAGATTAGCATATATAAGGGGTGTAAGGGGTTCCAACCCCCATCTCCGGAACCCAAGCCAACCTCACCTGCACGTGGTACACCCTGCTGACTAACAAACGGGGCTCTGGCGGCCGGCTGATTGCGGCATAGCGCAGCCTAACACCGGCACAGCTAAATCCCCTGGCCGCCGACGGGCAGCAGCGTCGGCGGTGCGAGAAGCTGTACCCTGCGATCCCCAACACGCATGCCCAGCGTGGGGATTGTGGGCATGTCCCCCTTCTTATAGGGGAGGCCTATGTCCTGCAGTGGACTGAGTGGGCTGTTGTTGTTGTTGTTGTAGCATATATATAGTAGATTGAGCAGGCTTGGAAGCTGCAACGTTTCCCTTGTAGGTGAAGAAAACGGCGCTTAGTCGTGACTGTCCGAAAATTTAGACAAGGCGATGAGTTGACTCGGTAGCGCAGTTGGTTAGTGCGTCCCGGTATTGATGGGAAGGTCGCGGATTCAAATCCCGCCGAGTCGAAATTTTTAGGATATATAAAAAAAATCTTAGATTTTCCCTGAAGTGTGCTGACACTTAAATTACAAAAAAAAACTTCATACTGATTAAGAGCCTGAACAAACTATAGGCAGATAGGAAGTCTGCAGTCTGCTAGGGTTTTAAAGAGATTATAATGTCAAAGGAGTTTTTACTAGTATAAGAAGTAATTACTATGATGATATCTTGCTTTCGTCCTTTGTCTTCGTCTCCGTCACTTTCGTATAGATTTTTTTAAAACTTATGTTATAAATATTGCTGATCACTATCACACCGCATCATGTATTCCTAAACTAAGCAGAGTTTGTAGTATGGGAACCACATTACTGATATACTACTTATATATATATAACAACTTCAAAAGGAGGAGGTTCTCATTTCGACTGTTTTTTTTGTATGTATGTTCCGCGATAACTCCGCCAATAATGAATCGATTTTGATGATTCTTTTTTTGTATCTATTTACTACCTATTAGACTTGGCTGGCATATACACTCGAGAGCAATGAATCCGGGTCACTCAAAGAATCCAAAAAATCTCGGAAAGTAAGAATGCTATGTTAATGCAATAAATTGTATTTAATAGACAATTTAATACTCCTTAAATGAAAGTATTAAAACTTCTTAGTTATTGTAAAGTTATATCATAAAAAAATCAAATTTGAAAAGGGAACACTGTCGAAGATGGAACTACGAAATTACAGGATTTGTTTTTGCTTTTGTTTGTAATCTGTCATTTATGTTGGTACATAAACCAGGTTGATAGTGCTCAATATTCATTATTCAAGCTGAAATCATGTCGCTTACACTTGAAGAATGCACCAGAATACTTACATTGGTGGAAACCGGCCGGAGTCAGCGCGATACAGCCAGGACTGTCGGTGTGTCGCTGTCAACAGTACAAAGAGTTCTCCGACGTTACGAAGAAACTGGTTCTAACCTACGCAGACCAGGAACGGGCAGAACTAGGTGTACCACAGCACGAGAAGACCGATACTTGGTGAACACCATGCTTCGAAATCGCTTTCTCACAGGAACTGAACTCACAAATCAGTTTCGACGCCTCGGAGGAAGTAACCCAAGTGCATGGACAGTAAGACGTCGGCTTGCTGAATCTAACTTAAAACCCCTTAGACCTGCAAACGGCCCTAAACTGGAGCGTGGCCATCGTATTTCAAGACTAAGATATGCCCAGAACCACGTAAATTGGAGTATTGAAGATTGGTCGAAAGTTATGTTCTCCGACGAATCAAAATTTATGCTCTACAAGCACGATGGAAGACACAGAGTGTATAGAAGACCAGGGGAAAGATTCAAGCAAGCATGCATCGAAGAAAAAGTAGCCTACGGTGGTGGGTCTGTACTTGTGTGGGCCGGAATTTCCTCTGAAAGTCGCACAGAGCTGGTGATCATAGAAAACGGCTCTTTAACTAGCGTAAGATATGTGGAAGAAATCCTCAACGAACACGTTGGTCCATTTATGGTCAATTTGGGTGAGGATGCTATATTTATGCATGACAATGCCCGACCTCATACAGGTAGGATTGTGAATGACTACCTTCAAGAGATGAACATTACTTGTATGGAGTGGCCAGCGCGCAGCCCGGATATCAACCCGATCGAGCATGCTTGGGACGAGCTAGGGAGATGCGTAAAACAACGAAACCCTCCCCCAATCACGCTTCCTGAGCTCAAAATTGCTCTCACAGAGGAATGGGAGAATATTCCCCAAAATCGTATAAGGAACTTGGTGTACAGCATGCCAAACCGCGTAAACGCAGTAATGGAAGCACGAGGAGGTAATACGAAGTATTGAAATTCAAGAAAATCGTCATAAAGTTCAAAAATTTCATGTTTCCTATTTTTGTTTTAAGGAGAGATCAGCAGTTTTTTTTCTTTATGTAATTTTGTGTAAATAAAATGTATGGTGACTCATATTTTTTTAACTTTCATTTAAGGAGTATTAAATTGTCTATTAAATACAGTTTATTGCATTAACCTAGCATTCTTACTTTCCGAGATTTTTTGGATTCTTTGAGTGACCCGGATTCATTGCTCTCGAGTGTAGCACCGACTTCAAATAGATGAGCGGGTAACGCTTACAATAATTATATTAATTTATTTTTCGCTTTTGATTGCTTATTTGGTTTTGAAGTCGGTTTAATTTTTTTTGAAAAATAATTTATTTTCAGATCTTTTCATCTTTGCTATCATTGAAACTGGAATGATTAAAAATTCATTGCGTTTCCGACTCGTATTTTAGATAAAATAGAACGTATGAAATATAATCCAGGTTCTATGAATTCCGTGCTAGAAAATTACATTATGTTTCTGTGCAAAATCCGACGTTTTCGTTGGCAGCCCCTGCCCCTGCTGCATACAATTGAATTATTTAAGGGATTATGACATTAAATTGCCCAGTGGGGGCGAGTTTAGCGTAACACAACGTGAATAGACCAGGCCAATGTAGCCCCTACTTTTGGGATAGGTAAATACGATACCGATATCCAGATTTATACAAAACAATAATCTGTAACATATATATTTATATAACAAGTTAAATAAAGAATATGGGGTTATAATTATGGGTAACAATCAACCTAAAAAATATTAAAGTTATGGTGGCAAGAAATCGATTATGAGGGCATCGCAGACATTCTAACTTTTTAAAATAAAAACCAATTGTAGGGAGCGAGCTGTGCTGGTTATATTAGTTGTAGGCAATTGGATTTGATGAAAACACTGAGAGTTCACACACTTATTAATTTTTATTCTTGGCTTCACACATTACAATTCCAACATCTTGCACGAAGTCTCATTTTGTCCCATAGACAATTAGTATAATAATATTATGATAGATTATAGATTTACGTTGGGCTGCCAACACCATTAACTGTAGGTTCTCACATTAGAGCATAAAGTTTTTTACCTGGTCAATTCTAACATATTTTTTCTTGTTTACTCTTTAAGATTAAACTGTACCTATCTAACTCCCTCAACAACAATGAAAACAAAACCAGTTAAGAATAAAGTGTAAAAAAAACATTCTAAAATTATAAACCTACCAGAGTTTCTTGCCAATTCTTCTCTGTTTGGTCGCGTTAGGAATTGGTGAAAATTTTAATGAAAGAAAAAAACGTATTTTCAGTTGATTTGATTTGATTTAAAATACTTTTAATATTGTCTGGTAAGTAATTTAATTTAGTTTCAGCCAATCATTGATCTGTCATTTACTAAAGTACCTAGCCATAATAATTTTTATACACATGTTATGGGAGAAGCTACTGAAATAAAGTTATCATTATTTCAAGAACCTATGGATCTATTATGAATTATACCACTGTAATTTATTGACAAATTATTCAGTAAGTATTTGTATTTGTGACTGATGCAAGAAAGCTTCTTACGTAGAGATGAAGTATCATCATCATCATCATCATCAGCCTGTAGCAGTCCACAGCTGGACATAGGCATTCCCCTAATGAGCTCCATTACGCCCTGTTCTGAGCTCGACGCATCCAGCTTCTACCATAATAGATTAAGTATGCTGACTATGTGTGCACATAAAATTTAAATAAATACTCTAAAATAATACGTAAAATATGAATGTGCAGATGACTTGGTACAGGTCAACTATCTACACTATCTAATATTATAACCTCGAGGGAATACCTACCTACGTACTCAGGATATTACAGTCAAGATATTCATTAGTAAGTGGGTAGGTAACATGCTTCCGTGTAGAAAAGTTGGCGGAATTACACACATTAAATTCCGATTTACCGTTTTACGAATGGAATGCATTGTAGGTCGTTGCCAAAGTTATTATAATGGCTCCAACCGACATTGTTACAGCTAAGTTGTCATTTCTGATGTTCATCCTTTTAATCACAATTTTAATGAAACCAAATAGGTTTTAAAGTGGATATTGCACAACAACACTAGCCTATATCAGTCCACAGCTCAACGGCCTCCTTTAATAAGAAGGGGGATATGCCCATAATCCCTACGCTGGACATGTGGGTTGGGGATCGCGTTGCACAGTTTCTCGCACGGCCGATAATGCTGCTCGTCGGCGATCAGGGATTTTGGCTGTGCCGGAGTTAGGCTGCGCTATGCCGCAATCAGCCGGCAGCCAGAGCCTCGTTTGTTAGTTAGCAGGGTGCACCACGGGCAGGTGAAGCCGAGAAGTTGGCTTGATTTCCGAAGGTAGTAATTAGAACCTCTTAGATACACCTCAATAACCTTAATATTGAACATCCCATTCCTATTCTTTTTATTATGCTTCCATGTTATCGAATAAAAAACGGCTAAAACGCCATATTTCGGTTCTTATGAGGTTTTAAATATAAATGCCGGAGACTTTCCGACGCCTTATACAAATATTATTAAGCATAAGGCGCAACGCGCACAAATAACACGTCTCTTGATATCACTTATTTTTGAAACGTGTGTAACTGGCATAATATATAAAATATATGGATATTAGGTATGATCCTCGGGAGGATATGTCAAGAGCATTCTAAGGGTTCTCCCACAGGCGAAAACTTACATCTTAACTCTTCAAACTCATTGATAGAAGCACTTTGCCCATAATATACTCGTAAACATGCTCACGAATGGGCAACGTCCATGAATGAATATAAAAAGGCAAATTATTTAATATTTTTTATCTACCAAGGAGTTTTATTTAGTCAGATTCAATATTTTCTCGTTGAATCGTAATGTTATGAATGTAACCGCTCATTAAAATTTTTGCTGATACGGTATTTGTAAAACAAACCGTGAATCGCTTTTAATTTCGAGTGTAGCACGGTGAAATTAACCTACTTATTCGAGCATAAGCGCAGTTAATTTACTAGATTACCGTTTGTGTGAGACAATTAGCCGTGAGCTAACTTTATGCGGCTTTGGAAAAAAAATACCGAAGTAAAAAGCTGGGAGCAAAACGACTACGTACACTTTCCATCGGGCGAGTGAAGCAGGGCAATTACGTTAGTCCTCCTACCGCGCTCCGCTCAAACACTCGGCCTTTCTTTCATTTTCAATCACCATTATGTCGAGGATTCTTATTTTCCTGCTTATTGTAATTGAGATTGTTTATACGACGGAGTCCATTTCTCTTTGACCTAAGCCGTAAGCATTTTTATAAGAGAAAAAGTTTGCTTCGCATTTTGCCAAAGAAAAATTTAAAAAACAGTTTATTGTAACACTACTTTGCAGTGCTAAGCAGCCTACAATTTTATTCGAATCGGCCAGGAAAGCTGATTTGTCTACATAGGGGCTAGCGAGGCACTTCTAACACCTTTGTACAAATTGCACAATCCATGCGTTTTTGCATTCGGGGCACGTAAGCCCCGCAAACACAGGACTCTCGTTGCTTGCGATAGGATCCCCGCTGTAATCTAACTGCTTTACATAGCTTTATAGCACTCGTTAGCCGATTCTGTGAGAGCAATATGAGAAATCGGACACTAAAGAGTTTTGTACTTGTTTTATCCTGATCAATACGATTTTATTTTTCGTTCATTTTATGTAGAGGTACAATAGAAGTTTCTTTTTAGAATGATATTTTTATAACGTTCGACTGTAGGTAAACTATACTTTCTAGAGAAGAGAGTAATTCTATTTCCAACTAAATACATATATAAAACTTGACTGAATGTGCTATGCCAAGTCACAGAGACTAAAACAAATGGACGTTTCTTGCACAGTCATATAATCATAAGGAGCAATGTAGAGATGCACTAAGAAATCAACTTCTAAGGGTAAGCTGAGATGTAAGTTGAAAACCTTCTAGCAATCAATATTGCGTGATAAATTTAACTCACAGAATACTGTGAAAGAAATAGTTATCTACTAAACTTAATCTTTTGGTTATGCCGATCTATAATGCTGCTTATTTTTGCAAAACGGCTTTGTGGTGTGTCCCGTATTTTGTCTCCCAATGCCAATTGCATGACGAAAAAGCGGACTTGGTCTGGCTTTTTGATAGTGCAACTACACGGCCATACACGGGCAGCTTGAAGCGGCCAGTATCGACTGCTTCAAGCTGCGACTGCATAGTGAACTTCAGACTTCGCGCTCTTCATTCCACGTCGCGCACGCTTCGTTTTTTATTGAGAACAATTGAAATTGCTAACTGCTCGAGCAGTTATCAATGGCAGCTTCAAGCTGTTCGACTCTGACTACAAGAGCGGTCCGTGTATGTTGATAACGAGGTATAACTGCTCGAGCAGTCAGTTCGCACTACTGCAGACTTACTTTAGAGCAGTTCGACCAGCAATCATATTTTTGGTGTATAAAATGTATGACATACGTTCTCTGATCGGAGACTGGCTGGAAAAAGCTCAGGTCAAGAGTTCCCTGCACCAACGAGCATGAACGAAGAATGTGATGAGAGATAGAAGCAAGAGGTATGCCAGTATCGTAGAAAGTGGAGATCCGTGGTCTCTGCCAACCTCTACGGGAAAGAGGCGTAACTTTATGTATGTATGTGAACAATGAAATCATTTTGTTATTTACCTGAGTTCAAGAACGAAACTAGTTCATTTTAATAAGTATAATACTTTTTATATTGACTTTGTTCTGAAATATTATAAGCTCTATTTAGAGTTTAAAATACGGTAGAAATTCCAACACTAATTTTAATTTTGCTCTGTTAATAACTCACTGTGAAGAATATTGCCGAAACCTAAATAGAGTATTAAAGAAACGTTTAAAGTACACGGGAACAATTACTACACTCGATATTTTTAGCGCCGCTGCCGCAATATTTTCTTACATATAACAAATAATACAGATCTTCATGCTATCACGCGATCGTCTAACATTGTAATGTGTTTTTTTCTAACCTATGCATATGCAGTTATGTTACCTATGGTTATATGATGTGTTCCACCACACCACACCAGCCTATATGAGTCCACTGCTGGACATAGGCCTCCCCTAATAAAGGGGGATATGGCCATAATCCCCACGCTGGGCATGCGGGTTGGGGATCGCAGGACACAGCTTCTCGCACCGCCGGCGCTGCTGCCCGTTGGCGGCTAGGGGATTTAGCTGTGCCGGTGTTAGGCTGCGCTATGCCGCAATCAGCCGGCTGCCAGAGCCTCGTTTGTTAGTTAGCAGGGTGCACCACGTGCAGGTGAGGTTGGCTTGGGTTCCGAAGATAGGGGTTGTAAACCCTTACACCCCTTGATGTGTTCAAAAACCTACAATTAGATATTTTTGTGAAAACAGACTGAAAATTTTACATAGATTCACTACCAGTATCGTACCCTTATCTATTCCAATTCTTTATTTAGTCTAGTCTATCGAATTGCCAAAAACTTAAGGCCTGTGTTTCAATCGTTACTGTTGTTATACTTTAAAAAAGCGCGTAGCTTTGCACATGTTTCGAATTCGTATCGTATTCGAATTTTACTGAGTCTATAGATAAATGAAAAATTTTCCCTAGGTTAATACCAGCTGCTCTCGTTGTATCTGTCGCAACAGAATAAAATTAGGTCTCTTGTTGACTGGAGTTAATGAAATGCAAACAATTCTCGAGTAAATTCTGCTGCTAACCATTTACAAGTAACTCGACCACTCAATGGTTACCATCGAGTCATAAACTATATTAAGCTAGGTTGCCTTTGTGTCAAGTATGAACCTTTGCGTAAATTTCTGTCCTCATTGCTTACAAAAAATCGAAATACCTATTTATGACATTTTTGTTTTTCGTTATTGAAATCACACCTACTTATCATAAATGCGAGAGTTTGTGTAGGTACTTGTGCAAATAATATCAATAAGGTCTGCAAACCTGGGTTCGTTTGTAATAATTATCATGAGTCTTAATATAGGTATTCTTAATATAACAAATTTACCTACTATCTATAGATAGATATAACTGTACCTACCCTTAAACCACAAGTAAGCAGAGCTTGTGTTATAATAAATTAGGTTTATTAATTTGTATTTGTGATGAAAACCAATGATTTATTTTGTACCACTTTCGGAAATATTCTGCTTCAGCCGACTTTGTCATGTCTTCAATATTCGTTCATACCTGTAAGTATAGTATTTATAAGCTAACAGGTACGGTATTTTTGCTCTTTGGTTACTCAAAGCTCTTCATTCAGTTCAGTGTTTCTGATATTTTTATTTTTATTTGAGTGTACGACTACATTCTTAACTTCTTGTTTGGCTAAAAGCAAAATAATCCTACTAATAGTATAAAGGCACATTTATGAAATGTGATGAACATGAGAATATGTATTATGACTGTTCCTTCTAGCCAAAATCACTGAACGTATTGAGCTGGAAATAATTACTTAGTTCTCGACCAGGAATAACATAGGGTACTTTTCATCCAGCTATGACAAGAGCGAAACCACGGGCGGAAGCTAGTAAATTAGAAGCCGCGTCGACAACGTGAAATTGCGACGAGTTATGTCAAATCATGTCTTCTGACATGATTTGTTCAAGAGACATTTGTTCAATTCGTTCAAGAGTTCCATTACATGTTTTCTGTTATCATATCAGCCAGCGACAAAAGTATATTTATTTATTTATTAAAGTATATTGAATTGACACTAGATTTTAAAACTGCTATATTTCTGTATCAAACTTCTGACTAAAGGAGAATGCCATGAACCCGTACCAATTGCGTCAAAACCGAACGTATCCCATAAAATGTATTATATTTTATAAATGTCAATAACATTTTCTTTAGTTTTACTCACCGACGGGATTAATAATCGAATAAAAATATATTTTGTTGATTTGGTTTCCGCCGCACGCCGCCATTAGACCGCAACAACCAATTATATATACGTTACTATGGCAACAAACATTGATGTAAAGTGTTACTATGGCAATCCCTCATTTTTAATTAATTTGACAGTAGAATCAACTAAAAACTTATTGGAGATTTTTTTGACGCACTCACTTTAGTCATGGTACCGAGCGCCATACATCAGACGGCATTCTCCTTTTCATGCCAAATTTAAAACGGAGAATGCAAATTTTGTTGTTGTTTAATTCATAAAAGTCTTAAATTAAGAGGCATTTTAAAGTTATTAAAGATTTATTATAAAACACATTTTTTAATCGACGGACGGTGGCTTACTCCCAGAGTTCCACGACTTAAGTACATAAATTTACAATTTAAATATGAATATTTTTACAAAATAATGTTCTAAGTGTTTAGTTTGGGCTAGTTAAAAGGGTTAGTACTTACAATAAACGAAATCTTACACGAACTCAAACTCCAGCAAGTGAGTTTATCGAAGTTCGTAATCATTGAACAAGCACGCGCTGAATTTGGGGCCGGTTTACGTAGTTAGCGGGCAACGCAACGCCCCACAACACAACACAACGCAAATTCGTTTCAGCAATCACGGACGTGTACGTTCAAAATCTGATTTACCGCTGATTTGTGGTCAGGTGCGGCTGCGTTCGTGTCACTAGGTACATAGGTACGCTGCTGTATTCCAAATACATGAGCCACATAAATCACTGGATTTGACTTCACGTTTGAAGCCTTCAGCCCTTATCCTGAATAAGTCTGAAAGTAGTGTGGATGTCAATTTTTATATATAAGTTTACCAAAGACTAGCCAGATTCTACCAAATTATAACCCAGAATATATTTAGGTTATTTAATTTATCTGCTATACAGGGTGGGGCAAAATTTTACCTCATTGCTACCTTTTCTTTTGTAGTTAAAAGGTTTTGTTCTGAGGAACTTTAGGTTTATTTTGATTAAAAATAATGGCATTTTCAGATTTATGAAAAAAAATAACAGTCAGCCCAGAAAATGACATAATTGTCAAAAAAAAAACAAGTTGATCTCAACAGACTCATTTTAGTTTCCCAACAGGAACATTTTTCCCAAAGTAACTTACCAAATCAAATCGTAAGATTTAGAAAATTAAAAAAGTTTTCTATAAAATTTCTATGAAACATCATTCGCCATAACATTTTATTTATTAATCTTGTAAGTGATACTGTCATTGTTATTTTAATTTGTTTATTTTGTTCTGTTAATGTATTCAATTTGTAATTTTTAATCTTAATTTATTTATTTTGATATTTTAATTTATTCATTTCGTTTTAATTAACTTGTCCCCGGCCATTTTGAAAGTCGTGACAGAAGAGAGGTTATTTTGTATGTTCAATTATTACTTTACTTTTATCGACTTAAAGTCTGAAATAAGCTGCCCGCAATGAGGTAAAATTTTGCCCCACCCTGTATAGCTGATTTTACAATAGGTACTCATCTACTCTGGTACAAACTAAGCCTCATTTGAACAAAAATTACCAAATCTTTATCTTTATTGTTCGCAGGGGCATAATATAAACCATTTCAAGATCAGACAGGTCATCGTTTTATGATAATGAAAGTATGTAGTCTACACAAATCAAGTCTCAATTCACAAGGAAGCGTATTGTCTCGTTACCGAGAAAGCATTCGTATCTCGAGAACGACGTTTACAGAACTGTATAAATAATGGCTTAGGTACCTACTTTACTTCATACAAATTCAAAGGCGTCTTAATAAATGTACTGTTATATACTGTGTATATAACAGTACATTTATTAAGACTGTACTGTAATATATCAATCATGTGGTTCCTATAACACAAGCTCTGCTTAGTTTGGGGCTACATGATGCTGTGTGATAGTCCAGCAATATTTATTTATTTATTTATTTATAAATGTATCGTTTCGTGAGTTTGTCAGAATATTGTTAAAGTGTTGATCTTGGTTTTTTTTTAAACAGAAACACGTAGGTGTACTGCAAATCAATATAAAGCAAAAATAAAATAAACACAAAACATACATACTAAAGAAACGATATTAGTTAGACAAACATATTTATGATATTGGCACAGGGTATGTTAGTTAACTTTGATTGATCGATTAGAGATGAACGTGTATAAGCCAAAGAGATTGGATAGAAACTAGGTACTATCTCTATGGTTTTAGCCAAAAGTTGTATTTGATAAAACTTGCCTGCTATTTATTATACATGTTTGCCCAAGCATCAATGTTTCCGTATGGCGCTGAAGGTCTCCAACATGGCTAAGCGACTAAAAAAGCCGGGGCCAACATCTTAACGTGCCTTGCGAAAGCACGGAAGCGCTCAGATCTCAATGCCATTAAACGGTCACCCATGCAAGTGTTGACTTGGCGGGGTGTTGCTTAACCAAAATGATCTGCTAAGGAAACCGAAGCCACGCCACAAGCGCTGGAGGTTCAAATGTTATATAGCTTTACAAACTGTCGAACCTATTTCATTCAGAAGTATCCCAAAGTCCAAGTTTGACAGGTGTTTTAACAAATCCTAGAGATTGTACTTGTGATCCTGACACAAACTAAATTTCCTTTTGAAGAGAGCGAGCACATAGTGAACTACAAACATGTACCTACCGTGAAGCAAAGATTTGATCTGAACGATCGAGAGGATTAGGTTAGTCACTTACTCTCTCAAAAGAAGCGCTCCATGATAAAAATGAAAAGATATACAAAATCTGTGTCTTCTCCACATTTTCACAGTTTTCTAAGATCAAAGAACACCTAAAGCAATTTAAAAACAATATTTTCAATACCGATTTTAAAATATACTAGGCATACAATTATCTTTTTTGTAGAAGCGCTCTATAATAATAATAAAAAGATATACAAAATCTGTGTCTTCTCCAGTTTTCCAAAGATACCTAAGATTAAAGGAATACAGGTTAGTTTGTTGCGAACATTAAGTGCCACACTAAACTTTTCAATGAACAATCTTCAAAAGAAAGAGAGCAATGAAAATAACGGTCTAACTTTCAGAAATCATTTACGTAAAAGATATTAAGGAGCGATTATTGGTTATTGAGCAAAAGTTTCTTTGTTCGACTCATAATAACAAAGTTTTCAACAAATCGTATTTTCACGAAAGTTTTTTTTCGTTGCGTTGGGTCTACGGTTGTAGTTGGCATTTTTAGAATAATTAGTAGAGAAGGAAATTGAAATACAAATTCAATTTATTTGACTAGGTTATCATTTTATAATCAAATAATTTAATCTAAATCACTTTCACTTTCCAACTCCGGTAGGGCGATCACGAATATTTCAATTTTTATCGTAAGCGTAACGAAAAATTTTTGTCAACCTATTAGAAAAAAAATTGTTAATAGGGTGCCTTTTTTATTTTTTATGTCGGTTCGATACCCAAGTCAGGCAGTTTATTTTACAAAATTATGTGAATACAGTTTACCTGTACAATAAAAAATAAGTGTGTGAGTTAAATTTCCTACTTATCTTCAATATTTTTGTATTTTCCCTCTGTACCATTGGGTTGGACGAACATTGTAAGATCATGTTTGCATGCATCATGTTTATGTTCGTGTTTTGAACCCGCAACCTTCTGCGTCTCAATTTGACCACATCTTTTATCCATTGGATATAGCCTTCTGAAAAATTTCACCATTTCTTTAAAATACCTTAAAGTACTTTTAAAGTGAAAGAAGTGGGACACATGTAGTGCTTCGGCAAGTGTCCCGGGAATATCCTGGAGGAAATTCGAGTTACCCGTCAAACAGAGCCGGTACACAACAAAGCCATTACCACGAGCGGGCCCAATCTTATTTCCTAAGTTTAGGAATCGAAAAGTTCGCTTACAAGAGGTACGTAACTTTTGAAAACTTTGTTCGGCCATTTATTGCGAGTTCTTGTTAAGTTGGATGGATTATAATTACAACCTAATTGTACGAGGAGACCCTTGTTTTTAAGGTTTTTTGGTTATTTTCAAATGGGAGAATTATAGAGGCATTGCCCAATAAGCTTAGTACGTTCAAGTTCAGCCCTGTTCACAATCTCTTTCCGATGCCAGCCAATAGGATCTGCCAGAGAAATTGCAAGTTAATTGTCATTCGGCACCATAAGGTCACGATCGGTATTTTGATTGCGTCCGCAATGGATGCCCAAATCTGATTTACTGTGATTTGCGGTCGCGGTGACCCGACGCAAAATATGCATATCACATTATTATCATAGTACTATCACGCTTTCCGCCCATTTTAACGTAGCCTATGCAATACAATTTCAATTTATACTGAAACACTATAAGGAAAAAAAATATTAAATAAATACTTTATTCTATGCAACTCTTATGTAGATATTGCACACAATATTGCACACAAAAACACTATTTTTTACCTTCTTTACATGATGTAAGATGCGAAATAGTTTGATTGATTAACAAACCTTCCTGGAGCTAGGTCCATCGATCAAAACCAGGTAGAACGTAGAAGCAATCTACAAAGATAAAGGCTGCTGATGAATAAATCAATAAATCGAAGGGAGAGTGGAGGAGTCGATTGAATATATTATCTGTTGCCATAAATGCGCTAATGTTGGAGAATTTAATCAGGGGCTAAGGCGTGGAAGAAAGCGTTCGTCTCGATTTACGAGCAAAAGCTTCCGCTTTTGGAGTTCGCACGGAACAGCAACGATTTTAGAACATAACAATTTTAACATAACAACCCTATTAATTTCTTCAGACTTATGAAATACTTACACAGGAAAGCGCACATTATGCATCTTAAAAAGATGAAATATGACCTGTTATACAAGCCCTGAAAGACAGAGCAAGGTAATTCCAGCAACATTTGAGCGAATGCAATTAAGACAATTATTTTGTACGTTTAATCTGCATTACAAGAGAATCTTCTCCACGGGGCGCCTCCAAACAAAATTGCGTGTGGCTTAAGTTTATGATGAGGCTTTCAGAGAGATCGCCCAATTTGCCTTTCAGATATTTAGGCTTCCCTCGCTTGAGAGATTATGGCTCATAATATCTAAGGGTCGTTGTTGTAGCTCACTAAAATTTAATTTGTGACAAAGAACGAGTACTGGGACCACGTCGAGCGCCTGGCTCGACCGACCGTGCAAAGTAATGATCACATGAAATCCCAGATCAAGAATTAAGAGCACTTTTGTTTTAGTAAACCGAGCGGAATAATAGCTGAAGTTTTGCGTCGCTATGCCGACAAATGATTTGATGGGCTTCATCAGCAATCGAGAGGGCGCGTGTAATGTTTCGTTTCGGCCTAATGAAAAACTTGAATGAAAACGCCGAACCGATGCCGATGTGGGTACTCTATTGAAATAAGATTTCAGACTGTTTTTGTGAGGCAAGTCAGAAACAGCGCTGCAACCTTCTTATACCCTTTATGGGTTACATTTTGTCGGGTGAAGCCCTGAATAGGCGGCCAGTCTCTTTGATGTTATTGAAAGAGAAAATGCTTATCGCACCATCGCCCGTAAATAGCCGAGTGGGTGTCGAATTTCTCTACACATGGTACGAAAACACACTTATCCTTTCTACTTAAACTGTTTTCACATACGCTCTAGTACATTGAAACTGTTCGCCTGAGTCTATGCCTTTTGAAGGTGCCGACAGGTATTTATTACAAGGCTGGCGCCGAGGTGTTGAGTAAGTATACGTATTCTTTATGGTTCTCTTCAACACTTTGCGGGATTGTTACAAGTTGAGCAGATATTTTAAAATCATAAAGTTGTGTTACTGACATATAGATTTTTAGGGTTCCGTACTCGAAGGGTGCCTACCACACCAGCCTATATCAGTCCACTGCTGGACATAGGCCTCCCCAAACTAAGGGGGATACCTATGCTTATAATCCCCCACGCTGGGCATGCGGATTCGTGATCGCAGAGCATGAGCCGGTTTTTTTAAAGATTTTACTATAAGAGTACCTATCAAAGATGCTAGGACTAATTTTCTTATCCGTAGCATTCTGTACATTATTTATTCTAACATGGGAAATAATATATTATGTAAGTATCTTGTATAATGCTTAATTACGAGAATACAAGATATCGCGTGAGCAAAAATAATTTAAACTATTAACATAGGTCAATCACATTCTTATATTTATTATTATGTTATTATACATATCCATCAGGCTGAGTAATTAGATCGTTTCCCCAAACTCGTTAATTCCGCGTAGCAAACTTTCCAATCGCATTTTTCCCCACTCAAATTTCTACCCATTCAACCTTTTTTATCAGTCGCTTGATTCTATATTCTCAAATATGGCCAACTGATATTAATCACAATTTTATTATTTCTTATGCGATATTGTTCCTATACCAGGATTGGATGCGTCGAGCTGAGGACAGGGCGCAATGGCCCTCATTAGGGGAGGCCTATGTCCAACAGTGGACTATAGGCTGATGATGATGATGACTAATGTCATGTTTATCAGAAAAAGATATCATAAAGAAGGCTTAGGAAATATAAAAAGTTTTAGAAAAAAGTTTTAGTACCTAAGAAATAAACATATTTGGGAAAAAACGACTGGTAAACTTCTGGTATAGGAACAATTTTGCGTAAGAAATAATAATAATGTGATAAATATCAGTTGGCCATATTTGAAAATATAGAAGCAAGCGAATGATAAAAAAGGTTGAATGTGTAGAAATTCGAGTGGAGAAAAATGTGAATGGAAAGTTTGCTACGCGGAATTAACGAGTCTGGAGAAACGATCTAATTACTCAGGCAATAATATTTTACTTTTAAAAAAAAAGTATGACATTCATCAAAATTTTCTCTTTCAAGTGTACTCTATTTAAAATGTATAAGGTGTTAGATAGGGATGTGTAGCGTCACCGTGGATGTTTAATCTATTCATGGATAGTTGCTTGCATGATTTGAAAGAAATTGAATGTGGATTGAGGATGAACGAGTTGCTCGTCAAATGTTTTCTCTACGCTGATGATCAATGAATACTTGCATCGTCGGAGGAAGAGTTGCAGGAGATGGTAACTATTATGCATGAAGCTTTTCAGAGAAAAGGAATGAAAGCGATTGTATACTAAACGAGGGTAATGCTTTTTGAAAGGGATAAATGTATGTCATCATGTAATATAATGATAAATGGAGAAAGAGTGGAACAAGTGAAAGAGTTTGTGTATTTAGTAACTTTGTTCACAAGAGATGGAAAGCATGAGGAAGACATTGAAAGGAGAGTGAATGCTAGCAATCGAGTGGGGCGTTGCACGATTTTATGAGCAGCCAGAAAGTGTCACCAACAGTCCTCTGAGTGTTGGTGCCGACACTGATGTATGGTAGTGAAAGCTCGGTATGGCAGAAGAAACACCAAAGTAGAATTAATGCTGTAGAAATGAGAGCTCTGAGAAGTATGTGTGGTGTGACTTTAAGAGATAGAGTGCGGAATAGTGTGATAAGAGAAAAATATGGAGTGAATGAAGATATTGTGACAAGGATTGAAAAAGGTATGCTGAGGTGATTTGGGCATGAACAAAGGATGGATGAAAGAAGATTGACGAAAAAAGTATATGAGGCAAGTGTGAATGGGGTAGTTGGAAGGGGAAGAGCTCGACGTACGCTCTGTGATCAAATCGGCGACGTGCTGGAAAACCCATGTCAGGAGTACCCTAAACCGACGAGCATGTATGAAGAATGTGATTTGAGTGAATGAAGCAAAAGAGGTTTGCCAGGATTAGCAAGTGGAGATCCGTGATCTCTGCTTACCCCTCTGGCAAAAAGGCATGACTGTATGTATGTAAAAATTCTAACTATTTATTGACTCTGTGAAAAACAATAAACAATAATAAATATTTTTTATTGAACTTGGTGCAACGGCAGCATCATATCGCGTTCTTTTTTCTCGTTTCACCCGCTTATTTTAAATCTCTTTTACTCAACCAGATCTTAGCGTCACCTTATACCTATTTATTGTATATGGATGTACATAGGTACTCTTCATCTTCGTATGGCCCACTAGCCAACTCTGGTGTCAGAGCTTTTAGACCATCCAAGCCTCCGACAGGGCCGAACAACTGAAAAACCAGGACCTACATCTTAACGTGTGTTTCGAAGCACTCAAATCTAAAAGTCACTAAACGGTCACCCATCCAAGTAGTGACTGCAATGAGTATTGCTTATCCAAGGTGATCTGTTCAGACACCGAATTAAGCCACGCCACGAGCGTTTTGGTACTGTTAAGTTTAAACTGAGGTTATGAAAAGTAATAAAACTACTAATCAAAATAGATATTAGTTTAATAGCTTCCGCCCGCGGCTTTGCTCGTAGTACGAGGATAAAAAGTAGTCTATGTGTTAATCCAGGTCATAAGCTATGTACGTATAGGTATTCCAAATTTCAGCAAAAGCCGTTTCATTAGCATTAGCATTTATAATATTAGTGTAATTAGTGTGATGTGAAATATAGCAACAGTAGATAATAAATGTAATAATTTCCGAAACTGACTTTATTGGAGAGGTAATAACGCTCTTTGCTATCATAGGCACTTGACGTGAATCTTTGGATTAAAAAGTTAATGGTGTGGAAGAAGCTGGCGGTTAAAATAAATCGGCGACGTTCCATTTCCTGCAGTAAGTAACGCGACCTCATGAATCCGCTTCAAAATTGAATTCGCGATAGTTAGTTTATCATACGAATATCTCGTTTATTAAAATCTGTAAGCTCGTGAATTATTTTGTTATGTTTATGCTCTCTGGTATGTCCAGTTTTTTTTGTCGGGTTCCGCACCCAAAGGGTAAAAACCGGACCCTGATACTATGACTCCACTGTCCGTCTGTCTGTCTGTCTGTCTGTCTGTCTGTCACCAGGCTGTATCTCATGAACCGTGATAGCTAGACAGTTGAAATTTTCACAGATGATGAATTTCTGTCTATAAAAACAAATACTAAAAACATAAAATTCAATTGAATAAATGGCTACATAGAAAATGCTTTTATTCAATAAATAAATATTTAAATTATAGGGATATAGAGAAATTAGAGTATCTTTATTGACAATAAATTATTTTGAGTTTAATTTTATTGTAATTGCGTAATTTTAATGTTTTTTATTCTATTAATTGTCTTATAATTGTATTTATTTTCTTATTACTAATTTGATTGTATTTGCATGCCTATTAGGTAGAATATAATTGGACATTAACTTAATTTAAGACCTAAAATTGTGACATATATTCTGGCAAGTAAATATATTTTATCTTAATCTTTTATAATAAAATAAATATTTAAGTGGGACTCCCATACAATGGTACGGAACCCTTCGTGCCCGAATCCAATTCGCACTTGGCCGGTTTTTAACTGTAAAATATACCTTGTTGTTTCTAAACCGCACATTCCCAGTGCTGGGCATTGGTCTCCTCTCGAGTATTCCAGTCTTATGCCTGGTAGTATCTGTGTTAGTTATTGGTATTGTGATATAATTTTCCGCCAAAGAAGCATAAAGTAAAATGTCGGCAAAAAAATGGCAATAAAATGGCTACATCCCATATAGTCATCATCATCATCATCATCATCCCCGGCCATTGGATGTCCATTTTTGAACGTAGGCCTCTCCCATTCCCTTCCATGCACGACGGTCAGTCGCCTTTGCCATCCACTGGTAGCCCGCGTATCCTTTTATGTCGTCCACCCATTCATTTCGGTGGACGACCCCTTGGTCTTCTATTCGTCCACGGTCTCCTTTCGAGGACTCGTCTCGTCCATCGACTTCTATCAAGTCTAGCAATATGACCAGCCCAACTCCACTTTCGCTCTGCAATTACTTTGACCAAGTCTCTCAATTTAGTTGTCCGTCTCATCCATTCGTTTCCATCCCATATGGTAAACCTACTTAAATGTTTAATCTACAATAACGTTGTATTTAGTTCATTGAAATGGTATTACTAGAATTTAATGTATGAAGTGTAGGTTAGGTTAGATACTAAAATGCAAAAATTCTTATTTTAGATCAGTTGGAAAAGTCCTAGGAAACCCTACCTTTAGTTAGGACAAATTACAGACATAATTCATTTATTATTAGAGCCTGTAGATCATTTAACTCCTTAGCAAGGGCAAGTTCTGAAGTAGATATCTTTAACACTTCAACAAAGGTGTCGATACATGTCTCGCTCGCACTATTCAACATTTTTGAAGATAAAAAATCACTGAATGTAGTTATGGAAAATAGCAAACCTTCACGGCCTCGAAAATAACAATACAAAGGTACAGCAAGAATATCATGTTGAACCCAACATGTTTTCCTACAAAAAATTTGCATCAAAATTGATCACATTGGTACGAGTTTTTTGTAAGAAAACATGATAGAATCATAATGATATTACTGCTGAACCTTTGTATTGTTATTTTCTAGGCCGTGAAGGTTTCCTATTTTGCATAACTATATGATTTTATATCTTCAAAAATGTTGAATAGTGCGAGCGAGATGGAGATTTGACATGTATAGTTGCCTTAAAAACTTACTTAGCGACAGCATCTTTAATAATAATGAGATTGAACACATTATTCCTGGTGAGTAAATGTGTGTGTGGGGTGTCTTTATTATATACACCTTCCTTCATTATTCTTCGTATATGTGGTCTAACTGTTTTCACATTAATGTTTATTTTGTATTTATCTGTCTGCGGAAACTTATAATTGGTCTTCCTATATATGTAGCTTTAAGTAGCTGCATATAGCTATTTAATTACTTTTAGTATGTATCTAGATGTTAGTTTTCCTAAAATTGAATATATAAATAGATAAAAAAATGTTCTGACAAGTCAATCATGTCTGAACATTTTTTTTATCTATTAGACATTTTTTTATTATTAGCATTTTTTTATTATTAGATTATTAGGTACAAATATAGATCAATATACTGACAGTGTGTGCTATAATATTATTAATAAATATCTTTTGATAACAATTAACATTTAACAAGCAAAGTTTGGTGGCAAGTTTAAATCTCGTGTTTCGACGTTATTTGGCAAATTAATTCTGAAACTTTATCTTTGAACACGCGAGAAAGATGTTTGCGCAGCGGAGTTTCTTACTTGATAATTCGTCAATTTGTATAGATTACGATATGCTCTGCACAAACTCGAGTGACCTTATTACGATTTTAGAGAACTTTTCTCAGCTTGTTTAATTACATGGGTAAGTCCTATTATAACAATACCTACCCTGTATACCTACTTCAGAAAGTTGTGAGAAAATTTCTGCTTACGTAGAAATTAAAAACATGTATAGAAATGCTATGTACCACCTTATGAATCATTCGATGAGCATCTGTTAATGCATTATAGTTTGACATAGAACTAAATTCCATACAATATCTTATTGCAGGTGACTTGCAGGTATATAGTATGGAATGAAACTGGAATTCATTCGAGCAATACTTTGTCGCGGTACCTCGGTGTGATTGATTTTATATTAGTACTAGCTTCCGCCCGCGGCTTTGCTCTCGGATATGATTTATAAAAAAAAAATCTAGATAGGAAAATCGGTCCAGCCGTTTCAGAGGAGTGCGACCACAATCACCGTGACACGAGATTTAAGACAAAAAAAGTTATGTTCAATTATACGTCTGATACAAAAAATCGTAGGTACGTTGCGTTTTCGTTGAAAATTTAAACGTCGTTATGGTCCCGCCACGTAGCGTCTTTCTCCGCCATACCACGTTGTGTTAACGAAAACTACGAAAGGTATCAGGATACGGTTAATTGGGGAAAAAATATGATCTAAAAGATGACATTTTGTAAGTGTCTACTTCAAATATTTATGAGTTATACCCAATTCAAAGTAAAACTGTGCAACACAAAAAGTACCAGTGCTGTACCACGAATATTATCAGAATACAGTTTTTTTTACAAGATAGAATGAAAAAACTTCGACGAAGTATCACACATTCATTCCACTTTTTAATGAATAGGTGCTTTAGACAGAGTATTTTATAATACCGGTTACGTGAAAATTATTCCGTTTTTATAAGTATTTTTTTATTTTTTTACAATGCAAAATGTATGTTCGACTATGTTTTTTTACATACAGCTGGTTTTTCTATATGTTGCAGTTCTATATTAGCATTAGCTAAAGACAACCAATTACTTTGTCTTGTGGCATGGAAAAATAAATCCTCGTTAGTTTTTTGGACACCCAGATATGTTAAGTACGACTTTGATACAAGATATTTTTATTTTCATCAATAAGTATAAGTAAACGCGACTCGGCAAACAAAGTGCCAGGCGGAGTGATGATCTATGAAAGGTTGCTTGTAGAAGCTGGATGATGATGTTGATGTTTACTGTGTATATAACATTATGTCCTAAGACTATTTTGTACAGGACTTATTTACCCTTTATAATTAGCAAAGATTTTAAAGTTATAGAAAGTTAATAGTTGTAAGTGCCTCTCTTTGCTGAGGCAACCCAAAGGCTACGCTAAGTTTTCGGTCGCTTACAAGCGATCTAGGGTTCGGGATTCACATGGAAATAATTGCGGAAGTAAATTCTCCACGGCTGGTACTGGTACAAGTAAAGACTTCGTATTCTCGTTAGTAAGCTGAAAAACATTTTTCACACATGATATTTGTCAAGGGAGAAAAGGTATCCCTTACTCAACAAAATCGGTCCTTCCTTATCAAACGCCAACGTCCATAGAAGCTTTATGGAATAAATAAATCCATGAAATCTAGCAACTGTGTTTTCTTTCTCTAGTAGTAAAAACTGAATGGGGATGACAACTGAAAAATTCTAATTTGTCCGTCATTATCATTATCAAAAAATATTGGACACATCTTTTGTCAAATAAACAAAAAAATAAAAAAGATATAATGCGTTGATGTTGCGCGTGACGTCACCGATTACTACACTTTGACGTGCCGTGACGTCAGGAGCCCCCACTCTCGAACTTTGACAAGTTTAGCTCCGTAATTTTTTATTTATTTGATAAATAAAAAAATACGTGTCCAATATTTTTTGTTGATCTAACTGACGGACTAATTAGAATTATATTTTTTTTTACCCAGTTGGCATTTCTATTATCTTAGAGATCGGATTTTATGGCTCAAGTGGAGTTGGGCAGGACACTTGGCCAGACGGAGTAACTACAGGTGGACCAGAGCGCTAGCTGAGTGGTGCAGGCCGTGAGTTGGTCAGAAAAAGGGGAAGTCCTCCAGCGAGCTGGGTCGACTATATTAGAAAAACCATGGGCGGCACCTAGTTTTGACAGGCTCAAGATCGAGGCGAGTGGCATAGGTAATCAAATGAAGGCCTATGTCTAGCTGTGGGTCGAAAACGGCTGATAATGATGATGATCTTGAGCTGAAAATTAACCGATACTAAATAAATAAAAAAAAAACTTTAATTTCCTACACTTAAACTTTAATTATTTCCTTTGTTTATCTTAGTTTCTAGCATGCTACAACAAGTAGCACTTTAAATAAAAAATCTAAAGAATTTTGAAAATCGGTTCACAATTGACGGAGATATTGGTGATCATAGGGCGAAAATTACAAGTGAGGATGAGGTTTTTTGAGTTTTCCGGGAAAAGTACCAATCCCTCAGGAATAACATTTATATGGGATCACCTGTGAACTAAACTCTTTTAAATAAAAAAAAATTGTAAATTGGTCCTCAATTGACGGAGTTATCGGTGAACATACATAAAAAAAAATGAAAAAAAAAAAGTTTCATCGAATTGTTAACCTCCTCCTTTTTGAAGTCGGTTAATAAAATAATTTAAAACAAGTTACGTAGACAGGTATGTACTCTATTTTTTAATGTTTAATTTCTCTGTAGGAACCCCTTCGCAAGTGAAGGCCTCCTCCAAAGATGATCATTTTTCTCGATCTTGAGCTACTTTGATCCATTGTGTTCCGGCAATCTTCTTGATATCGTCATCCTAACGAGTTTATGGTCTGCCTACGCATCGTTTGCCTGGCGGGCCTTTCCATGATGTTACTGTTTTAGTCCATCTCTGAGCTCCTAGACGGGCAACATGCCCAGCCCTCTTCCATTTCAGTTTAAGGGCGTAGGTTAAAGTATTTGATGCTTTTGTTAATGCTCTTATCTTTTGTATATTTTAATGTTTAGCATACTACTCTCCGTTGTACCCGTTGTGTCCGTACCCCGTTGGCAGTAGTTGATTTAATTTTTTTACACTATCTAGAGAATATATACTTACTAGAAATTATCCGATATTTCTATAAAATGATAACCGAGAAAACAAGAAAGAATTTTTATGTTAGTGAATCCATTCCAGCAAAATAATACCACTTTTGTTATTGTATTTCATGCTCAGCTCCTGAGCTCAGCTCAAACAACCTATTGTATTGAAATCTTCGACGATTTGTATGCCTCATCAAATATGTCTTGTTTTGTCTTGCATTTGGTCGGCTGTGTGAGAACTTATTATTTGTCACATCTTTTCATTTGATATTTCCTTATTACTTGTGCATTTCGAGTGTGATTTGTTGAAAGAAAATATGTTACAAATATATTGTAAGCACGTCGCCTGGACAATTATTAGATAGTGTATGTGTTTATAAATAGATTTATAGTCTATCTGTGACGTCTCCACACAGAGTAACGACCTCTTTGCGCAATCTCTTCGGACGCAAATAAAGAAGCAGTCGAAAAGTTCGACATTATTTATGAAATAGCAATCGGTTGAATCTAATGTTTTTGTTGTGGATAGCTAAGTGGATGTTTATTTGTTAGACAATGTACAGCTAAAGGTGAGTGAGTACTTTTATTCTTATTTGCTGTTTATTATATTTTACTTGTACGGTAAATAATAGGTTATGGTTTGATTGAAGGACCAAAAATATACCTAGGTAGCAATTCTTTTTTTAATGCTTTTTAAAATCATTTACCGTTTCGTAAAATTCAGTCACATTCCTAATTGAAGGCACAATTGTTTACAAAGTTATCGGAAACCGAAAACATACCTAACATTTTTAACTAGATACTTACTTTGCTTATAATTTGCCACTTGTGTTCATAACCACGTTTAAATCAGATAGCTTAATTGACTGTGCCATATTTAATTAAAGTCATACAAATTTTTCCAATTCACTTTTAAACATAATTAAATACTACATTCAATTTTAATGATTGATGGTGGTTGGAAACAGTGATTGAGGTAAAGAGATTCATTTGCAATTGACTTTACTGTCAGAAGTTCATAAGAGTGTCTTTTAAAAAGTTATTTTTAACTTGAAATTATAACTTATGAAATATAATTTTAGTTAGCATCGGCACACGGCACCACTCGTCTGGTACCGTTATAAAACTAAAGTAAAAAAGTAGTGAAGTAGCCTTTGTGTTAATCCAGGTAATAAACTTTTTTTCAATGCTTGACAGTAACACACAGCATCATAAATAGCTCCAAACTAAGAAAAATCCACACGACTGATTACTTTTAAACTTTTTTGTAAATATATACGAGTGCATATTATGCATTGAAAACCCAAGACAAATATTTGCAGATCATACAAACTTTGTTTATTCAAAGTTTCGTCTAAATTCATTTCGCTGTTACGGAGTTGAGTGGGAACAAACATACTAACACATACACTCATTACAAACTTTCGCATTTATAATATTAGTGTGATCAATATCTCGATGTGTGATCATCATCATCACAGACTGCCAGTTGTAGTCCATGAATGTTCACCAAAATGTTAGCCTGTACCAAAATTTTATTGTTAGCCTAATTAGAGGTAAATTCAACTGTTTATCTAGCCGATTAATTTCGAATGTAGGTAATTGTCAACCCCATGAATTGCGCGTGCAATTAGTTCAATGGTTTAGTTGATCGAGCCAAGTTATAGGCTTGTTAACCTCGTTGACTCAATATACGAAAAGCCGGCTAAGCCGCAAGAGGTTTTGGGTGCGATTCTTGCTGGGGGACAAAATGCTGGTATGATTGGCAGATATATGTTTACCTACTGTTGGGGTCAAAGCTACGTATACACATCAACACTGTCTAGGGATATTTTGTATAAAGTTTTTATCGTTTCTAAAAATACTCGCCGATTTTAAAATCTTTTGAAGAAACCTTATTTTATAGGCCTTTTTGAATGATCCCAAATTTGAATTTGAAAAAATAAATTAAAAACAAAAGATTTGCGTGGCATTAACAACGCGAATGTCGAAGGTTTAAATTTACCTACCATAGGTATTGTATTTTTTTTGTTAAATTGAAGTTTTACAACCAGAAATCGATTAATTTCGAATTATTTTACTAAATGCATCATGCAGCGGCGCCATTTAACTAGAGATGAAATGTTAATTGCAGTAGGCATCCAAGCTAGAGCTTACTCAGCAGAGTATTGCTGATGAGATTGGAATAAAACAAAACGAGATATCATAATTATGGTCACGTTATCGTGCTACCGGTGAAGTGGCTGAAAGTCACGCAGGCGGGAAGCGCATAACCACCCAACGACACTACCTATTTTTGCAAGTTACGGCAAGTTACGGCCATGCAGTTGGTTCAAAGGCTCCAGTCAGAGCACCAGTAAGTGTGTAACCAAACTGTGAGGAGAAGACTGCATTATAGTCCAGTAACTTTATACATCACAGTATGCGTCAAATCCGGTAGTTCTGATTTTTTGCAGACTTGTTTATGCTGTTGGCCCAATGAGTAATCCAAGTTTGTGACCTCGAGCGCCAAACGCAACTAAGTCAAAAATCTAAAAAACCGCGAAAAAATCCATTTTTTTTTCCTTTAGGGGGTAAGGTTTGAAAAAAACTAAATTTGCTAGAGTATGATACTAGAACTGTCTCTGTAAACCTTAAACTTTCCGAGATTGAGAATTAATTTCAAAGTTTATAATTTTTTTCGAATTTCGCAATTTTTATCGCTACGCTGAGGAAATCGTGGGAGAAGATAGCAGTGGGCTCGTGAACATTTGCTCTGGGAACATAAACAGTGGTCTGTAGTGCTGTTTACCGATGAGTCCCGATTCGGTTACTATCCCGATTCACGAAAAGTGCGTGTATGGCAAGTTCCTGGTCGTGAGAGCCGTCTGCAACACCCTTAGGAAGTCCAGCCGTACCATGGCGGGACAGTTATGGTTTGGGCGGGAATCCGTGTTGGTGGAAGAACAGACCTCGTTTGGATCAGAAACACCATGACCGCTGAAAGATACCGTAACCAGGTGCTACTGCCAATAGAATACAAATGGGGCAAGAATTCACGCTCATGCACGATAACGACCGTCCACACACAGCGTGAGTGGTCACCAGCTGGCTTTAGGAGCACGACGTGTCGGTCTTAAACTGATCCGCGCAATCACCAGACCTAAACCCCATAAAGCACGTGTGGGAAATGCTCCAAAGAAGGGCTATGAACCATTTTCCTGCAAATATTGCGACTTAAGAGCAACTTTTTTTGCATCTTAGCAGGACGTGGGACAATATCCCGTAGCAAGAATTTGATAACTTGATGTAAAGCATGAAAAACCGTTGCAGGACCGTTGTTAATGTCATGGGTGGTTTAACAGACTACTGATTTTTCGTATAAATGTAAAAACCGGAATCATTTCGATTCATTTTTAACATTTTCTTAAAAAAATGTATTCAACCTTAATTTTACAATTTTTTCAATTTTTGTTTTTAATTAAATAAAATTTTATTTACGCAGAATTAATAATTTAATTTCATCCAATTACTATTACTATTGCCTGCTCAATGGGCATTTTAAAAATATATACATGTTGAATGTTATTTATAACGAACTTTGAGTAAATTGAGAAAATCTGGAATATCCCTACACATTGTTGATGTGTGAATTTGGCTTTCGGATTGGTTTTTGTTATGGTATGATATTTTTATTTTGATGGATAGATTGTGTGAAAGATGACATGAGTAAGAAAGGAGTGAGATGACTAGTGACAGAGGGAAATGGAGGGAGAACACATGTTTTACCGACTCCACAAAACGTGGGATAAGGTTGTGTAGACCGCAAGGTACCCCCAGATAAGGGCAGGGCACAGACAGGGAGATCATGATGTCGTTATGCTTACTTACGTCGTTGTTTCTTTATGAGGGCTCTTCAACATTCTGGCATTAGGTACAAAGATGATGTTGATAATTCATTACTAAGTCTTGATTTGACGGCCTTTGTGCTGCGGTGGGTGAAGACCCGCCTGAAACGCAGAGGGTTGTGGGTTGATTCCCGCCGCGTGATAATGTTTGTATGCTATGTAAATATTTGAAAAATTCTATGGTTTTTTCTATGATTAAAATGTATTTACAATAAGTAAGTATATCAGTCATGTGGTATCCATAATACCTACAAGCTTTGCTTAGTTTGGGGCTATGTGATGCTTTGGGATACTGTCCGGTAATATTTTTAATTAATATTTGTTTATTATATCGTCTCTTTATCTCTAGTATGTAGGTACCTTCATTTATGTATCTAGTGTGTCAATTAGCATTCACAATTTTTTGTTTATTTTACAAAAAATATTTATGGCTGCCTATAATTACTTTTAAAATAATGCTGATAACGAAAGTCACCAAGTAATAATCAGCAAACTATAGAGCTTGATAATGAGGTTACTAAGTTACTGACAATGAACCACGGATTGGATGTGTTCAAGACTTAAAATAATACCACGACACTTTTAATATGCTAAAAAATAAAATTTTAAATTCAAAATTGCTTCAGTTATGTTTCTCCTCTTATCAAAATATTTATAAAATTAATTTATTTAAAAAAATCCTTTTGATTCATCATCATCGTTAGCCTATTGCAGTCCACTGCTGGACATAGGTCTCCCCAAATTAAGCACCATTGCCCTCTGTCCTCACCTGTACGCAACCAGTTTCTACCAGCAACCTTAACATAAAAACAATACCGGAAATACATAAAAATACAGTCAAATTAATAGTTTATTAGGTATTTAAAATAGAAGTCAATGACAACTGTGGCTGTCAATAACATTTATGTTTACACCCTCGTAGACGCCAGATGAATAATATAACTCTTAGATAAATAACAAACATGAACTGTGCTGTTGACTCGGCACAACAGTATTAATTGTATAAATAATCAAAGTAAATTACTGATGTAAAACTTCGTATTAACAACTTGTGTCTGTCATGCAGCGGCAGTGAAGATAAAGAAAGCGAACATAACATTACCGGAACTGATCATACAAACAGTGCTGGCTATAATTTTCATTCAGTGTAGAGTAATAATCGAATAAAATATGTGATATTCAATATGGGTCATATAAACTTCTGAAGATTAACAACTGTTTTCTTTTAATATAACGTACAGTTTTTGAATTCCTTCATAAAAATGACCACTGTGTGTGATTATAGTGAAGTCGAGATGGATGAGAAAATGGAGCAAAGGATCCACACAAGCAGACCTTGGACGCCATTCTTTAGACAGGTGTGTTGTTGGTGTTTTATGTTATGTTGTCGATTGACTTACCTAAGGATTTTATATTGCGACGGATCAAACTTTCTATTAACAATTCAGTTCAATAATTCAAGCAAAGACTGATGATCACAGTCATTGAAGAATAAATTTTTTAATGTACTAGATTTTCCCGTAGCTTCGCTCGCTTTTAAAGTTATTTTTATATACCTCGGGAGAAGTATTTTTTCCTGGAAAAATATACCCTTTTTTAGCTAGATGGGCGGACGATATCAATCGTGGGCCGAAACTGGATGAGACGAGCTTTGAACCGTGAGGATTGGCACATACAAAGGGAGGCCTATACCCAGCAGTGGGGGAAGTCAGGCTGTTGATGATGATGATGTCCTTTTTTGTACCCCTGAAAACGTGTATGCAAAATTGCAAGTTTATCAGTTGAGTAGTTAAGAAATAAATATACCTACTCACTTTCGCATTTATAATATTAATAATTTATGAAATTAATATAATATTTATATTAGTTAGGATTAGGATGGCATGGCATGGCAATCTCTAACTCAATATTTTTTATTACATTGTGCTTTTAAATAAAACCTATATTTTTAAGTTTTATGTTGGCCAGAATCATTACTCCTTGATCATTAGTTATCAATTTTTATGTAAAAGAAATACTGACCAAGAATCAGAATTACCAAGTAACATTGTGCAATAGTGTCTTGTGATTCTGATAACTAATGGACTTACCATTATTGTGCTGCCAGTGATATCATATCATTTATTACTGCCAAGTGGTAAAACTGACTTATTTGTAACTTTGCAGCATTCGTATTTTTAGGTCTTTGGCATAATTTTTCAAAACTTTTCAGCTGTTCGTCTGCAGCGGAGCGTGGGTAATTTATTTTGTACTGGGACTTTGTTTCGGGGCTCCCACAGTCTTCATACCACAAATCAGGAAAGAGGCAAATTCGACAGAAATCATCAGCATTGACATGGAATCATGGCTGAGTAAGGGCTATACATTACTTATCTATTTATTAATCTGAAGATCTTTTCAATGTACAATTACATTTATAAGCGAGAGAATAAATTGTTATACGAGATAAATTATAAAAAAAAAATACGTTTATTCATTAGGAACACAAAGTAAACTTTGAATCGACATTTTATTAAAATGTATATCAAAACTAACGCTTATTTTTTTATGTTTCAGCATCCATCCACGGCTACAGTGCGCTACCATTCGTAGTTATGATACCTATATTCACGCAATACGTTGGAAGGAAAATACCATTCTTGATAGTAAACGTGACAACAGTTATAGCTTTTATCGTGTTTTACTGGAGCAAGACCACAATGCACTTGCTCATCAGTGAGATATTTCAAGGCATGTTGCTGGCTAGCAATATGACGCTGTTAATCGTGATCGTAACGGAATACTCATCTCCGCGATATAGGGGAGTATTTACAACTATTGAATCGAGTATCTTCTTCTATGGTGTTTGGGTTGCCAACGCTGTGGGCACTTGGTTCCACTGGAAGAATATCGGAATCATTGCATTCGTCGGATGTGCATACTGCTTCTCTGCATTTTTTTGGCCGGAATCACCTTCTTGGTTGGCTCTAAAAGGCCGTTTTGACGAGTGTGCCGCCTCACATCACTGGTTAAAAGGATACGATGTCGAATCGGAAAAAGAACTAAAAAGCTTAATAAACTCTCAGAGGGATTATCTCAACTCGTGTGAACGGCGTAAAGTGATTAGCTATAAGGAAAAATTGAGAAGTTTGTTTGAAATATTGACTACTAAAGGCTTTTATCAACCCCTATTGCTTGGGATAGCTGTCATGTCTTTGTATCACTTCTCTGGCAAGTTAGTGTGCACAATGTACGCTGTTGAGCTTATTCACCAAATAACAAAAAGTGAGTCCACTGCATATATGGGTATGCTAATTCTGGAAGGTTTTACTATCTTAGGTATGCAAGTGGGGTGTGTTTTATCAAAATATCTCAAAAGAAGAACATTGTTATTGCTATTTTCCGCAATAGGTATAAGTTTTCTTTACATAATATCTCTATATCTGTATTTAGTCAAGCTTGGGGTTGTGCATGAGAACAAGATTGTATCAATTTTATTGATGATAATATTTTCAGTCACTATCAGTATAGGGCCTATGATTGTCCCATCTTCATTATTTGGGGAAATAATTTTCTTGCGTTATAAAAGTGCATCTCTACTTTTATTGACTCTGTACTCGGAGTTGCTCATGGCCACTGTTTTAAAAATGTCACCACATATTTTCAAAGTGTTTACATTACATGGTGCCTTCTTCTTTTATGCCCTTTCTGCTACAATATTTACGGTTATATTGTATAAATATTTGCCGGAAACTAAAGATAAAACTTTACAAGAAATAGAGGAATTTTTCATTAAACGAACAAATTCAGACAAAGTTGCAAAAGATTTAATTGAATGAGTAACTAAAGAACATCGTTAGTTTCAAACAAAATATAGATGTAACACAAACTGAGAAAGCTGATCATGACGCGTCAATATTAGATGTTTAAAATCTCACTATGATTTTTAAATGACTTACTTTTATTGATATTGATATTATTTTCAGTGCCAGATAAAACTTTACAAGAAATAGAGGAATTTTTCATTAAACGAACAAATTCAGACAAAGTTGCAAAAGATTTAATTGAATGAGTAACTAAAGAACATCGTTAGTTTCAAACAAAATATAGATGTAACACAAACTGAGAAAGCTGATCATGACGCGTCAATATTAGATGTTTAAAATCTCACTATGATTTTTAAATGACTTACTTTTATTGATATTGATATTATTTTCAGTGCCATTCGTTATGTTAACTTATCTGAAAATTGTGATAAAACTAGAACGAATGCGATTTTTTACTTACTTTTTGACACGCAGAAACAATTATATGATAAACAAAGTGTTTCAAAGTAAGAAAACGCATTCGTTCAGTTTAAAATTGTAAAGTACCTAATACACGCTATGTTTTTTTCTAATCTTCTTTTTCTTCTTTTTGTAAGAGTTACTCTTGTGTGTTTACTCTTATGTACTCTACATAAGAGTTAGATTAGATCCAAAGACCTTCGACATAGCAAAAGCCGGTTTAACATAGTTTTTAAGTTACTAAGGCGCTCTAGTTTGATAGGATCGTAGTCATCCATAAAAATCATGAACGGAACTGTAACAGCAAAGTAAGCAGCTAAAAGTGTTTCTGTAGTATTTCTATTCTCGTATCAACAGTTCTTACAGTCGTTAAGATAAGAATAGGGACACTAATGACTAAGAAATCCTATATCAATTTGTCGTGTTCGCAGACAAGTGACAGTTAAAATGCAGCTTCAGTTTGAGGCTTTGTTATTGATGAGTTCGAGGCGATGCCGAACTACGACAAGTCTTATACGGGTTACTATACGTAGAGTTTTATTTTTGCTGTGCAAGTTAAATCTTTAACCTTAAAGTTTTGCTGCGTTATACTTTCTGGATTTTTATAATTGTGCTGATGTGATTTGTGTCACACAGTATAAGTACCTACCTACTTTTTATTTGCCTGATCGCATGTATTTATTGCAACGTCTAGGTGAATAGAGACGTTTCTGTTGTGAATATTCAGACCATTATAGTTCCGATTTTCTAAATCTGACTCGGAACACTAAAAATAGGAAGGTAGGCAATAAAGTACTAATATTTAAAGTTGAATATTCATGTGACATTTTGTATAAAAGTTGTGCTATAAATATTGTTGCCATAAATCAGTTATTCAAAACAAGTTTATCAACATATATAAAATAGTTACGTATTGATTGGCTGACCAATTGACAAAAAATCAATATGAATCTAGGAATATACTTGAATGTCGAGGTTTTTTTTTCTATAACTAAGGCCGTGGGGAAATAAACAAGAACTTTCAAAATTAAAACTATAAAGGGATGCAGTGGTATTATAAAGTTTAGAATTGTTCTATCTGCGCAGGTGTATTTGCGAGCATAACATTATAGTTAAGTAATTAATAATAATAAAAGCTAAAGCATGTTGCCTTCATCATTAAGATAATATCATTTCAAACTAATAACGATCCAAAGAAGGACGAAGTAATGGGTTGCCGTGATAACTTATAAAAAAAAACAAATTATTTTTGTACTTAGATACTTAAGTTATTGCAAAGTGTAAGAGAATATTTTGCCTAAAAGTGGAAAAAATGGAGTGTGACTATAGTAAAATCGAAATGGACGAGGGAATGGAACGAAGGATCTATCGGAACAAACCTTGGACGCCGTTATGTCGACAGGTATGTTGGTATGAACCTATTAACGAAACAAAATTCAAAATCAGTTTTTTCACTTACAGGACACATCATCAGACAAATTTTTATGTAAATACGAGCTTCCGCCCGTGGCTTCACTCGCGTGATACTGGGATAAAAAGTAGCCTACATATGTATATTTCATGTTTCATCCAAATCAGTTCACCCGTTACAGAGTGAAGTGACCACAAACATACTCACACACACACACCTACACACCAACTTACGCATTTTTATTATTAGTGTGATAGTCAAAAATATTTAGAATTACTTACCAACTTCTTTTGGAATAAACGTATAATATGTAGATATTATTAAAATCTTTTAATAATGTTTCATTATTTTTCAGTTTTTTGTCTGCAGCGGAGTTTGTGTCATTTATTTTAATCTGGGACTTTGTTTCGGGGCCCCAACAGTATTCATACCACAAATAAGGAAAGAAGCTAATTCCAGTGAAGTCATAAGCATCGAAATGGAGTCCTGGTTAAGTATGTTACATTCATAGTCAAATAAAACAGGGATTGTACTGAAAAGTTGAATTCTGACGAATGCAAGAGGTAGGTACTCAATCAACTTATTAAATTTTTATACTTTGTTTTAGCATCCGTCCACGGCTACAGTGCGCTACCATTCGTAGTTATGATACCAATATTCACGCAATACGTTGGAAGGAAAATACCATTCTTGATAGTAAATGTGACAACAGTTATAGCTTTTATCGTGTTTTACTGGAGCAAGACCACAACGCACTTGCTCATCAGTGAGATATTGCAAGGTATGCTACTAGCTAGCAACATAACGCTTCTGATCGTTATTATAACTGAATACTGCTCACCGAGGTACAGAGGATTGTTCGTAGCTATTGAAACGAGCCTCTTTTTCTATGGTGTTTGGGTTGCCAACGCTGTGGGCACTTGATTCCACTGGAAGAATATCGGAATTATTGCATTTGTCGGATGTGCATACTGCTTCTCTGCAATTTTTTGGCCGGAATCACCTTCTTGGTTGGCTTTAAAGGGCCGTTTCGACGAGTGTGCTGCCGCACACCATTGGCTTAAAGGATACGATGATGAATCAGAAAAAGAGTTGAAAAGTTTAATACACTCTCAAATAGATTATCTTAAATCTTGTGAACAGCGTAAAGTGATAAGTTGTAAAGAGAAATTAAGAAGAATAATTGAGGTGTTGACGACTAGAGGCTTCTATCAGCCCCTTTTACTCGGAATGACCGTGATGTCTTTGTATCACTTCTCTGGAAAGTTAGTTTGCACAATGTACGCCGTGGAGCTTATTCACAAAATAACTAAAAGTGAGTCTACTGCATACATCGGAATGCTAATTTTGGAGGGTTTTACCATATTAGGCACGCAAATAGGATGTGTTTTAACGAAATATCTGAAAAGAAGAACATTGCTATTGCTATTTGCCGCAATCGGTATCACTTTCCTTTATATAATCGCTCTAAATTTGTATTTGGTCAAGCTAGGGGTTGTGAATGAAAACAAGGTTGTATCAATTTTGTTGTTGATAATATTTTCTGTAGCTATAAGTATAGGGCCTATGATAATTCCATCGGCATTATTTGGAGAAATTATTTTCTTGCGTTATAAAAGTTCATCTCTCCTTTTACTGACGTTATACTCAGAGTTGCTTATGGCCACTGTTTTAAAATTGTCACCACATATATTCGAAGTGTTCACATTACACGGTGCTTTCTTCTTCTATGCCGTATCTGCTACAGTATTCTCGATAATTTTGTATAAATATTTACCAGAAACAAAAGACAAAACTTTATTGGAGATCGAAGAATATTTTATTAAACCACCAAAATTAGACAAAGCTACTAAAGAGTTAATTGAATAGAACATTTTCCTTGTATTTTGAAAAAAGATTAATAATTTTTGATGCTATTCACAAAAACCGGTCAGTTTTGATTTATTAATGAGTTTAATAAATTGAAATGATAATCTTGTATATTAGGCGATTTAATTTTTTTAACAAAACGATTTCAAAAGGTTAGCTGTAAGAACTCTTTCAGGGTTATGCTTGCCTTTTACACACGCCTTGTATACAGCTTTTAAGTAAACTATTTTCTGTATTTATTTTACTGTATTAAATTAAAGAATTAAAGAAGAGCAAATTTATTTCATGTAGTTAATTTAATTACTAAGCTACCTCGGTACCATCAGGGTATTTGTGAAATAAATTCATATTAAGTAGGTACTTAGTCGGCAGGTATTATAGAATATAAACTGCTGATACTCTAGGTGTACGCGTAGCAACAGTGTTTATAGTTGTAGTAACTACAAAAGTAAAAGTGTGTAATAGAACAAAATTATGCATGACATCAGCATCAGTCTGTTGTGTTCCTAACAAGTGATTATTTATTTATCAATGTGATCAAATAAATAAATATAAAATAAAAATAAATAATTACATTTACATTTATTTATATAAAAGTTTACAATATATTATTACAACTTGTAATTAAGTACATTTGATAAGTGAGGCAGATGTTTATTGCTTTAGTTTTGTTACCAAGACTTTATAATTAATTATTCATTCATCACTCATTGGACACATAAAGATAATATGCGAATGAGAGTTTGCATGTAAAGTTTGTTACGCTTTCACGCTTCAGCTACGTAACCAATCATCATGAAAATTCGCATCCACGTCAGGGGTACAGGAAATTAAATAGAGTACTTTTCATCCACAAAAAAGTGTTGTTACGAAGAATAGAAAAATAACTTAATACGAAGCCGCGGGAAAAATGGTAATAAAATAAGTATGCTAAATTATTTAAAAGTTAGGATAGCATATTCAGGCTATTAATATGATAGCCAACGCAAACACTCGTTGATGAGAAGACGAGAAACCTCTCTTTATTCATGCCTGTAGTTATCTTATTGATTGCTGTCTAAGTTTAGTCAGGCGTTAGTGGTAGATCTCGCAAAAAATGCTGAGTTTTGATTTTTTTATAATCATAATGCACATTATTGAGTCGCAAAGTCGCAAGTCAAGATTGTCTCAGAAAGCTGGCAGATACTGTATAATTAGTAGCTAGACCTACCTAGCGTCTAATTTTATAAGTTTCGTATTGATAAGATTTTTTCTCATTGTAAACAAATATATCAAAAATGCTAAGCTGAGTTTAGACTTCTTTGCAATCACATGCATATTATAGCCTCGAACGTCTCAGAATACTGTGTAATCAGTAGCTAAGACCTACCTAGAAGTTATATACACATATTTATAAAGTTTTTTTACTGTGACGTAGTTATAGAATATATATGTACCTACCGATGTACCTTCTATATAATGCAGACAAATTCAGGCACTAAAACTATTTAGGTATAAGTAGGTACCTACCGACTGAGATTCAAAACTAGATAGGTATCATGTACTAAACAAAATTGATAATAAATAAAAGATTTTAGTATATATTGGATTATTCTTAAATTCATATAGTATTATATATTGTGGTCAGTAAATAACATTGTCCACACTGTCATTGTGCACAAAGGAAATTTCGAAACTATAATTATAATTTGACAAAGAATTCACGATTTTACAATACCTATTATTAATTCTGGATCACAAATTAATATGGAAATATTCCCTCCATTATAATGAAAGTGTAAACCTTATAATTATAAAACATAATACATAATAGTAGATACAGTTACAGTAACACTCCCTAATACTAGTTAGGTACGACTAACTAGCAGTAATTTCGTCTAGATCTATTATCTATATCTATAAGAAAAGGATAGCTGTTCTAAATTTAACTATAATTTAAGTAAACAGACCTTTCAGAACCATTACTAATATGTATTATGTAGGTACCGAAAAACCATTTTAAATTCTTGATTGACTATGGAGCAATAATTATTTTAATACCCAGCTATGCACGAATTTCTTATGGTTATTTACATATTAAAATACTGCAGGTATTAAAGATCATTCAAGTAATAATAACCAAGCTATAGATAGATGTAGATAGAGATCTAGCTATAGATCAATGATGGTGAAAACGAGCGCACATATTAACTGCAAGTATTTTTAGCTAAGTCAAAAATCCGTCAAAATTATTTCTAAGTGGACGCCGCAACAGAAGAGATCCAGACAAAGACCGCGTTGAGGATGGCTTTCGGAAAATGAAGAATCGTTGAGGAGGCCAAGACCCGCAATAGGTTGAAGCGCCAAAGCAAGTAAGTAATTAAGTATTAGCTAAGACATCCAATTCCCACCTTGCATTTTTTATGTGAACGCTTTATATTTATTTTATAAAGACAATTTTAAGAAGCCTCTCTCACTTATTATGTATGTATGTACGTACTATTCATTGTAAAATGATGAAAATTGTTAGGTAATAATTTTAAGTTAGGTACCATTGCCTTCTTTATTTTAAAAAATATTTAAAATGTATCTTAATTTGATGATTGGACGTATCAATTGGACATGCCTATGTTATATGTGTATAACTAAATGGTCAATAAATGAATCTGAATCTGAAAATGATTGAGTTATGTCGTATTTATTTTATCTGTTCCAGTAATGTTCATACTCTTACCTATTGTAACGGTATATATCGATGCTCTAATCTGTGTCTGGAAGAAATCACTGTTAGCCATGAGACCGCTAATTGTGAGACCAATAATATTCAAGTACTTAATGCTAATGTTTAACTTTATACGTAATATTAAAATCAGCACACAGTTCTACAATTATTATAAAAACATAAAAAAATACAACCGAATTGAGAACCTCCTCCTTTTTTTTAAAGTCGGTTAAAAATATGATTTTATGCCAAATCTTAGAAAGATGGAAATGTTTAATTAATTATAAAAATTGTTGATAGGTATCTATTTAATTTATTTTCTGATATATTTTTATAAGAAGCCATAGTTATATATAGTTATACATGCGCGTCTTTACCCCGGTCGACCTCAGATAATATAGCTATTACATGCTATTACCTAACTGTAGGTAATAAATTTAATTTGTAAAATAATTGTTGCCACTCATTTTGTAGTCGTATTTAGTCGTGGTAATGTTTTTAAAACGATAACACCTACCTAGCCTACCTTATATCTTGTATAATAGTTTATGTGCAAATACATTTTGCTGTCTATTGTGTATCGTTTAAAACACCTGTGTGGTGTAGTGCCTTTTTGTAGGTGAAAATAATAGCCAGAACTATCAAATGGGTCACAATGGTGGCTTCAAATAATAAAAAAAACATACCTACTTTACGTTAGTTTTTATACACGTATGTTTTCTACATGGCCAACATGGCGGGATCTGGTTACAGTGAAATAGAAAAGGACGAAGAACAGGATCGAATTCACTCGAGCAAAACTTGGATGCCATTGTTTCGACAGGTAGGTTGATAACAAATTAAAAAAAAAACTACTTCTGTTTATTATTCTTTTTCTACTTCAGCGATAAGAGTATATACTGCAGGGCATTTCCTCTCCCTATTTTACGCTTAACTGATGGTCGTAGCTGAGTAAACAGAAAGATGTTGTTTATACCTTCTGTTGCTTTCTTACTGCCTAGTATAGGTACCTGCTTTAGTTAAATTAACCAAGGATTTTTTGAGTAAGGTGCGATGCGTTTTAGACACCTATTACCACTTTTTTCGTTCTCTTTTAAGAGACAAAGCTCAGGGGAAACAAAAACTAATAGTCCTGTAATAATATAACGATATCCACGGGAGGACGTGGAGATATAGATAGAAAACTCTTTATTGTACTCACACCGACATAGACATACAAAACAAAACAGACAATAAGTAACAATTAAAAATGTACAATGGCCGGAACTGTAACAGTTACTGTAAGACCATAGAACTGTCTATTCAAATATATGTAGGACACCATTTTTTCATCTTGAACGATGGCTGTCATTTTTATTAAATTTTATTTTCTAGTATTTTTATAATGTATATCGATTTTTATTAATGGTATTTTAACCGTTATACGTTCGTAATAAGACACAAGTATTAGTGAAATGGAATAAAGAAGATTTGGACGGAAACTCTCTGACGAAGAAAATTGTGCGTCGATCGTTTTTTGTTACTGTCGCCATTGCTATAGCAGAAAACAGGACCTGACTCAAGACTGGACGACTGGACTTACAAACCGTACTACGTTGCCTCATATTATTATGAACAATTCAACTTGATACTGGCAAAATTGTGGAAACTATCCCAGAAGCCATTTAATAAAGAAGTGAAGTGAAATATATGTTTTTTTTTACCTCTAGAACGCGTTTTTTTTTTCAGTTATTCGTCTGCAGTGGAGTGTGGGTAATTTATTTCATCCTGGGGCTGTGTTTCGGGGCCCCCACAGTATTTATACCACAAATAAGGAAAGAAGCAAATTCCAGTGACGTCATCAGCATTGACATGGAATCATGGTTAAGTAAGTTCAACGCTACCATTAAAAGGTGCATCCAGATAGTACTGGCACAGCTAACAGCAAATACATGGTACAGCTAAATCCCCTGGCCGCCAACGGGCAGCAGCATCGGCGGTGCGAGAAGCTGTGCCCTGCGATCCCCAACCCGCATGCCCAGCGTGGGGATTATGTTTAAGGGCATATCCCCCTTCTCATAGGGGAGACCTATGTCCAGCAGTGGACTGAATAGGTGGGTGTTTTTGTCGCTTGAAACATTGAATACTAATTCAATGTCGGCGAAAAAGGCAGTTTTGTTACGGACATTTTTTTCTTCCTTTGTGTCTATAGAGTATATTATTTCGATGTTTAGCTGTTATTTTGTTTATTTTAAACAGACAGTGTGTTTGTCATCTGACATCTTGCTTGAAAGTCTGGAAAATAAATTAATAAATTTGTACTTAGTTTGTATTATTGAAACGTCTAAAACCTTTGTTCTCATGAATGCTTATTTTTTCAGCGTCTGTCCATGGCTATAGTGCTTTACCTTTCGTGGTAATGATACCAATATTCACGCAATATGTGGGAAGAAGAATACCATTTTTGGTAGTCAACACAATTACATTAGTAGCTTTCATTGTGTTTTACTCAAGCTTAACCACAATGCATCTATTGATCAGTGAGATTTTGCAAGGCATGCTACTAGCCAGCAATATAACGCTGCTGGTCGTTATCATTAATGAATACTCCTCCCCAAGGTACAGAGGATTGTTCACAGCTATAGAATCAAGTATATTTTTCTATGGTGTTTGGGTCGCCAACGCCGTAGGCACTTGGTTCCACTGGAAGAACATCGGAATTATTGCATTCGTTGGATGTGCCTACAGCTTCTCTGGGTTTTTGTGGCCGGAATCACCTTCTTGGTTGGCTTTGAAGGGCCGTTTTGACGAGTGTGCTGCCGCACACCATTGGCTAAAAGGATACGATGATGAATCAGAGAAAGAGTTGGAAAGTTTAATAAACTCTCAAAGGAATTATCTTGAGTCTTGTGAACAGCGTAAAGTGATAAGTTATAAAGATAAATTAAGAAGAGTAGCTGAGGTGTTGACGACTAGAGGCTTCTATCAGCCCCTTTTACTCGGAATGGCCGTGATGTCCTTGTATCACTTCTCTGGAAAGTTAGTTTGCACAATGTACGCCGTGGAGCTTATTCACCAAATGACTAAAAGTGAATCCACTGCTTATATTGGCATGCTAATTTTGGAGGGTTTTACCATATTAGGCACCACATTAGGATGTGTTTTAACTAAATATCTCAAAAGAAGAACACTATTACTGCTGTTTTCCGTCATCGGTATAATTTTTCTATACATAATATCTCTATATCTGTATTTGGTCAAGCTAGAGATTGTTAGTGAGAACAAGGTTGTATCAATTTTGTTGTTGATAGTATTTTCTTTAGCTATAAGTATAGGACCTATGATAGTTCCTTGTTCATTGTTTGGAGAAATATTTTTATTACGTTATAAAAGTGCCTCTCTACTTTTGCTTACAATGTATGCAGAGATGCTCATGGCGACTGTTTTAAAAATTTCGCCACACATTTTTAAGATTTTAACATTACACGGCGCTTTCTTATTCTATGCTATATCTGCTACTGTATTCACAATTATTTTGTATAAATATTTACCGGAAACTAAAGATAAAACCTTACAAGAGATAGAGAAATGTTTCATCAAAAGACCGGAGTCGGACAAAGTTGCGAAAGAGTTAATTGAATGAAATGTGAGATAGTAGAAATATCGCTCCCGAATACATTATAGGAATTTAAATTACCTTCCGTGCTTTATGTTAGGTTTGTCTAAATAGTAAAGATGTCCAAGGCGATTGCAAATTTGTGCACAATCATCGTTTTAAGGTACAAATTCGTAGCCTACTGCAGACAGCAGCAGCAGAGTAGGCGACATGTCGCTGGGACACTACTAGGTGCCTAGTACGAGTTTTTTTACCAGCTCGATCGCGTTTGCGTTTAC
Source organism: Horisme vitalbata (assembly GCA_951804965.1). Classification (NCBI taxonomy): domain Eukaryota; kingdom Metazoa; phylum Arthropoda; class Insecta; order Lepidoptera; family Geometridae; genus Horisme; species Horisme vitalbata. The sequence continues at coordinate 10,606,888 of OX638100.1, read as the reverse complement.
GCTAATTTGTATGGAAAGGAGTCAGTACTACGCGGCTCTCACTAGATGGCGCTACCTCAATTCCATATAAATTTGGCGTAAACGAAAACGCAATCGAGCTGGTAAAAAACTCACACTAGGCACCCTGTTTTATATGTATTTCTTCCGTGGCTAGCAACACATCGTCTGCCGCTACGCACCAAATATCAGACTACACTGTCGCCTCACCGCAGATTTACCACAGGTTTTGATAGTTTTCGAAAACTTTATAAGTTTCGGTATCTTTCCATACATTTTCGTAGTTCATGCACGTTTCCCTAGAGGCGCTGTACTGAAAATGTATGGAAAGATACCGAAACTTATAAAGTTTTCGTAAACTATAAAATCCTGTGGTAAGCCCTCAGTAGTAACCAACTGGTATACGGCTCTGTCTGCTACTGCTGCCTGCAGTCGGCCACGAACTTATAGGTACCTTAAGGCATAAAAATGAGAAAAACCTCAGATTTCCTCTTCTCATATTTTTTTAGCTCTTTAATTCTGTATTCAGACAGCAGCATACTACCACATAGACGCACGGTACCCTTATATTTGTGATATAGATAATACTGGCAACTTTTTTTATCTATCGTGCATAAGTATCTGCCTTGTTTGAAAACAGCAACAATAATATGTAATGTACTTACAGAACTAATGAACAAATCAGTCTTATTTTCGCAAATAAAGTTCCTAATTACAAACGTGATTGTGTTTTGAATTGTCCTTAATAATTGCTTTAAACATTTCATCGTAACTCGTTTCGGTATCATATTATCAATGGACAAAGAAAATGCTGGTTAACAAATTTATGTTCACCACAAAGAGAAGCATTCTCACAAAATATAACAAATTTATCAACGTTAATGGCCTTAACAAATTTAAATACTCGATCATGGAAAATTGCACAATCACTCCAATTCTCTCTTTATAGGTCGAACCGAGAGGCAAAGCAAACACTCGTCCGACTGAAATAAAAATAGACGTGTGTTTATTAATGAAAATAATTGAATAATTGTTAAAACAATACCGAATGCCGAAGCCAGCATTAAACATTTAAAACCCATGGAGTTCAAGGTCGTTCAGTTCATGGACAAACTTTAAGTATCTACCTATTGTTATTTTCATCGGCACATAGTACGTACCTAAGCATAGGTACTTATACCTAAAGAAATTACTAGCTGATTGCGCTCACGCGGCCACCACAGGCAGGCTCCATGGCCTACGCGTCCAAGGCGCCAACACGCCTTTGTTAGCGATTAGCAAATTTAGTAATGCATAACGCAAAAAATTAAATTAAAAAATTAAAAATTTTAAACTAAAAAATTAGTAATGCATAACGCTGCCTTTTCCAACAACAACAACACCAGCCATTCATCAGTCCATTACTGGACATAGGTCTCCCCTAATAAGAATCAGGATATGCCCATAATCCCCACGCTGGACATACGGGTTGGGGATCGCAGGGCAGTTTCTTGAACCGCCGAGTTGCTCCCCATCGGCGGGGAATATAGCTTTGCCGGTGTTAGGCTTCGCTATACCGCAATTAGCCGGCCCCCGTATGTTAGTGAGTAGGGTGCACCACGGTGAGGTGAGATTGACTTGGGTTTCGAAGATAGATGTATATACCCCTGTAATACCCTAAATGTTTTCCTTATGATTTATCAGAAATCTATCGATGCTTAGGTACTAATCTACACTTTGGAACCCCGACAAATCAGTATGGAAATCCAAAATATGGATTACTTAGGTACTTATATAAATTATATAATGTGAAAACTTGTATGTTACCTGTAGTTTATATTTTGTTTATACTAGCTGTAAGTATTCCGAAAATTGTAAAAATAAATTAATAAATAATTTATCAGTTTCTTTCTTTCTGTTTAGTGATCTAGTTATTTAAAAATAGTTCTTTAGGTAAATTTCATATCTATCGTTGCTCTCACTTAATCAGGCACAGGCAGCAAAACGAATATTGATGAGTTTTTTTAAATCATAAGAGAGGCTGTGGAATGAGACAGTTAACTTTTAAATTATCTCGAGCAAAGCTGGAACAGAAGTCAGATTTATATATATACTCATGAAACTAACGTGTATTAATATATTATAATAATATTATAAATGCGAAAGTGTGTATGTTTGTATGTACCGCTTTCACGTCAAAACGGCTGAATCGATTGTGATGAAATTTGGTTTAGACCTTGAGAAAGGATACAGGCTACTTATTATCTGGGTACCCCGTGATTGAAGCCACGGGCGCAAGCTATTGTTATATAAAATGTTATTTTCACAAGAATCGGATGGAGATCGTAGCGCTCACTCACCCTGATGAAGACTCTCTTGAGGAGTCCAAACGCTGTCGGTGCTTTCACCGATATAACTGTACGTGAAAAATTCCCGTTTTTCTATATAAATCAGATATGTAAAACTTTTTATTCATGCGGTTCTATGCTCGCTGCTCAAACTGTATCAAAAGCTCTTATAATTCCAGTCACAGTTCCAATTAATACAAACAGTAATTTGTTTACCCTCATTCGCAATCGAGTAATATTATTTCATGATTACAATGCAACAAAATTCCGATATAAATAATAATAAAATAATAAATAAATAATGCTGGACACTATCACACAGCATCATGTAGCCCCAAACTAAGCAGAGCTTGTATTATGGGAACCACAGGATTGATATATTACATATATACATTCTTTTTTGTAAATAACTTAGTCACGGTGGTATTAAACACAATTAAACAGGCTATGACTAAACTAAGGTGTTTTTGCTGAAGTAGACAACAGTAATGATGGAAATTAACAAAAATGTTTGCCGGTTTAGATAACTTACTAACTTCTTAATTTATATAAAAATTATACTTGAGCAGACCGAATCGTCAATTTTAATGATACAGTTTCAATCTGTTTGAGTAAGTATAAATACCTACATTAGTAGGTACTTTACGCGGCGTAGGTAGGTACATACAAATAAAGCTGTTGAATTTAATCAACTACAATTACACCTACACCAGCCTATATCAGCCCACTGCTGCGCATAGGCTTCCCCTTATAAGGGGGATATGCCCATAATCCCCACGCTGGGAATGCAGGTTGGAAACCGCAGGACACAGCTTCTCGCACCACCGACGTTGCTACCCGTCGGCGGCCAGAGAATATGGGTGTGTCGGTGTTAGACTGCGCAGCCGCCAGAGCCCCCTTTGCTAGTTAGCAGAAAGCAACATGGGCTGGTGAGAATAGCTTGAGTTCCAAAGATGGCGGTTAGAACTCCTTACATCACCATTTATCAATCGAAAGTTGTAAACTGGTTCGATGTAAATAATTTATTTCTGAACAAGACTAAAGCAAATTTTATAAGATGTATATCACCAAAAATTATTATATTAAACAAGTTAAACCTAACATTAAAACAAAGGATGAAGATTTAAAGATTGCGGATACTACTGTATTTTTAGGCATAACTACAGATAACAGATAATAAGCTTCAATGGGGCGCTCACATAGATGGGTTGTCGAACAGACTCAGTTCTGCAGCATACGCAGTCAAAAGAATCCGCCAACTTACTGACGTAAAAACGGCTAGATTGGTTTATTTCAGCTACTTCCACAGCATTATGCCGAACGGCATTTTACTGTGGGGGAATGCTGCAGATATCAACTCCATATTTGTGCTGCAGAAGAGGGCCGTTCATGCAATTTATAATATGGGCCCCAGAGAATCACTTAGAACTAAGTTTAAAGAAATAGTAAATGTTATGACAGTGCCGTGCCAATATATATATGAAAACTTAATGTATGACCAAAAACATATTCATTTGTTCAACAAAAAAAGACATTCATAATGTTAACTAGAAATAAATATAAACTTGCCGTCCCTACTGTAAGGCTGCATAAAGTTAGTCAATCATTTAAAGGGCATAACTTACGCTTTTTTAACAAAATTTCAAATGACGTGATTAATTTATCTGTAAATAAATTAAAATATTTTGTTAAACGTAAACTCTGTAATAAATCTTATTATACAATTTCTGATTATTTAGTGTGGCTCTACATCTACATAAAACTTGGCTCCATTTCAAAATAAACATACTAAAAATCACAAAACGAGATAAACGGAACCTCTCAGTTATGTCGTACTCATACGAATAGGTACGTAAATTGAAGGGGCGTTATCAAGTAATCATTAAGTAACGTCTAAATAAGTGGCGTTGTGTACAGACAGAAGCGTTATTTAGTGGTATGCAAATGGCTGCGTAGGATGTTCTCGTAAATCTGGCAGCACCGGTGACTGATGATGTAGCCAGCGCAATGTGAAGGAAACCAGACTACGTTCATTGATCTAGCATTTAGCATAAATCCAAGGCGGGATTAGTATTGAACAAAATATGCTCCCTGATCACCTAACATTAACTCTTAGTCTCTATTTAAACGATGGCCTATTTTAAATTAGCTTATTTTAATTTTAATTAAATTAACTAATTTAGCCTTAGATGCAAGATACAAGATATTTATTTGCATAAATAAGTGTAGGTTATACCTAATCTTAGGACTAGTTATTAGAAGTACCTACAGGACTTATTTACGATTTTCATGCATCGAAAATTTGTACCTACTAATGATTTTTAACCGACTTCAAAAAGGAGGAGGTTCTCAATTCCTTGGAACCTTTTTTTTGCACTACGCGGTTCCACTATCCGGTTTCAGTAGCCGCTATGTCAAAACACACATAGCTGTATGTGAAAAATATAAAAGCAGTTTCGATGAATTGTTCGCATCCCCAGTGAAAAAAAAGTAAAAAAGTACTAAAAAGTTAAGTTCAGCTAAAAAGTACCGACCAAATACAATTCATGTACTGTAAAATAATTTATTCAGATATATATGTAAGTGAGGTCAAGATGCAATGCCGCTCATTAGGGGAGGCCTAGGTATAAGTAGTGGATTGCTGGATACACCTGATGCTTCTGCTGATGATAGCTCAAATCCAAATTCTAATTCATATTTATTTATTCATTAACAACTGTAAAGTACACTTTGAATAGTCATTTTTTTGACTATAAGTATATATGTAGGTACTTACCTAATCTACTTATCATACCCACCACAGTGTTTTTGAGTAAGGATGGCATTTGATATTTATGACAACATATGTGGCGCAGTGAGCGAAACTCTGCCTGAGACTCAGAAAGTTGCGGGTTCGATTCCTGCAGCGAGAAAAATGTTTGTGTGATCTGCAAATATTTTTCGCGGGTCTGGGTGTTTTCTATGTATTTATGCAGTATTCAGTCATGTGGTTCCCACAATACAAGCTCTGCTTTGTTTGGGGCTACATGATGATTATGATATGATATGATATATATAGATATCATATGATAGTGTCCAGGGTCGAGCATTATTTAGTCAATGTTACAATCAAGCACCATCATTTGCCCGCCCTTATCCAACTTTAGGTTTGGACACAACCCAATCAAATCTACGAAATGTTTAACGTCCCCTTACCAACCAATAGGTTATGAAGCAGACGATTAAACTGGCAAATACCAGGACCTGCGAACAGTAGGTCTTGCTGCCGAGATGCAAAGTCCACCCCGGTACTCAGGTGAGTAACTCGTGCGCTAAGGACGCCCTAGCATTTGTCCATGAATGGTACCGGACCTGTTATTTTATTTTATTTTATTTTTATTCATTTGGTACAATAAACAGTTACAATATACGCTAATATATGTTATGTCGCTCACTACCCGCTAACCACTGAAGGATAGCTAACTTATAACCCAGCTTAGGCCGTCTGTGAAGCCGACTACTATTTTTCCATGAGTAGTACCGGAGCTGTAAAGCACGCTCACTTCTCGGTACACATATGCGCACCTCCCCACTCCATCTCCACTCCTCACTCCTTTAGGTTTGGACAATATGATTTTCTTTTTCCATTCACTCCTATCAGCCGTCTACTCTGTATTCTCTCCTTTCACACAATCCATACATCTCTTTTTCGGCCTCCCTCTACTCGTACATCCAGGCACATTCATACTCATCACTCTTTTAGTGACGCTAGTCTTTCAGTACTCCGTATCTGCCACATGTGCCACTTTCAAGCTTCCTCTGATGTACTCGTTATTTTATCCATCTTTGTTTTATCTACACCACACATCCATATTAACATTCGCATCTCAAAAGCATGAACTCTTCTTTCGTTCGTATTTTTAATTTCCCAACACTCTGATCCATTAAACCAATGTACTCCCTCAAAAGCAATGTAATAGTTAAGAAAAAATATTGTAAAACTGACATTTAATATTAAAATATAAGCCTGGCAGAGTTTCTTGCCAATTCTTCTCTGTTTGGTCACGTAACGAATTACTGTAAATTAAAAAAAAATTGACGATTCAAAGTGTACTGTAATATGCGTACTGAATAAAGAAATTTTCACTTTCACTTTCACTTTCACATACAGTGCTACGGTCTGATGATGTTGCAATTAAGCATCCAACTCGCCAAATTAAGTAGGGAACCTTGCTTTAAGCGGAAATAGCATAATCTCTTACAATTTTTATTAAAAAGGGCGGATGTTTATTTAATCAGATTAATTGAAGTTCACTTTGAAAGAAAGTCTTTTATTAGATCGTTCATACTCTCGAAGCAGGAAATACCGCTCGAATCTACCTATCAAAATGGATAAATAAAACCAGACGCTGAATTTTTTTTTAAATTTACAAAGTCTTATGTAATGTTGATGTATTTCACCATCAAAATAATGTCAAATCACACTAATATTATAAAACTAATAAAAATATAATAATGTAAATGCGAAAGTTTGTCTGTGTTCGGATTTGGAACTACCCAGACTGTGACCTGGATTAATACATAGACTATTTTTTTACCTGGTATCGCGCAGGCGAAGCCGCTGGCAGATGTTTTGAAGTATCCTATAAATTGTCTGCTCATTATAAACACATCCTACGTAACATAATCAAATTAAACCCGTTTCGTGAAAGTTTTAAGTAGATACGAGTGTCATCTAAGTCTTTAAGACGGTAAAATTAATTAGAACCCTTCTTGAATTTATAAATGAAAAGCCTACTGACGCTCCCTACAAAAATTTTGGAAAATATCAATATTGTTAACACAACATCTGTGAAGGCGACTTTATCTTGTAGCTCTTGTTATCACCTCAGACTAAGTTTTCGGGTTTTGTTTGAGATTTATTTTAGAATTACTGTAACAATAAAACCTAGATAGGTTTAGGAACATTTGCGGTTTTAAAATTTGCATTTTTATGAATGTATGTTGAATAACAAAGTGAGCCTGCTGACAAAAGTTAAAACAAAACTGGAATGTGGCAAACTGGTCGTAAAATTACATTTTTCACTTAATTTTGCCATATTAAACAGAGTGGCGAATGTGCGTTTGTTTAGGGAGCTCAGAAGCTATAAAGGATTCTAAACTCTATGATGTGGTTATAAAGTGGTAGAGTCATGAGTTACGACACACGGGCCAAGCTATACTTACTAGTTTGCTGTACTGGTACTGCGAGCGCATCCCAGGATGAAACTTAATTTTCGCACGTCTGTCGTAACGGAACACTGCGTGTTCGTGAGTGGACAATAAAAACAAGCTTTTATTGCGAGGGAACAAGCCAAACTGCATTATTGGTCTACCTATTTATTGTTTCGACCGACGTATAAAGTTCCAGCGTAACAATAAAATGATAACGTGATCAACAACTCTCATAGTATTATTTAAACATCTATACATTGAATTTCCAAAAGATGTAAGATTTAATAATAATAAAAATCATAGTACTTTTATTGTGTTATAAGTAGGTACATTTTTTTCCTGTTTTACGTTAATCATAATTTCGAGCTAGCAACATTTTTTTTTCTCTATTTGTCATGTTTACTTAATTGAGTAAAGTTTAGGTCAAAACAAAGTTGTTAAGATAAGTTAGCTTTTAATGGATTTTACTCTGTTTCGTGAACTAAATAAATAAATAAACAAAAATAAAAATAAATATTTTGTTTTTCAGAATTTTCAAGAAAACTTCGTGCCTCATCTTACTCTTATATAGGTTAGATACTCTATGTATTAAAATTAGTTATACCTACCGCATATGCGCTAATAGGTGTTTATTACAAAGACGTTTAAAAGTGATCAGGTTAAGAGCGGCAACGTAAGCTCGGGTTGAGAGTTCAACTCATAATTAGCGCGCGGTGTAATGTTAATAAAAGCCGATATTCCCGCAGCCAGAGCTGGAGCCGCCATCCAAATGAAAGAGGGCTTTGATACATGTATTCCTGTAACTGCACTGCGGCATCGGTCTAAAGCAAAAAAAATCTAGGAGCGCGAGAGCCCACTGTTTTCCATTACCGTAATGGAGTTACTTTTATGTTACATTTTAGTCGCAATATTTTAGGCAACTGGCTTTTTGATAGAGCACATTGAAAGCTTCGACGTCGATACTTTTAAAAAATAAATTACGCCAGCACAAAGGGAATTCCGATAAAAATATTCCAAACAGCTTTATCATATTTCCACAACATATATCGCCTCTCCCCCGCGTGGTGTCAGAAAACTAAGCGAAACAATGATTTAGATGGAATGATGGCGGAGGTGGGAAGTAAAAGCGATAAATTTGGACCTAATTACTGCCAGGTGTCAGCGGCAAAGCCGCCATGCCAGTGCTGCCAGAACAACTTTGGGCCATAAGTCAACCGCGATCGAGATGAGCACCACCTTATCTAATTACAACACTCGTACATAACACTAACAACACATACTCTAGGTAGGTCCCTTCCTAAATTATTAACACGTTAATTTCGCTCTTTGAAATATAGGTAGGAACCGTAAGATTAGTACGAAACAATTCTAAATAATAAATGAATTGTCATTAGATTCTAATTGAGTTGAAATTATAGAGGCGGCTCTTTCATTGATAGCTACACGAATGCAAAAGGTAACGTAAATCATTCTGTCAGACTTGATTAAATCTGAAATACGAGGCGCGGCGGCATCTATTGAGACAAGCAAATAAATAGCCGGCGTCAAAGTTGTCGCAATGTGCTAACGGGCCAAATATATCTTTAACTGGAACCAAAAGCGAAACCCACCTTTGAAACAAAAGAAATACAAACGACCGCCCTAGCGTGAAATTAATTCAAAGCGATGGGTCGACGAAAATGTATACAAAGGTAAGCGAAAAATAAAACGAAAGAGCTCAACTAATTTCCAAGGTCCTTTTTAGATAAAGGCCGCAATTGGTGCCCTCCAGTTATCCACGCTGTATCTACAATGTCTTAGGCTGCACCCTCATTATTACAAACTTTTTGAAAAATACCCAAGTACAAATTATTTCTTAATGTTCGAATTATGCTGCGATCGTTTTGACTTTCGTTCGGCTCAAAATTTTATGGTTCATAAAATTTGTAACTTGATGGCTCGAAGATAAAATATTATAGATATTGTGTTCTGACACGTTAAAGTCGACTGCGTATTTACCGTTCTGAGTGTCTGTCGATGATATAAATGTTGATAACCGGGACTTAAATTGGGCTATTATAGAAATGAAAATAAAACGTAATGGGTCATTAGGAGTCGGTATTACCCAATGGAGCGGAGAGGTTGCCACCTTGTTTCGTTCTCACGCACTTCTCTTCAACTTTACGTGTTTGTGGAAGCGTAAGACCTTTCCTTGAACCCTTCACGTGCAACTGAAAAAATAAATGATTATTATTTTTTTCAGCCGTATCATATCCACTTTCGCTTTTGAAAGGCTTTAGTGTTTACTCAACCTAGAATATGTTTGAAATGGATGACCATAATAGACCATTCATGTTACAAACTCGTTAGATAGACACCGCCTGTACCTATAAAACAGTTTTCAATACAATTTTTTATAAAAAATATTGAGGTCTAACAAGGTAAGTTAGGTACTTGAACCAATTTCAGAGGTTTACATATACCGTATACAACGAGTGATTTCCAAGCAAGAACGTAGGTCATAGGTATTCTACTATGTGTGTTTGACATCTGTTAAGTTATGTGTATAGTATAGTATTCAGTAGAAAAAAATAGTAAAAAAGCAGTTATCAAGTCGTTTGTTTATCTGTTGGTGGCCGTAAGCGCGCGTTAAATGATGTGGAAACTACGTGCACGGTGTCACAATGTATCGGCGAACACTTTCTAAGAATATTTGGGTCAGCAAGGTTGTATTCGGTAGCTGCACACTAATATAAGAACATTGTGCTTTTAATTATCATGTTTTATCATTACAAAGAATCGGTTAAGTAGGTAGTTAAAAACAAACTTAATTCCTCGAAACAATGATAAATATTTGTGAATACTTCAATAACAAATCTAAAAATACGATTCTGAAAAACCGGTTCAAAATAACGTACAAACAGAAAAGTTGTAGGTAGTCTTTTATTTGTACTGCTCACCCTGGGAGGTTTAGTTTTTGAAACTCTAACTTCTGGCGTCTGGCAAACTATTGCTGGGTTTATTCGCCAAAATAATTTGAAGTGCATTCTCAGCTATTAGTCGTAACTACAAACACTACCACCACCACACCAGCCTATATCAGTCCACTGCTGGACATAGGCTTCCCCTAATAAAGGGGGATATGCCCATAATCCCCACGCTGGGCAGGCGGGTTGGGGATCGCAGGGCACAGCTTCTCGCAACACCGACGCTGCTGCCCGTCGGTGGCCAGGGAATTTAGCTGTGCCGATGTAGGCTGTGCTATGCCGCAATCAGCCGGACGCCAGAGCCCCGTTCGTTGTTTAGCAGGGTGCACCACGTGCAGGTGGGGTTGGCTTGGGTTCTGAAGATAAGGGTTGGAACCCCTTACACCCCTACAAACTACTAACAAACACAACTACAAACTACTAACTACAAACACATTCACATGCTACCATTACTGCAATTGGGTAGTGTGTTCAAACCTCCATCTTCGGAAACCAAGCCAACTTCACATACCGTGGTGCATCTGCTGTACAACAAATGGGGCTCATGCGGCAGGCTGATTAGCACAGCCTAGCACAGCTAAACGTGTGTCTGACGATGTTCTGAGAAACTGTGCCCTGCAATTTCCAACCCAAATGCCCAATGCAAAACCCTTTATTAAGGAAGGCCTACGTCCAGCAGTTAATATAGTTAATATCGTATGGGGTGGGTGTGAATTAGATAGATACCCACGTACGTCATATCATTATTGTATCCTATTAATCATGTTGATGTCAAAATTAAGATAATAATCCGCAGAATTTGTCTAGCACAGCTGTTGGATCATAATCCTGACTGAATTACGTAAGTCGCCAGGCAAATTTATTTTTAATGCAAATAAATACAGATTCGTCGCACCTGCCCGTCTAGATGTAGCGAATAATTAAGCAGAACATGAAGCGAAATAATACAAATTACTTTGAGACTTAACTCGAGTTTTACGGGAACACCTACATTATTTTAAGCAGATTAGGCACTTGACACACTCGCGAGCGAATTAATCGGAGCTGTGACATTTTTACTTTGCTTGATACTTACAAATTGTTTTTTTATATTTATCAAAGGGATATTTTGGTTGACTGAGCTCAGATAATAATTTGAAGTATAATTTTAATAAAGGGTATTCATTTTTCAATCCGTAACGAAATATCTGTCGATGTTACAAAATGTGAAACACATTTTTATTCATGAAGTTGAAATAGTGATTCAATTTTTTTTTCAATGCTCGTGGACTACTTAATAAGTACAGAGTGGGATTCCTTTAGTTACACAAACTCCTTCCTTTAGTCCTTTAGTCAGTAAACTAACAACTGGAAAAATATCATTTATAAGATTCTGCCTATCTCTTTTAATAATAAAGTATTGTGTTAACCAGAAAACAAGCATTAACTTAGTCGGCTACAGCTCGATAAATTAGTTCACTTATATTCTTGAAAGTTTACACCGAGTCGAGTTAGGTACTCGACTCCTCAACTTTGAATATTATTGCATCAAATTGGGTACTTCCATTGTTGTTTTAACCTATTAGCCATTATTGTATTACCCTTTTATTAAATCTACTTCCATAAAATAATTGAGTTTATAAAAACACAAATATGATATTTTGACTATGGAATCTTCGTATTAAATATAGTAAGAAAACAGTAACAGTATTTTCAAATAATAATTTCAGTCTCGAAACAAAATGATGGCAAAGAGTGCAGCATTGTCCATTCCAGCATCTTCGCAATCTTCCTGGAAATAAAATATCTAAATTGTCGCCGCTGTTGTTTCTCAGAAATATATCGCGATTGCAAACAGCTCGAGATCGTAATTGCTTCTTCCGCCTCTTGACATCATTATCTTTGCCATTATGCACCGAGCTAAGCTGTACCGCACCCAGGATACAGGTATAGATGGAAGTGTTATCAGACGAATATTTAGAAGTAGTTGAGTTTAGATCCCTTTGCCCTGTAGTGGGATCAGATAGGCTCATAAGATAAGTAGAGTTCTTGGTGAAGGGCTCATCCGGGGAAGTGCTACAAACGTGACTATTCCTGCCGTGAAGCTGCATTGCTGAGTTTCAGTTTGAAGGGTGTGGGTGCCGGGGAAATTACAGGTACATCAGGCTTTATACCTCCATGCCTTAAGTTGATGGACGCAGGGCGTTGCATCGTAGAGCTCCTCCCAAACATACGTGAACTGTGAAGCAATAATTTGTTATCATTATCAGTCACTTTACATCAAGTGGTACTAGTCTAATCTAAATCAAGCAAGAAAACTCTTAAAATATAAAACTCCTCCATTTATGTAAAGATAAGATTAAGACAGCAAAAAACGAGGTTTCAATGATATGCAGCATTAAAATATTTGACGTCATCCTATGGCATTAATCAGACATATGGTGTAACATGTCACCATGTCTGATTTATGACTAGACTACTACTTTTAGACTGTAGTCTATTCTGGATATTACCTCAAATTTCTTGCCCACATTAAGCGAGTAGGCGGAAAGGCGTTGGCAAATCTTAAGGGCAATGAATGTCAATCATCTATCAAAATAAAAATATAAAATTGGCCAATAAAGCGTTATTTTGAATTTTACGCTTTTTCATCAACCCAAATTCTAATACCCAACAAAACACAGACACACACACACACGCGCGCACACACACACCCACGCGCACACAGACACACCCACGCGCACACACACACACACACACACACACACACACACACACACACACACACACACACACAGGCACACACATCATCTTCCGTACTTTACGTAGTCACACTAGCTCTAAGTATGTTAGTGATTATAACTATTGTCGTTCTAGTAAATATTGATTTTTTTGTCCGTTTTATCAGGCTTTGCTTGTTATGTAAAACCCGCTTACTGTAATTTAGGTTCAACTAAAACCTTAGCTCGAGCAACAGAGTATACTGAAAACCAGCCCTGCGTAGACTCTGTTTACGAAAAGTACTGCTGAGCCTATCTACCTCATCCTTCATATTCAATACCACACGAGCACACACCCCATGTTATCACACATTTACATTGTTATGTTTTTAGATTTTTTTAATTGTTTATCATTTCTCATATGTTAATTAGTTTTAATTGTGTAAAATCTCTCCTCAGTATTTATCTTACCTTTAATTCTGCTATACTATAGCAAATTAATTCTTCATTACATGACTTGTTTGTACTCTCGGAGTGGACCTGGTGACAGGTTCACAAGAACCTACTTCAGCCACCAGTCTCTCATAGTGTTAGTTTTAAACTATCTTGTGCTACCTAGTTCTAAGACTTATGTAACTTACTTGAATTATGTACCTACTTGAGGTCAATTTGTGAGAGAAAATAAATAAATGAGATCTTTTGTTTATTTTCTTTGTTTTGGCAATAAATTGATTTTTGTTTGTAAAAGAAGATCGGTCAGTTTCATTCAATCTGTGACCTGACCATTAAATGTCGCGTCTAGAAATGACCTATGTCCTAATTGATAGTTCTTATTGCAGGATATCATGTTCAATTAATAGTTTTTTTATTAAACCCGGAGAATATTTTCTGGTTATTTATTTTATACTTTTAGGTTACGATCGATTATGACACTGGCGCCATTAAACAAAAACTAATCAAACGCGTGCTTTGTTAGTGGCAGTTTTGTTTTAGATGGTTGACATTGGGACGAGAGATACACAAATTGAGTGAGAGTGCGTTCAATAACCATGATACGTTATAATAGGACGTATTGCGATCAATACTTATTATTAATTTACTAAGTATTCCGGCCTTAATAAATAAAGTTATACTACATCAAATTTACTCAATTTTACTAATTTTTTATTTAAAAATGTTGATGAGCGCGCTCAAATCGACGTTATATATACGGATTATAAAAAAGCCTTTGACAGAGTGGACCATGAGCTTCTTTTAAATAAAATAGCATATTATGGAGTGCGCGGTAGTTTACTTAAGTGGTTTGCTTCCTATATAGAAAACCGATCACAGAAGGTTGTGTTGAATGGATTTCATTCTTCTAGTGTTCGAGTAACGTCTGGAGTGCCCCAAGGCTCAATACTTGGACCATTGCTGTTCATTTTATTCATAAACGACTTACACTTGTGTTTTGATAACTCAAACTTCCTGCTCTACGCCGATGACATCAAAAGTTTACAAAATTATTCGAACTTTTGATGACTGCATCTCATTCCAACAAGACCTGGATCGACTGACAACCTACTGTTACGACACTAAATTACAGCTCAGTATCCCTAAATGTTCCCATATTACATTCACTGCTAAGATAAACTCAACTTGTTGCACATACTATCTCTGCAATGAGCCCTTAACCAAAGTAAACTCACTTAGGGATTTAGGGATACAGCTAGACACTAAACTCTGTTTAAGTTCACACATTGATCACATTGTCAATAAGGCATTTAAAATGTACGGTTTCGTTATGAGGTCTTCCACCGACTTCAAGCGCAGCTCTACATATCTATACCTCTATAAAACACTAGTCCGCTCGCAGCTTGAGTATGCGGTTCCTATATGGAACCCTTTTTATAATAAATATAATGAATCAATTGAAAGGGTTCAACGCAAATTCTTGCGAGCCACCAAATATAGGTGTTTTAGGCAATATCTCTCATATGAATGCTTGCTTAAAAATACAAATTGCTTTCGCTTGAATCCAGGCGTAAATATCTTGAAGCAACCACGTTGTACAAAATTGTTAACAACAACTTTGGTTGCATAGAGTTAACCTCTGACATATGTTACCTAGTACCCCGAACCGTGCACAGACGATTGGTGCGCACGCGAATCTTGTTCGCCCTTAATACCTGCCGTACTAATGCTGGTCTACGCACACCCGTGCGCCGAATGGTAGAGTCATTTAACAATAACTTTATCGATATAGACATATTTGCTAACAGCATTGGTCGATTCAAGTATCTTGTCCTGGATAAGCTGTCTTCCTGACTGTATATTTTTTATCTAAATATTTACATTAGTCTTAGCTCTGTTATTTCTTTGATTAACTCTTTTTTTAATTTATTTACTATGATTGTTGCCAGCTAAACTTTCCATTAACATTATCTAGCTATTTTAGTCTTTAGATCTATTATTATTACTGTAGTAGCTGTTCATAAATTTTAAATTTGTATTACTGTAATCTGAGTGCAATGTTGTGGGTTACATTATTATTAAGTCTATATTGTATAAAATCTTTACTACCTACCTTTATATTGTAACTGTTTATTGTACCAAATAAATAAAAATAAAATAAAATAAAAGTTATAAGTAATAATTTCAATACTCTATTTTCAGAATATTTTTACATTATTCGCATTTTTAGTCGCTTCCATTTATGGTCAGGTCTGAAATGACGGGCCTTCTTTGATTTATACTTTTACACTAGTCACGAAGACTTCGAGCCTCTGGACTGTGACACGCGTCTCCAATGTCTCTTCTATTTTCTCTACTTTTACGGCCGACGACGACAACGCTATTCCACAAACGTCTCATAATGTATTATTAAACACTTAAACTTAAACCCCGCGGCTGTGCCTGTGTTATTACTTGACTGTGGTATACGTAATTTGTATAGCATTTGGAACAGATTTATTGAAAATTATGCCTTTAAGTTACTTAGGTACTTCGACAACCTCTGTGGCGCAGCGGGCGAAGACTTGGCGCATAAGCAGAAGGTTGTGGGTTTGGTTCCCACAGCGAGACAAATGTTTGTATGGTATGCAAATATTTATTTCAGGTTTGGGTGTTTTCGATGTGTAATATGTATTTACAAATATATGTTTATATAAGTAAGATAAGATAGGATATGATAGGTAGGTATGCATTTTTTTTCACATACACCACACAAACAATGCGCGTAGAATACATAAACTTCATTAATGAGAAAGGATAAAACAAAAAGTACTAATATCAGTCATATTTTTTACATAGTCCTACAAGCTTTGCTTAGTTTGGGCTTACATGATGCTATGTGATATTCCAGCATTATTTATTTATTTATGAACTTATTAAAATTTCAGGACGCTGTAGCCTAGGATTTTAAGTAATTTTAGATGGAGTATTTCAAGTAATTTTAATGGTAGCTTCACGCTGTTAATAATCTAGACAATTTGATATACCTCGTAGATGTAAAATCCATTTAATTTTCGATAGGTTTTGATTGTTTAAAGATTAAAAGTCGAGTAAACGAGTAAATGTTTATGGGTGTTAGGGCTTATGCATGTTGATTTTTTTCTAATGTGCGTAATAGCTAAAATATACAATCGAATTGAGACCTCCTATTTTTTGAAGTTCGTTAAAAAACGAACTAAAAATGGTCACGTTTTATAAATACTAGTTACCTATGCTGTTTGTCAACCCACCTGTACAAGATATCCTTCCTATTGGGCTGAGGGTTAAAAAAGAAATATATTTTGGGTTGAAACGGAAAAAAATATTATAAAATTTTGTAGGTGGTCGAATTGCCGACATATTCGGTGAGAAACAGAAATTCTCACGACAAATATTTATTGGTCATGAGAAACTATGGGTTAAATGTGAAATACACCTATAGCATTCATGCAGTCATTCTATTTTTTCTAATATAAACTAGTGATTTGACTATTACAAAATGTTTTTACGCCCTATTTAGGCTCAATAGAGATCTAGTGCGAGGGACAGAGCTAAGCCGAGCTCCATTATTTTTACTGAGTATACCTACCGTCCCTAATAAAGTTATGTACCTACCATATTAATTTGTTATAGTTTGAATAAAATATATATATATATATATATATATATATATATTTTATTCAAACTATAACAAATTATATACAGAATATTATATATTATATATTTCAGTGGCAGACCCAGATTGAGATGGCGCGACGACCGGGACTCTTTTAAAAGAGATTGGACAACCACAGCCCTGGATCGTGGAAAATGGAAAGGGGATAGGGAGGCCTTTGCCCTGTAGTGGGACGATGTAGGCTGAAAATAATAATATATACTAATATTTCAATTTCTCGGCAAACCGGGTACCCGGCTCATCTCTAATACAAATCTCTCTTTCAAATAATAATAAACAAAGTCGTTAGCCTCGTCATAGGAAATATGGACGTAACCGTGATTTGAGCCTTACAACTTCGACATAAAGCAGAGTTTAATGGTACACAAGAGTCCCATATGAATGGTTAATGGTTTGATTGCGCAACATCTGTATCTGTAGTTCTCGCGTTAACACAACACGATGCTACACGTGTAAGTATGTACCTTATATGTAGCTTCTGAGGGCTTACCACAGGTTTTGATAGTTTTCGAAAACTTTATAAGTTTCGGTATCTTTCCATACATTTTCGTAGTTCATGCACGTTTCCCTAGAGGCGCTGTGCTGAAAATGTATGGAAAGATTTCGTAAACTATAAAAACCTGTGGTAAGCCACACTACACTGTGGATCGCGGCTTCTCTCGTTTACTCACCATCATTTATTTAAGAGCTTATGTCCGAAATGTGCTCTTGTCGGCGCAACTAATGCAGCTCCTTCCATCTGCCTCCGTTTACTATTTAGGGAAATTATAACTTGCATTATTCCTTATGTCCGAAATGAACAAACTCTTGTTTCTCAAACCTGATACCTATTAAATATATAAAATGAATATTTAAAATGTAACCTAATTCCAGTAGTAACTAACTGACTACTAGTAAGTAAGACGAAAAATTTCTACGAAAAATTGCCTACGAAAAATTTCTAGATAGCGACAACATTTTAAGGCTTTTTATCTTTATTTATTTTACTATCTAGTGGCCTTTCTTATATATCTGTCAAAAGTCATACAATCCTTAAAGTTTTGTCCAGTATCGCCATCTCTCACTGTTTTTAATGACAAACAGTGACAGGGCTAACTTCAAGCTATGGTAAAATTTAAATAGCCTTTTTAAGTAAGTATTTAATATCTCGATGGGTAAATTTATAAAACTCTATAGAACTGACTAAAAGACAATCAACGCTCAGCTTATGAAGTAAGTATTAGAGACTTTTTGTATGGTAGATATATTCCTTGAATAGTGTAAGTTTTCTGAAAGGATTTCCCAAAATTCAGCCTCTAATGTGCAACGGGAAAAAAGTTTTACTGAACGGAGTCTGGGATGCCAACTATTATTCTTATAAAAAAACGGTGAACTGACTGACTGGGTAATAATGGTATACTAGGTATTGTACATTGCACAGAATAAACCGCTGGACCAGGATATTTAACATTTTTTTTTCAAATTCCATCCATACCTAGGGGGTTCGTAATAAAAGATAAATAGGAGTTAAAAGTTTGTATAATAGTCCGTCAATTTCGAAGTTAGCTAGGATCTTAAAATTTTGTATATTACGGTATAGGTATCTATACCAATTATTGTAAATTAGTTTATACGTGTCCCAGGGGAAAAATTATTTTACAAAATACACAATACGCAGTATTACAGTTTAAAGTCATTTCTATTTAGGTAGGTAGGTACGCCGCAGCTACGCTCACTTGGTGCGGGGATAAAAAGTAACCTATTTGTTATTCCAGAAACTATACTCCGAGTTCCATCCAAATCTAAGCCGTTACGGAGATGAGTGTGAACGCACCAACTATCCCATTTATACTATTACTGTATACCTTCCTAAAGTTATTATCAATAAAGGCGACTATTACATACTTATTTACGAATTCAATGGCATCGTCATTGAAATATCTAACCATGATTACCAAGTTACGTACTATTTAGTTGCTGAATAAGTATACATAACACTTTATCAATGTGAACTCGGAAAGGGAAATTTACGTAGATAGGTACCTACCAGTTTTTATTTTTTTTTATTTTCTATGTGCCAGCTCTTGACCTCGAGGCTTGCGTGGGCAGGGATGAGGTCGACGATGGGACGAGCTTTCCCAGAAGATGCCTATTAACTATCATCTCTATTAACTTGTAAATTAAGAATTTTGAAATTCGTTGAAGATGTTACATTTCCCACAGAATGCTAGAATATCCTAGATAACCTACCTGGCACAAGACAGAGGAGGCTGGCAAAAACTAAGGGAGGCCTATACCCAGTAGTAGCTGACTCCGAGCTGAGACGATGATGTTGAATATACTTTCGCTTTCCTTAGAAGTATGTAGTTTTCTTTATACAATCGAATCAAAAGTTAAAAGACTTCGTTTAACGTCTAGGTATACAAAGCCGTTACCAAATTATTAAGTAAATTTTATCTTTATTCAGTTTTTATTAAACGTATGGCTTGATGAAGTCGTTAATTTATAATGTAAATTTAAGCTGCTTTGCAACAGACTTGTTCGGCTTTGATAATGACGCTATCCAATGGATCTTTATTCAGTTATATTTATGTTTATGCCTTTGTAAGCAAGTATTATTTATTTATAATGCTATATATTTTATAAAACCAAAACACTTGACAGCGACCTCGGTCATGACATTCCTCGCCAGGGTCAACTACTGCACTACCACAGTTGTGTTTTTAGCTTTCAAAGTGTTATAACTCGGTGAGTAGGTGTAAAATTTTCAAAGTATTTCAAATACAAACGTTTCCACTTCCTAGTTCTATTGTGGTAATAGAAAGGTAAAGAGACAGAGTCATCATAATATAAACATATTCCGGGGCTAAAGGCTTTTAAAGTAATAAGTTATAAAGGATCTTGAAGTTTACAACCGGAGTGAGCTGTACATTAATGAACGCGAGAACTTCTGAAGCCAGCCACGGGAAATAGTTGGAAAACTCTGAATGTATTCGCAGCTAAGTTTTGCATTACTGCTGTTGGTACAACCGCGGATTGAAAACAAAATGTAGGTAGATAGATAGATTGAAAATTATTTATTGCACAAGATAAAATATAAGTACACAGGCGAACTGCAGCGAATGCTAAATACCATTTTCTTCCAGTTAACCTTTGTGTAGTGTGGAGATGGTTTGGTAGTGCTGCAAATTTTATTGATGAAATTGTAGAAAATTATAACAAAACTCAAAATAAAAAAATAGAAGAGATAGAGAAAAACAAAAAAATTAAAAACCTAAACCATGGGTACTAAAGATAAAAATAAACTTACACACAAAAACTAAAATATCATAAACATACATAAATTACTTGAAGTACCTACCAGCTAAATTTTTTCATTGACTATTCTGTAGAGAAATAAAATGATTATAAAGTTACCTTAAAGTAAGTAATTTAGTTAAGTTAAAGTTGTAAACTTAGATACCTAAAGCTGGGCCCACCTAAGGTTACCAGCTAGAAAATTTAAAAGTCCGGAGAAAAACTTGATTTTCATTGAAAAGTCCTGAGTTTTACTGGAGTTTTTGGAATTCTCGCGAAAAAGTTATTCACAGCTTTGTAGCCCGCGGCATAAAGTTAAAGTTTTACTCAAAAAGGTATCATCGCAAATTAGATATGGTGAAATAGATGTTCAGAATATATATTCTTGATTTCATAGATTTTTAGTGTTCATTTTATTCACATGACCGAAGTAGAATTTTAAATAAGTCTCTAAATACTTAAAGATTATATTTGTACACAATAAAAAGATCTAAAAAATCTACTCTATTTTACTGAAAATTCCAATAATCCTTAGATTTCCTCAGTTTTCCAAAATCCGGCCGCAATCCTGAGAAGAGCCTAAAATTCCTGAGATATGATAACCCTAGGCCCACCTGATGTTAAGTGGTATCTATTACTTATAACAAAGTATTGCTTTACGAAGCTACGGCTCACGCGTGTTTGGACGTGCCCTACGATGCAACAGCCTGCGTCCATCAACTTGAGGCATGACGATGTTAAGCCCCATGTGCCTGTTATTTCACCGGCACCCATACCCTTCAGTCAGAAACATATCAATGCTGCTTCACGGCAGAAATAAGCCTGCCTACTTCCCCCGATGAGCCCTTCATAACGAGCTCTACTAATTCTAAATTTGTACTATCAATGTTTCTATTGAACACGATCTTTTTTTTTTTTTTTTTTTTTTTTTGAATAAAAACTTGTTTAAGAACAAAGCAACTCAACCAATAAAATTTAAAAAACAATCTATAACTCACTAGTGAGTTATAGCAATGAAAAAGTCACAGTTTGATTATGGGTGTCATTCTGTGCCTAATTGCGGTGACCATAGAGTCACTTTATGAACAAGTGTGTTGAAAAATCATATTTATTTTATTAGGTATATACATTCGGTTTGGGCCATAACAGCAATGCTTCCTATCGGTACTTACCTGTCAATAAAACTGGATTATTTTGTATCTCCTACTGTTGTTCTAGGCTGTAGTTGATATACAATGCGGGTGTAATAGAGTTATTTAACTATATTAACAAGGAGGAGAAGCTTATTATTATGTGGGCTGATGCTGCTAAATCTGTGGAAGAGTCCTCAAGAGCACCCATGGTTTTGGCATAAGGCACTAGGACGGAACATCGTGGTGGTTTTGGCCGGTAGGAGTCCGGCATAATCATTCTGTTACCCCGTAATGGAATGGTATCCATGAGGATTTCCCCACGTTAAAAAAAAAAAAAAAAAAAAAAAGGCTGTGTTTGATATAAAGTGATGAGTTTTGGTCCAATAAACTCTAACTGACGCTGACGTTTCAATGGAGTTGGAGTGGGCTGATCTCTAATATACAAAGAGGCCGATTGATCGCATCTAATTAAGGCTGCTTTTCCACCAGAAATGTGCTATGCTACGTTGCTATGGATGCCTTTGATATCCACCAATCATATTCATTGGTGCACATAGATTAGCACTGGTGGAAACGGTTTCTACTGGACAAATGTTTGCATGTTTTGCAGATATTTGTCTCGGGTCTGGGTGTTTTCCATGTATGATATGTATGTATTTACAAAAAAAAAAGTATATCAATCATGTGGTTCCCATAATACAAGCTCTCCTTAGTCTGGGGCTACATGATGCTGTGTGATAGCGTACAGCATATGTTTTTTATATGGAAGGATGCGTGCTATGGATGTGTGCTATGAATGCGTGCTATGGATGCCTTCGCCCTCGCCGCTTCCCTACTATCGATACATCGCATAGTTCGAGCTGCGCATCATCTTCGCGCAGCTACATAGCTTAGCATCAGAGGAAACGGTCACAAAGCTTCGTAGCTTAGTTTTTACATTCTCAGCGTAGCTGCATAGCACATCTCTGGTGGATAGGCACCCTAAGTTTCGTTATATGCAGGGATTTTGTTTGTCCCATTGCTGCTGAACAATCTCCTCCATCTCACTTTTGTTGTCTTTGTGCTATTTGTGAATAGGTAGGAACTAGCCAATTTATTAAAATAGGTATCAGCCTTTTCCGACAGATTCGCTCTTTGACTAATATTTTGTTTATTGGTCTCTGGAACAGTATTTTTTCAAGATGAAAGGTATATTTCGAAAGATGTTGATTGGTTGAGTAGAAGCGAAAAAAATAAACAAACACTCGCAATTATAATATTAAATTAAGTTAATTTTTCATCGTTGTTCAGTAGGTTGGTACCGTAAATCATAAATAGTCCGTAAAATGTAATATTCATCCCGATTTTTGGGAATTGATGACAAAGGCACGACACACACGCATCCTGTTTCAAAATACTGTGATTTATATCCATGACGCAGGTAAAACTTGAACTTTCATGTGAATCCCCTTCAATTTGTTGGCTAAGGGTTGATTTACAACGACATGGTTCATGAACGACCTCCATTATTGCTGTGTAGACCTTTTAAAGTTCAACCGGTGACATTTGCGAGGAACGACACAACCATTATCCAGGCAATTCAATGACAATTTTCCTATTGGAATACCATTATTAAGAATTATGTAAAGCTTGTTAGTTAGCAGAAATTGTGTTAATTTTTTCGGATTCTCAAAAGCGATGGTAACCTGAAACGGAATGTAAGCGTCTTCCTCTTCATATGAGCTAGTGACCGACTCTGGTGTCGGAGTTTTTAGGCCACTCGAAGGCATGGCTTAGCAACTGAAAAAGCCGGGACCAATATCATGTGCCTTCCGAAGCACGGAAGCGCTCAGCGGGGTGATAAGCTTACTCTGTTGCAAACAGAAATGATTAACACCAATCCTGTTTTAACAAAGTGGCAGTTGTCAATTGACGCTCACTGAATTTCGACGGATGAAATGTCAAAGTTTTAACAAATAATCGGTGCCAATCATTTTTTTTTGCAAAAAAGTTAGCCAATCACCCCGCTTAACCAAATTCCACTAACGTTCACTCATCTAAGTTGTGACCTAGCGGAGTGTTTCTTAAGGCGACGCATTGGAGATTTTGGTGTCAGGGATTTCAACTTTTCTCAGGAATTACAAAACATTCGGAATTGATATTTTATGATTTGAAATTTTCATGTTTTTTTACTTCAAATTGGCAGAACGGTTTACACGATTGGTCAACTATTACAGAAGGAAAATAACAACACACATTACAGAATTATTTATTACAGAAGGAATTAACGGGATTTACTGTTTTGGCACTTACGACGTATACTTTCAAACTAGCTCTCGCGTCTGTTTGTATGCAGGCGGCCCCCCTTCACTTCCTGGTTAGGTACCAGGCTTCATACATTTTTGCCCATTATCCTCAGTTTTCAGTACGTTGATTCCAGAAAGAAACCTTCTCTTTTACACATATATATATAACATACCTTATACATATATATATAAGGTATGTTAGGTATGTTAGGTCCTGATGCAGGAATCGAACCTGCGGCAGAGGCGAAGCAGTCTACAGCACTAACCACCCAAACATCCATGTCGTCAAATTATGTTTTTTTTTATCGATATACCCTAAAACAAATATGAGCTTGCCCATAAAAACGTTAAATATTCAAATGGATAATTATACAAAAATAAAAAAAGGTAAGGCTCAGGCCTCACCTGTCTGACCTGGCGCGGACATGGCGCGGGCGCTTTCCTATTCCATTCAAGTTTAATACAAAATGCACGGAAATAAAGCACAATTTAGCTCGACGACTTCGCGTCATAACCACGTCCGATCAACGACATACCGTGTGTCCTAAATTATACTTTATTTCCATGCATTTTGTATGAAATTTGATTGGAATAAGAAACCGCCAGTGCCATGTCTGCGCCCGACGCTAGTCACATTCATCGGGCACGGACATGACACGGACATGGCACAGGTGGTTTCCTATTCCATTCAAATTTCATACAAAATGCATGGAAATAAAGCACAATTTAGGGCACATAGTATGTCGTTGCTCGGACGTATGACGCGCCTTTTCGGCGCCCGCGCCCGATCGCCGCCAGATGAGCGTCAGATGGCCGCCAGTTCGTAGTATGTACTTGCTTGCGACATACGTCTGTTAGTGATGTAAAAATGCGTGACGAATGACGATATCGAATTTAATATTGAATTTTGTGAATTGATTTTAAAATATGCAACGCTTTATGATCATTGTCGTTCCAATTATTGTAACTGAAATGTTCAAGATAAATTGTGGCTGGAAATCGGAAAGAGATTAAACCGGTGCTAAGATTTTTTTATGTAATACCCATGGTAATACTAGCTGATCCTTGTGCAAATTCGTTTGGGCGTATTTTCTTCATCTGTATCATCAGGGCCCGATTTGGTAACCCGATGAAGAGGTTTTCGGCAGGGTTTTTTCAAAAGCTTAGTAATTTAGTAATTTCAAAAGCTTAGTTAACCCTCTCCGTATGGGTTACACTATTATTTGATGGGTCTAAACCATTCAAAACCCTTTTGATTAGGTTACCTGATCATGAGGGTTATCAATAGTATTGGGTTTTGGTATTATTCCAAAACCCATTCCTTAGGGTTACCCTTTTTATCATTGTAACACGGGTTATACGTGGGTTATAGGAGATAAAGGAGAAAAAAAATTCGGTCAAAAGATGAAAATTAATTGCGGTAATTGTGTTCTAAGCATTAAGGGCGGAAATACAGACTACTAATTGTTTATTTTACGCAATAATAATTATATTATAATAAAATTGGAATAAATTTTCAATAACAGCTGTCAAACCTAAATTGACCATATCTCGAGAACTACTTATCTTAGACTTGCTTTTACTAGCTCAAATGATAGCTATTGACGAGACCTTAATTTTCGATGACAGCTGTCAAACTTAAATCGACCATATCTCGAGAACTACTCATCCTAGACTTGCTTTTACTAGTTCAAATGATTGCTATTGACATGAACTTAATTTTCGATGACAGCTGTCAAACTTAAATCGACCATATCTCGGGAACTACTTATCTTAGACTTGCTTTTACTAGCTCAAATGATTGCTATTGACATGAACTTAATTTTCGGTGACAGCTGTCAAACTTAAATCGACCATATCTCGAGAACTACTCATCTTAGACTTGCTTTTACTAGCTCAAATGATTGCTATTGACATGAACTTAATTTTCGATGACAGCTGTCAAACTTAAATCGACCATATCTCGGGAACTACTTATCTTAGACTTGCCTTTACTAGCTCAAATGATTGCTATTGACATGAACTTAATTTTCGATGACAGCTGTCAAATTTAAATCGACCATATCTCGAGAACTACTTATCTTAGACTTGCCTTTACTAGCTCAAATGATAGCTATTGACAAGACCTTAATTTTCAATGACAGCTGTCAAACTTAAAACAAACATATCTCGAGAGCTACTCATCCTAGGCTTGCCGTTACTAGCTCACATGATAGCTATTGTTAAGATCTTAATTTTCGATGACAGTTTTTAGTTTGACAGCTGTCATCGAAAATTAAGATTTTATTAGTAGCTATCATTTGAGCTAACGGCAAGTCTAGGATGAGTACTTCTCGAGATATGGCAAATTCAATTTTCACATATGTCATTGAAAATAAAGATCTTGTCGATAGCTATCTTTTGAGCAATTAACAGCTATTCTAGGATGAGTAGTTCCAGAGATATAACCATTTACAGATGAATTTGTAGAATGAGTTTCGAGTGGAGCTTTGAGTTGAGTTTTGAGTTTGAGTTTTAGAGTGACAGTGACAGTGACAATCCGAAATTATTATTAATTAATAAATATTAGTAATGATAACCATTGTGTAACATTCAAAAAAACCTATCAAGAGGTAACTCCATTCATTCGTTTAACCTCATAAGAGGGTAACCCTATCGACTGAAAACCAAAAGGAACGGGTTACACTTTCGCTTGTGTTAGGAGGAAAATATCCAAACGAAAGGGTAATCCCGTCAACTGTATAACCCAATGAAGGGGTTTCACTTTCGAAGCAACTAACTCGAAATCGGGGTTGTACGGGCCCTGATCTGTATATTAATTAATTGTATGCACGAGAGCAAGAGCATCTTCGTTTTCTGAGGATGACATGCTGACACATCGATACCGGACAACAGACTGCACTACACTTGTGCCTCTGTCGCGTCATTTCTGCGTCATGTCCGAGCCATGTCCGCGCCATGCCCGTGCCATGTCCTCGCCACGTCCGTGCCACGTCCGCGCCATGTCCGCGCCATGTCCTTGCCCGATATGTGTGACCTGTGCCTAAGGTGATTATATTATGACGTATATAAGTCCCAGAGCGGTAGCGCACGACTGAGCTACGTGGGAGATACGACACGGCCGCGGCCCGGCCGCCCCTTTGCAAACCGCCTTAAATGACCAGGATATAAGCGGCTTGCGGGAAGCTCATGGGGCGTGGTGCTCGATTTCAAATTATTGTTTATCAATGCGTCGCCTTAACTCTGATGATCGGCTATGAACATCGAAATTAAGCCACGTCACGAGCCCTTCGAGAGTGGTATAAATTTAAGGAATTATAAATAAAATAAATAACAGTTATAGAATAAATAATTAATTCTGGACTATAACACAGCATCAAGTAGCCCCAAACTAAGCAGAGCTTGTGTTATGAGAACCAGATGATTGATATATTACATATATACATTTTTTTGTAAATACATAAATATCATACATACATAATTATCTTCAAACAGTGCATTTTTTTTACAAAAAATAGCCAAGCGCTTGACCTGACTAACAAACCACATAAACAGGTGAAGATGTGGTCTAAGATGGAGCATTTACATCGTTATGAGTATTTCATTTGAAGTTACTTCATTTTAATTGACGGCCTCTGTGGTGCAGTGGGCGAAGGTCCGCCTGAGACGCAGAAGGTTGAGGGTTCGATTCCCGCCGCAGGACAAATGTTTACATGATCTGCAGATATTTATCTCGGGTCTGGGTGTTTTCTATGTATGATTATGTATGTATTTAAAAAAAAACTATATATGTAATATATCAGTCATGTGGTTCCCATAATACAAGCTCTGCTTAGTTTGGGGCTGTGTGATTACGTCCAGCACGTTTAAATTTTCTTGATTTTTATCTGTTTGGTATTTCCATCGCGAAATTCATAGAAAGGGCCCTCATATTTTTAAGTAGGTAGGTCTCAGACCGTTATGGTATCTTTTGTAAGTGTTATATTAATAAATAAATCAATGAAAATAATAAATAAATAAATTTACAACAGTTTTCGCATATTCTTCAGCCTTTTTTAAAATTTTATAATTAATTTAAAATATATTGTTAATTGAATTATTATTTGGTATTTTTTTATTTTATTTTTTTTGGTAGTCGAAGAAACGCTATTTAAAAAAAACAGATATTGATTCCATCAATAAATACAACGCCAGTAGCATTAATTATGATGTACATTGTATGTATAAAGTAAGCAAAATTATGCTAATTCTCAAACAGAAAATACGAGAGAAATATTGATGAATGTAAACTCAGCTGAATTTTCACTGTCCGTTTCCATTGTATACCTATCATTAAATTATTAGCTATTGTAGAGAGCTGGTTGGTAGCCGGTGTGGTGCGATGGAGCGTTCGTGATTGCTAACATTTATCTTTCGGTCGGATAATTAGCCATCGCCGACTGACTGCAGCACAATGGAATGTTCCAAGCATAGATATAAATGTGACTAAATTGTTCCTTCAAAACAAGAAACAGAGACTGACACAATTACCCAGGGGTATTCATGTAATGCGTTTCAAAGATTTTATTAGCAGCAGGTAATTTTATGTATCTACGTGTAAGAACGTAGGTAAATATGTTAGCTTTGTTATCGTAAATTGTCTGCAGAGTTTGTATGTAATAAAATAAAGTTTAAAAACTAGGATGAGCTCTAATACATTGTTGCAAACTTGCAAGACTTTTTGAATTTGAAATAATTGATCTTAGTATGAAAGCTCACCACAAAAACTCATGGTATGTTTAAATATTCCAATTAGACTATTGAGTTCGACCCATTTTTCCCATAAAAATGAAGGAAAAACAATAGCACCCTTCTTTCTTACAATTAATTACTAAAGACGACTTTTAAAGCCTCCCCTACACAGCTCTGCGTTATTACCGGCGATCATACCGCATGCGTTATTGCGATATCTGTATTTAGTACATTATGTAATGACAGCTACGAAGTTATATACTGCTGCGATAACGCATTTGTGTGCAAGGAGATTGGACGTGTGGTGGAGGCTTAAAAGATTGCCCATAGACTGACGTGATATGATGACATTTATTTGATAGATTGGAGGTACAGTTTTTACAGGATTGATGAGTACAATTTTTGAAGAAGGTTTCATCCAGCAGTATGCTCCCTTTTTTGAAGAAGGATATTTCCAGCAGTGGATTTCCTAAAGCTGATTAAGATAAAAACTGAAGTCAAACCATGTATAAAATAGTTTTTTGCCCTCGCGCGTGTTAATGAAGCCAGTGGGCGGATGTACCGCTCGTAAATACTAGTCCGTTTCGTTTTTCCGTTTCCGGTGGAGTGTTGCCATTACTTCACCGTTACATGTCTTATTTAAACCGTATATTCGCTTAATTCGAAGATATTCATATGTGGGTTGGACGTTTATTTATTGGTTGTAAAAATGCCTGCACGATACTCGGCTTATCGTCTTATCAATGTGAAATATGAGCAATGTAGCTGTAAATATTAGTCGGATTTAGTGCTGATTTCGTTTTCCTTTATAAATAAACATAAAAAGGGTTCTATTCTTGTTTGTAATATGATGACTTTGTGGCGCAGTGGGCGAGACCCTGCGCGATACCCAAAAGTTTGCGTGTTCGATTCCCGCCGCGGGGATGTTTGCATGTTCTGCAGATATTTGGCTCGGGTCTGAGTGTTTTCTGCCTTTGTATGAACTTTTATTGTATCTATTTACAAGATGTGTGTCATGTGGCATAATACAAGCTTTGCTTAGTTTGGGGCTATATAGATGATGCTGTGGGATTTGCCTAAAAACGTGTAAAATAGGATCAAATGTACAAACGTTGAATTAAATATGATACTTACCTACAAAATGTTTACACTGTACCCTGATATTGACATAAACTTGAAGTTAACCTTTGTATTAATAGTGATCGATGAAATTAGTTGAATATTAAATTTTTTATATAGAATAATGCACCAAAAAAACATTATGTTTTATTTGTATTAGTAAGTCAGTGTATTATATTGCGTTTTAATTTCAAAAATACAACACACAACAAGCTTGTGAATTATTAATGAATTCAGAGTCGTACGGAACTCATCTAGCAGAGCATAAAACGGTGTAAACTCGAGCATTATCCGTACCGGTACCTACCCAAATGCAAGTCTCCAGCGCGTTGCGGTGCTTATATGCGACCCAAATACCACAGGTTTTGGAGAAGAGCAGTGCACTGGCTGTATGCTGACAGGATTACTGGCTTGTACCAAACAAACTGACTGAAAAAAACAAAAATGTGTTACTACAGGGATCGAATGTGTCGTGTCGATTGGCTTGTTTCTCGTGAATAATAAATTCCAAGCCTTTTCAATGAAACCTAGTAACTATTATTTCATAAGTTTAGGTGGTTACTTAATATTGCAGGTTTTATGTGTACCCGGATAAAAAATGCTTAGGCTTATTTTATTCCTAGTCTACATATGTGCAAACTTCAGATTAACTTTCAGTAATTTCGGCGCAAACAAAACATGTAGCTTAACACATTGACTGCGGGTCTCGGACATGTCGCTACACAGAGTATTCTGCTATGATGAGTGATGGTGATGACTGATGACCAATGAAAACTGACTGAAACATTATTTTTTTAGTTTTAACACGTTGACTGCGGGAGTTGGACATGACGCTACACAGAGAACTCTGCTATGACGTTTGATGACTGATGAGTAATGAAAACTGACTGAGACGTCATTTCTTACTTTTTAACACGATGACTGCGGGCCTCGCAATGACACTACGCGCCGTGCGCGAGGACGACGACGACGTGTAGAACCACATCTGTGTTTTCAGTACTCAAAGTGTTAACTGTCGCCTTTATAATATTCGTAGGATTAGTGATACATTTATTTACATTAGTTATACACAATACAACAAGAACACATAAAATAATAACTTTTTATGAATATCTAACTCAAATAATTATCTTTGGTGACTCTACCTGTGTAGCCTTTGTAGCGAGAATGGAACCCTTATAAATTCTTCATATTCGTCAAAGGAAAGCAAATATGAGTTTATTAACTTTTCCTTTTTGAACGCGTTTCGTTATGAACCCTCAAATATCTAGATATAGACCTACTTAATAATTCAGTCATAAGAATTCAGCTTTCCACAACTTTTAATGTATGAATTCTCATATTTTTTCTAGGGAGGATCTATCACAGCATCATTTTCTATCACCAAAATCCAACTTTATGTGTTACCACCTCATTATGTTACTCAATTATTTATTCATTGATTTATACCTATTTACTTTCTTTATTATTAACCGACTTCAAAAAGGAGGAGGTTCTTAATTCGTCGGCACCTTTTTTTTTTCTGTATGTTCACCGATAACTCCGTCAATTGTGGACGGATTTTCAAAATTATTTTTTTATTTAAAAGAGTATACTTCACAGATGGTCTCATATAAATTTTATTTCTGAGAGATTGGTACTTTTCCCGGAAAACTCAAAAAAACCTCATCCTCACTTGTAATTTTCGCCCTATGATTCCAATATTTCCGTTAATTGTGAACCAAATTTCAAAATCTTTAGGGCAAGACGTAAGAAGTGATTTATTTGAAGTTGGTTTATTTTTTTTAAAAGTCCTACTTGTTTACTTATCAAATTCTTCTTTAGACTTTATAATAACAATGTTAGTTTGCTGTTAATTTTTAATTTTCTTACAAATTATCTACTCAGTTTGGAATGCACCATTTAATCCATTAACTGTAAGTATCCAAAACTTAAAGAAATTCTCTAAAAGCAAATTCCAGTAAATTGAGGTATTAGGAAGTAGCTGAAATCCTATAGGCAGCTGATGGTATCGCCAACCGACTCGTATCTAGGGCCGAATGCCTCGGCTGTATGCTTGAATAGGCATTAGGCAGTCAGTACACTACGATAAAAAGCACCTTACTAAATAGACTGATTTTTAAATAATTTTATCTAATGATGTATATCTCAATATAAAAAATAGCACTATTATAAAATGTGAAAGTGTGCGTGTGAGTATGTTTGTTCCCACTTAACTGTGTAAAGACTGAACGGATTAACATTTAGACTCGACTCCGTAAAACCTGAACGGATTTGGGTGAAACTTGGAAAATACATAGTTTGTGACCTAGATTAACACTTAGTTGTTGAACACCTGATCACATTTTTATTCGGGTACCATGTAAGTGAAGCCGCGGGGGAAGTAAGTCTTAATATAAAAAAACTAATGAAGTTGACTGATTGACCACACCGTAAGTCTTCATAAGACTTGACATTTTCAGGGTATAGTGAAAGAGTGTACTAAGAAAATAATATGAATAAAATTCTACCCTAGAAAAAAAAAAGAAAAAAGGAACAGAAAAGAAACAGAGGGGAGAAACCTCTACGCAGACAAAGTCATGGGACGCCAACTAGTTTCTCATACTTCTTTTAGCTGTTTTAGGTACAGACATTAGATACAAATACGTAATACGATGTAGGCTAACTGCTTATAGATATACTCATTCTATGAATGTTACTGATTCGTATCTTCTCCAAGCGGAAATTCGTTAGCAGACAGTAAAATCCTATGCATGGATTTATGTTTATCACTTTTTCACTCAAAAACTAGGTACTTAACAGATCTGGATGAAACATGGAATATATCGATTGTGATCTGGATTAACACATTTTTATACAGGTACCACGCGAATAAGCCCGCGGCCGGAAGCTAGTTATATATAAATGCGGACATGAGGATCTATGAATATTGTTTGTTTGTAACGCTTTAATACTTTAACTACACAACCTACCAACATGAAATTTTGCATATATGTTGTCAGGGGTACATATAGAAAAGGGAATATAACTTTAATGCTAGCAAAGCCGCGGGTGGAAGCCACTAAGGAAATAATTCAATCATACTTACAATTTCCAGCTATTTTCACAGGCGCGCCCACGCCTAGGTAAAATATAAGTATTGAAAGTAACAGTATCTATACTTGGAAAAGGGAAAAGTTTTCAATCATCTGATAAGTCAGTAAATATCTTAGCTATTTCACTGATTGTTAGATAATTTGAAAATAGATCCCATTATTCATTTATTTTTTGTGGAACGATGGGTTGATGACATCGTCAGCGTCGTGGCTAGCGCAGGACTGTGGCAAGTGGCAAGAGCAAAGGGAGGCCTATACTCAGCAGTGTGTGAAATGGGACTGCGGATGATGATGATTCATTTATTAAATACTAGCTGACCCAACAGACGTTGCCCTGTCTCAAAGAGGGTATCGAAGTTATAGAAACATTCAAAAAATATATTGAAATGAAAAAGCAATCAAGAAGGATTTTGAAGAGGATTAAGCAATCAATGAGGATAAAACAACAACAACTACCCTACCCATATCCTACCCCTACCCTACCCATACCCTACCCCTACCCTACCCGACCCTACCCCTTACAATATTAAATTTATTTAAAAAAAAAGTTTACCCATGTCCATCTCCTGGTTCTAAGCTACCTCTCCACCCATTTTCAACCAAATTGTTTCAACGGTTCTTGAGTTAAAAATAGTGTAACTAACACGACTTTCTTATAAATATGGGGTATATTCAATTAATTAAAAAAATAATGATCAAATATTATACCGCTTACCATCAGGAGGACCGTATGCTTGTTTGCTAACTTAGTTAGATAAAAAAAAATTATATCTATTTTCAAATTATTTATTAGATAGTGGTAACTGATCGATTAAAGAATCAGGCTTAGTATATTCTATAAGTTACTAATTAAAAAATAAGCAAGGAAAATATATTCTGTTTTCTAGAAATTATACGGCCTCTGTGGCGCAGTGGGAGAAGGTCCGCCTGAGACGCAGAAGGTTGCGGGTTTGATTCCCGCTGCGGGAAATTTTTTTGCATGTTCTGCAGATATTTGTCTCGGGCCTGGGTGTTTTCTATGTTTGATATGTATGTATTTACAAAAAAAAATATGTGTAATATATATCGATATGTATATATGTGGTTCCGATAATACAAGCTCTGCATAGTTTGGGGCTACATGATGCTGTGTGATTACGTCCCGCATTATTAATTAATTTATTTATATACCTACCTACATTACACAATAACTTTTTCTACCAAACCTCAATAATGCTAGTTAATTAGGTCCGAAGCCCGCCAGTATTATAACACGAACAATAGGTAAATAGAGGTACAGTTACATGCAAATACGAAACGATTAGATGCAACGCGATTGAATGCCTGGATTGATTGGATCAATAAATATGATGGATAATCTGCAATTAGTGGGACGCATCGCCGCAGCTGCCATTCAAACCGTCTCAACAGTGGTGAGCAATTTGATACGGTGGTAATCCAATGGTTGTTCAGTTTGCAATTTGCTTTTTGAAATAATGGTGCTGTCTGTAGCGAAGAAAAGGTTAAATGTACTCATTTTTTTCACCGCTTATAAAGATAGCCACTATTTATGTTATACATTAACATAGATAGGTAATTAATTTCTTTTAATTTTAGTGGAACATTGAAATGTTGGTAATACTTTATGTACCAACTGTATGCACGGTACATTTATAAAACTAATAATGTTTATCTTCTCATTTATGCGAATTTGTAATAATTCTTCTGAGAAAGAATAGTTTCTGTATACTTAATTCGTTCGAATACTTAGCTAAGTTTAGCTTTCATTTATGGAAGTTTTGCGGCGTAAATGCCAAGACTTTTTTTCAAGCTTTTATTGACACACTACCTAAGGTCAAGGTCAACACTTAACTTAAGGATTATAGTAGTGGTTTTTAAGGCCTCTTATTACGGGCACCGAATAACGGGCTGGTTTTTACACCGGACCGGTGTCAAGCGTGCAGTGTTCTTTAGATTTGTACGAAACTTGCTAGGAAAATAGGATTTATCACATATTTCCCTTTTTTATTTTGACAAGTTTTTTTGTGCAGTACGCTTATATTAACTCTTTTCTTTCTAATCGAAATGATACTTCACTCAGGTCTTGTTTGAAACTGATCAGATTACAGAAGACGGAGGTGTCTCCGTTATCATTATAACAAAGATCCGTTTCGCCTCGCTCGTTATCCGGTGAAAAGCCGACCATCAAGAAGAGGCCTCATCTAGCTCAATAGGTAGCGTTAAAATATCGTCTAGGGTGATGTTTTAGTCAGTAAGTTATGTCGTAGGCCTAATGCGGCCTACACCGCTAACTAAAACTAAAACATACATTGATTTGAAGAATATAAATACTAGGTAGTGTGTCTGCACTACTTCTATATACGATCTACGATATAGTTGCTGTTTCCCATATTTCAGCTCTTCAAACTGACTCATCGTAGGGGAGAAGTAAACACGTTTGGTTATGAATCTAAACTCGTTCATCAGAACGCATTGCACCATGACGTATAGTCTGGCAACCACGTAGGTAGTCGACTAGCCTTGTGTAACTTGGTTCAGACAGAAAAAAATTATAAAAAATCCTTTGGGAAGTATATGGATCTGAGGATGTCCACTATAGAGAAAAGTCATGAAATAGTTTTACCTATATAAAATATAAGTGAACTATTATTAAAATTTGCATTTCAAAGATACTGTTAAAAATTATTTGACATTACATCATCATAGGCCTATAGAAGTCCACAGCAGCACACCTCTGTCCATCTGACATAAACTAGGTATAAATATCAGTATACAATTTCTTGTCATGGATTTCGTTTTCAATTTTAAGCTCGAAATTCGTAACGAAACTCTAAAAATGTATACGATTTATTCGGTCCATTCGTGAGAGCGTTTATTTTTGTAGATACTTATGACTGCTAATCAGGAAATGGATGATGGGGGAAAAGAAAATTATTCTTCCTTCTCCAAAATAAAATGCCTAAGCTGTATGTGAGTTAATCATCATAATCATCATCAGTCTATAACAGCTGCTGGACATAGGCCTGCCCTAATAAGCACCATTGCACCCTTTACTCAGCTTTTCGCGTCCAGCTTCTACCTACACTCCACTCCACCTGGCTGGACCTACCTACCACCTACACACTTAGAAGCACTAAGACAAACCTCTTACAGGTTTTATAGTGTTTTTTATAAATAAATGTTACTGTACTTTTGTGGATAATAAATAAAATACAAATATGAATAGAACCTTTGCCGAGCCGCGGTCTCCACTCAAGAATAATTACCTGAACGGTTATCGGACCAACTCTGGTGTCGGAGTTTATAGGCCAACCAAAGTACCGTAAGTAAATAATAATTATTTTTACCTCCAAAGTTTGAAGAAAACGTTCAACATAATATCAGTGTCATGTTATGTGAACCCGTTCCGGTCCATGTCAGAGGACACTACGTGATTCCCAGTTTATTACTTCCCGGTAGCGACTGATTGGACAACTCACGTGTACATACAAAAACACCCCATACGCTTTACTGTGAAAGTAACGCCACATCAGATTGTAAGTATTTCAGTTTTTGATACTATTATATATTTATTTACAGAACCAAATTAACGAGGTGGTTAAAGAATTATCAGAAAAAACGTTAACAACGAATTTTTAATCAATAACTAACTTTTTAAATGTTTTATTTATATTTTCTACAAAAGCCTAAAGTCCTTAAATGTGATTGAGCTGGTCACTTTTATCGCATATCTAGAGACCAGTGGGCCAAGCTGATCATGACGATGATGACGAGCTCGCAAAATTCCGTGCAAACTGGACTATTTTAGCAAAAGTGAAGAATGAATGGAGAGAGTGAGGGGAGGCCTTTGCCCAACCGTGGGATATTAAGCGCCTCTAATAATCTTCTTCTTCTTGTAGGTAAGTGGCTAATCCTGTAGTCGAAATTTTTCACCGCCCAGAATGCTCATCAGATAACCTCTTACTGAAAACTATTCTGCAAAAAACATATTTTTATTGTAGCTCGTTTACAGCCCAAGCTGTTCGGTTGTGGAATGCTTTGCCACTCAATATCAGGAAAGCAACATCGCATCATACTTTTAAATTGAATTGACTCTCTTTTTTCTTTTATAAACTATGTACGTATTAGTATATTATTTTTGATTATTGCATTGTATGTATTAGGCTTCTAATTTAAATTATTTTTTATTAGGATTTTGTGTATAGTTACTAAGTCCTTCTTATCATTGTATTTGATTGTAATATGTATAATCTCGTATTACTTCACCGCCATCCTCTAAAGCTTTGCTCTTCCTATCCGTACTATGGTTGCCTGGAAGAGATCGCTTTAAGCGATAAGGCCGCCAATTGTGTTACCTTAAAGTTCATAATGCTTAGATTAAGTTACTTTTACTTGTATGATTGTGGTTATCAATAAAGTGTTATCTATCTATCTATCTAATGCTTTCGATATAGCCTTTAATAATAATAATTTGTATAGTACCTTGACTTGGCACATGAGATTACCGCTATGTGGGATGTCGACTCAACAATTATCGTTCCGATAGTCGTTTCAGTGAACGGTCTGATAGCGAAGAGCCTTGACCAATATCTTAAGAGGCTCTCGCTAGGCAGCTGGATCAAGGGTCAGATACAGAAGGCGGCTCTCCTGGACTCGGCACGCATTGTGCGGAGGTTCCTCTCTCTGCAGCCCTAGCCACTGACCGTTTGAGCCTTGCCCCGCGGTCGGTGGTCTCCCGTTTTTATACATTTTTTACTATATTGTTTTGATGTTATTTATGTTTAAAGTAGATAATATTAGGTTTATAGTAAAAAATGTATTTTAGACGAGTTTACAATTAAATAAAGTGTCATAATTTGTATTAGTCACACATTAGTGCGGAGTCCGCCGACTTCGCACT
Source organism: Horisme vitalbata (assembly GCA_951804965.1). Taxonomy (NCBI): domain Eukaryota; kingdom Metazoa; phylum Arthropoda; class Insecta; order Lepidoptera; family Geometridae; genus Horisme; species Horisme vitalbata. Next base: position 10,569,020 of record OX638100.1, on the reverse strand, counting down.
TTTCTAGACGAATGGATGTCGTGAAGTTATGCATTCAGAGAAATAACCCCTTTTTTGGAGTGGTGCTAGTTCTTCTATGTGCAGCCTTAACAGGAAGGAGTAAGACGAGCGAAGCTTACGTGACTTTAGTGTTTATGGTAGCTCCAGGCATTGGCCGAGCTCGAACTAATCTCGCTAATAAAAATATCGAAGTACCTTATATAGCTCAACTACATTTCAAATCCTGAGAGTATTCCACATTCAGAACTCTGTGAATAAATGCTACTTAAAATCTGTGTATGTATGAGAATATTAAAGTAGAATTTCTTGAATTTTTTTTTAATAAGTGATAGTATGTATTTATATGTATTGAATAGAAAATATTGAATTATTTTAGACTTATCACCTACCCTTCCACCGACTTTTTCAGTGAAAGTATCCACTGCAAATATAATTTCTCATAGTAACTGTAAAGGCTTCGTTAGGTCTGGTGGCAGATTCAATGTTAATTACTTAGATAAGTAAGTAAGTATACCTACCTACATTAGTGTTTTTCAGTATGTATATCTAAAAACTGAAAGGTTCACTCAACACCACGGCCATTTTAAGAAATGAAAGTTGTTTCAATCTTTTAAAATAAACATTAGCATTAGAGCCCGCTTTAATAAAATTCGAGATCCATAAAAAGGTCTAGCTTGCATTCTAAAATCAGTATAATTGAAAGACGCCAAAATACCATATCAATCAAGCATGAGGGTCTGACCATACTGTTGAAAATTCCAAAAATGATCGCACGCTGTTTAAAATACTTACTCGTAATATATAGTTAGACTCAGCAGTTCTAAAAAAAACTGAACAGTGATTCAAATGGAGAAAAAGAGGACCCTAAAATTAAATCATTTACTTGCAGAGCGTCCAAAGTAAAATATATTTTCTCACAGTGATATTTTAAGCGAAGAAAACGAGGAACAACTTTCGTAGAAATGTGATAATGTAAATTTTCTTTTCGTGTTTTAAATGTCCCACTTTGCTCGGTTGCCGAGTTCATGCGCAAATAAGGAGTTTGCACGTACAAGCCGTCTTATCTTGAGGCACGTACCCCGCTTGATGCCTGCTTTATTGCTGGCCGGGTCCTTCAGGGCTCTGCATCACGCTGCACTTTACATTCCTACTTTTAATTGTGAGATGCCAATGAAGACGATAGCCGCATTCGCCGAGTTTCTGACAAGAAGTACACCGATGTGGCCTGGGTATTGTGAACTGAAAAGAGCAGCAACAAATAAAATCAGATATTTTTAAATAAAGTACCAGCCAATCACTTGATCTTCTTTGCAGTTATAAGGATTCAATTTTCCAATTAAATGTGTTATCAATTATAATTTATGCTAAATTATTTTTCATGAATATAGAGAAATATGTGTGGGTTCTTCTTAAGCTAAACTTGATTATCTAGGTACAAATAGCATAAAACATGGCCACTATGAGTCCATCTTGGTGTAGGTAGGTATGAATTTCAAAATTAAATTACAGGTAGTTTTCAAATCGCAGAGCTACATAAATAAACGGTGTAATCGAAGCCTTTTCATCGTCTGAATGTATCAATTTGAAATACCTGAGCATCTGTCGAATATGCGAAGCACGTTTCCAGGCCACCCGGTATCCCCTTATATCCACTGATTGAAGGCGAAGAATAAAAACATCAAAAATACTTTTGAACAATAGTGAGTAACCACTCATTATTTTAACAATAAGTAAAAAAACAGGGAAGAAATCCTATTTGCTGTATTATTCCTGCCACTCATCATAATTCAGAAAAAGTATCGTTAAGTACGACTCCTTATAATTTTAATTTAGAGGGTTTATTCAAAAAGGCAAAATAAACATTTTTTTTCCTTCGCTTGCCTCCCCCGTTTTTAATTGCGTAAATCTTCTTTAGAGATATCTTTCTCGATAAAATCTTTTTTCAGTAACGACAGCGGAATGATGTACCTACTCACCAAAGTAAAGATGCGGAAAATCAGCTTACCTGACTGTTTGTTGATTACACTTGCTTTTTATATTTATATAATACTCAGCAAAGGATTTTAATTTTCGATTTCCATTTTCCATTTATTGCATTCGTAGTTAATCTGTATTTGTTTAATTTTAACTCATGACAGATATCCGGTTTCGATGAACTGCTAGTGTTTGAATGTCCTGTGAGACAAGTAGATGGTGATTTTGACTGAGTGTTTGAATTTCTGTGAGAATTGTAAGTCTATTTTCTGATTGACATGTACTTTGATTCGAACTACATATGTATTTGTAACAATTGACATAATTATTGTGGAATTCTGACATACTCAATATCTAATTCTGACATTGTTATTTTATAATTATAAATACAATTACTCTAATTATTAATTAGCGTAAATTGTAGTGCAAAAATTATTAAATAAATCTATTTCTTTTTCGTATAAGCTAGGGGCTCTGGTTTCGGAATTTTTTGGCCGCCCCAAGGCTGCCGACATGGCATAAATAGTAGATTTTATATCTCTCTATTCAATTGTTTGCATTAAAATATATCAGAGGTTCGATCACGAAGGCTAGCGAAAAAGTATTCGTAACGTAGACAAATGAGAAAACATGCATTCAAAATATCGCTATGTAATTGGCCAACATTTTTCGTAACGCTTGCGATACGTCAGGTTAAAATATACGTGATCGCCCTAGTGCCAAAACAAAACGTGAAGTGAGGTACAGCAAAATGCACCATGTTCTGATTAATTCATAAAAATATGGAACCAACATTTTTGATGTCGCAGATAAATTGACTGTTATTCAGCCCATACATCAAGCCTTTTCACGAATATATAAATATTTTGTATTTTCAACGAAACACAAATAAAGTGAATGTAAAATTTATGTTGGATATCATGGGTAACTATTATGAAAATGAAAACATTTGTTTGGCACAACACGGTAACAGTATTTTGTAGCCAAAGTTGAAATTAACTTTAGTACCTAAATACACCAAGAGGTAAAATATTTTCTTAGTTTGCATAGATTTAATAAAACCATAAGGACAAAGTTCTATAAATAAAATATTGACCAGCAACTTTAACACAACATCATTAAAGCCCCAAAGTCAGCAAAGCTTGTGTTATGGGAACCACATGGCTGATAAAATATTTTCATCATCATCATCATTATCATCCACAACGTGAGTATATCTACTGCTGGATAAAGGCCTCCTGAAGTTTGTGCCATCCACCACGGTCTTGTCGCATCAACGAACGACAAACAATTTCATCATGATCATCATCATCATTTTTAGTCGTATTCGACCCACAGGGGTCCCTTTGAATTTTGTCACGAGCCTTGATCCTGCGCTAGTCTAAACCTGGTGCTCCCAACGGTCTTTCTAATATCATCGACCCATCTGGCTGGAGGATTACTTAGAAACCACCTAAGTATATTTATTTATTTTGTAAATATTAAGCGGTAGCTTTTGCGCATGCTGAAGCGGACGTGAAAAGTGCAAGTTGGAGTCCGGCTGCTAACAAAATATTTGTATCACCGATTGTTTAATTTTAGATTAAAAACTGTAAAAAATATGTTGAAAAACTTTCTTATCTTTTCTCTCCAGGATTTGCGAGATGACGTTCTTAGTTGCAAAACTTTGTCATAACATAAGCAGACGACGTTGTGAGTAAACGCAAATGATTTACAACGCTTGTCTCGTATACCGCACGGTGTTTGTGGAAACCTTAAAGGTACCTTCAAGACAAACAAAGCCGTAGTGTGATAAAACTAAGTGCAGTTTGGAATTACTATGGCGCTTGATGTGTGCCGCACAGCTGAAGTACCCACCTAATGTCACATGAAGAATAGCAGGTGAGCCGAAATATAAAAGTGTTTGGAGTTCCAACCTCCATTTTCGGAATCCTAGCCGACCTTACCTGCCCGTCATACACCCTGTGTGCTACCGGTTATTAGCACGCAGGGCTCTGGTGGCCGCCTGATTGAGGCATGGCAAAGCCTGAACTGATAGAGCTACATGCCCTGGCCACCGACGGGCGTTGCGAGAAACTGTGCTATGCGATCCGCAACCCATGCAGCAGTCCAGCGTGGAGATTATAGGCATAACTACTTTCTTATCAGTTATGGACTGATATAGGCCAGTGTTGTATTGTTGAGCGAACTTAAACAAATCATTAGTTACATCATCAATAATGCAACGGGACTGAAAGCAATGGTTCTATGAAAGTCAAACCTTAATTTCTTCTTTATCGCTTTAGTAAGGCGATAAACTTAAGAAAACATAAACATTTAATGAAGATTAAGTTTTCAGTCCGCCGCCGTTACGGACTGTACAGACACATATTTATGTTAGAACGTGAAGCCTCATTTAGTTCGAATACTGCACGCGAACGGGCCGTATAAGTAAATAAGTTTTAATTACTTGTTTATTGTTGTTTCTAAGTCAGGAACTGTAGATGTGGTTATCTATTAACAAGCGAAAATTGGCTAAGTATAGTAAATTATCGGACTGTTTTAGCGGAATCTTGATGGAGATAATTTATAGTAAAAATTGAGGCACAAATAAAATAAGTCAATATTGTTAAAGGAATATTAGATTGTGATAATTTTAAAATCGCCCGCTTGACTTGACTGCCGCGTCCAGATATGAAAATAGAAAATAAAATTAGTACAACGCAGAAAGCAGGTCTGAGTAGGTTTTTGAATAGATTCAATGATTCCTTTGACAACTTCCCTCCTATTTTCCTGCTCCAAATAAAACAAAAACCCAATTCTTTTCTACCTTTAATTCAATTCCAATAAAGAAAGCGTTCAGTACAATTAGCACCAGCTTGGAGTCATAAAGCAAACCTAGGTACTATAGGACGCGTCTGATCTAATTATACCTGCTCTAAGAAAGTTTACCAGACTTTAATGCTAGCAAGTTTCCACAAATCAGCCTTTTTCATTTCAAATTATAGGTTTCAAATAAAAGTTTGAGTAAACTCTTTAGTTTTTACACATCCTATAACATTGGTCACTAACAAATTTGACCTCACTGACAACTTTTTTGACATCAAAAACATACAATGCAGATTATACCAATTGTTCCGTAGTGCGATTAAGACCCGCACTTCCTGGGTAGTACCCACCATGAGAGTGACTAGACCGTGATGATTTTGAAACTCTACAGTTCGTAAATAAATGAACCGTATAAACTTGGCAAAACCTACGGTTCATACATTCATCAACTGTACTTATATTTCGTTACTCTAAGCGGCACCTTCAATATCACCGATCTTTCACGAAAGCTGATCAGTGGGACGTTAGTTAAAAAGCCATTTTCTTTAATTGGAAATCGAGTTATTATCTTCGATAAGTGCTGACTTATTTGTTCTAGGGCAATATTCGTGAGGAGTGTGCCGTAACGGCCCCAAGTTTTATTCCTACCTACCTACTTAGGTAATGGGCAGAATAAAACAGGGTATCGACATCGAGATCTGTATTAATTACTAATTACTATTTTAAAAACATACAGCCAAACTAGCCAGACGGAGGCACATAAATTTATAAGGTGTGGGAACTTGACAATCTGTTTCTACTTCCACTATAGCACCGAGAAGTACTTCCCTCGTATCCAGCCGAATTGTGCAGGGTGACTCCGGGACACCTCACTAGTTCCGCGTGAGTGTCTGGCAAGCTCTCGTCTCCTTGCGTAGCTAGGCAATCGCCTACAAAATGACTTTTTCTCCTTCCTTTCCTTCTTTCGATAAGCGCCCAGCAGCAAGGCAGAGAACAGAGCGGTGGAGAGATTCCACTCCGAGCGAAGGTTCCTGGAAGCGACAAACCAAATGTTTATATTTGGTTTATCTAGCCTCCGTTCTGGGGTCCACTAACGGCAACGAGAAGAAGCGGGTAGGTGTGTACTTACTCGTAGTGTAGCTTTGCCGTGGTGAAACCTATTTCCAGAACGGAGTTTACATAGATAAGCCAAAGCAATAGTGTTTGTGTGCCACTTGAAACTTACCCTATAACGGGAAACACTTTCACCAGTTTACTTTAAATTTATATATCTATTAAGATTAGAAGTTTGAAAATTATAATTTCGTCAAGCCGGCTATGGCGCACGGAGCTTGCGACGAGCGGCGTGGTGTCGCCTTTGAGTGGGTCTAGGGTCGACTGGCTGTGCCGGCGCATACTGACTGTCCGCGGCTCGCGAGCGTAACCGCTGTCCCCCGCGACCCTCCCAAGTTTAACCCCGTGCGTCGCTCATATCTAAAATCAGTCTCAACGCGCAAGCTAATAACTATTTATTTTGATACCTACCTATGTACAAATACATACAAATTAATCTAATTAGGTATAATATAATTATATGTAACACTTCGTTACATCACCCCGCCGCTCCTCATAAGGATTTTATTTTTAAAAATAAAATCCGCATACTTTATTTTGTTTCCAATTTCTTGCAATTACCTTTCATAAAACCTTGCGCTGCGCAAACATTCATCATCAACATTCGTTCACTTTCATAATAATTGTCAATAATTTATTAGAATTTTATTAAATGACACTACCTTTCAAAATCTAAAGTTATATTTTGTTAAAAAAAACTACTCTTTGCAAGAAATGTAATTATTGTTCTTCATTGGACAACGGCAATAAAATGATAGTTAAAAAAAATTACCTACTTATGTTGATTAAATATCTTCAAGTCTTTAATGTGCCAAGATCCTAATATTTTGCCCGACATGTCTTCTAGAACGTAGACCAGTGGCGAGCGTTTCTCCAGGACTCGGCATTTGATATATTTAGGAGCTAGTGTTTTACTAAAAAACTTATCTTTGTCACTCAGGACATAAGCGCGCTTGTAAACAATATCACCTACATTAAATTCGAAGGGTTTCCTTCGTAAATTGTAATTTGATAAATTTTTAACGTGAGCATGGTATAATGATTTCTGAACTCTATCAAAAATAGAGCTTAGATTTCCAAGATTTTCAGCGTAAACATCGCGAGGTAAAAACATGATCTCATCACCTAGGTCGTTATCAGTATAATGAGAGCCACATACCACTAACTCCCTCCCATATACAAGGAAAGATGGGGTGTATCCGGTAGCTTCGTTAACTGAATTATTGATGGCAAATTGAACTTGCGGAATGAACGTATCCCATGATCGGTGATCATCGTCCACAAAAGTTGAAATACATGTTATAATAGTCTTATTATATCTCTCCACAGTATTAACCTGGGGAGTATATTTGGGTGTGTAATATATGTTAGGTATTTTATACTTTTGAAAAAATAACTTTGTATGGTTTGAAATAAACTGAGACCCATTGTCCAGAAAGATTGTCTGAGGGACACCATGAACAAGAAAGATCTGTTCCTCCATAATTTTAACAATTACTTCGGATGTCGCCTTTTTAATAGGGTAAATATGACAAAATTTTGAAAAACAGCACGTTACCACTAAAATGTGACAGTTTTGTTTACGGGTGACTGGTAGAGGACCCATTAAGTCAACGGAAATCATTTGATACGGTCTCGAACACTGTTTTGGCCGACCCATTTCTCCGAGCGTAGCATGATTTTGAGTCTTATACTGGAGACAGGTGGGACATGAACTTACGTAATTAGCTACATCGCGATACATGCCAGGCCAATAGTACCTAAGTGCAATACGTCTATAGGTCTTGAAAATGCCCAAGTGACCAGCAATGGGCTCGTTATGGTTATCCTCAATAGCCTTCTTACGCAACTCTAATGGAACTACCTCTTTCCATGAAAATTCGTTAGTAAGATTACATTTATTTTTACTAAGTCTGAATAGGGAATCATTTTTTATCAAATAGTTTGGAAAGCTAACAGAGTTATTGAGACAATCATTGTACAGTTTCTTGTACCAGTCATCACTAGTAGTCGTGTATGACTTAGTAGTTAAGATGGAAGAAACCGGCACAGCTCTAGACAAGGCATCCGGAATAACATTATCAACACCGCGACGATGCTTGATTTCGAAATTAAACGATGAAAAACGTACACACCAACGAGCGAGTCTATTAGTGGGGTTATCTAATGAAAGAAACCATTTGAGTGCGCTATGATCAGTATAGACTGTGAAAGTTTTGCCATTTTCAACATAACACCGCCAATGTTCCAATGCAACAAGTACAGCTAAGGTTTCCTGTTCCGTAATACTATAATTTTTCTCAGCTGAAGTGAGAGAACGACTCATATAGGCTATAGGATGCTCCTTATCATCTATTGTCTGCGTGAGCATGGCACCTATTCCATAACAACTTGCGTCTGTGTGCACCTCGAAAGGTAGATTATAGTCCGGGCAAGAAAGTACGGGTGCCGAGACCAAGCATTCCTTTAGTTTCTTAAAGGCAGCATCTGCCTCCTCCGTCCACTGGAAAGGTGGAGCATTTTTTTTATTTGAAGTCAACTTGTTAAGCGGCCCTGCAATTGTACTAAAGTTTGGCACGAATCTACGGTACCAAGTCGCAGTGCCTAAAAAACGTTTCAGCTCCTTACGATTCGTAGGGGTTGCGTAATTAAGGATTGCCTCAACTTTATCCGGATCGGTACGCAATCCGTTTGAATCGACTACATAGCCTAAATACCTTAGTTGACTTCTAAAAAAATTACATTTTTCTAAATTAACAGTTAGATTGGCTCTGCGTAATTTGTCCAGGACACGAAGTAAAAGAGAGACATGCTCATCAAAACTACTACTAACGATGATGACATCATCTAAGTAAGCGAAAATACGGTGGTCAATGTCACCTAATAACGCATCAACTAAACGCTGCTGAGTAGCGGGGCCATTAGTCAATCCAAAACAGGTTGTTTTAAACCTCATCGTTCCGCGGCCCTGCACATAGAACGCAGTTTTATCCCTATCTTCCTCTGCAATGGGGATTTGCCAAAATGCCTTAGAAAGATCTAAACTGCTAAGAAATCTAGCGTCTCGCAAATTATCTAAAATCTCAGATATGTATGGTAAATTGTATGCATCTCGTTTTGTCACGGAGTTAAGCTTCCTACTATCAAGACAGAAACGAGGCTTGCCATCTTTTTTTTTGACAAGGAGAACCGGAGACTGCCAAGCACTTTCGCAAGGCTCCACCACATCTAATGCCAACATCTCATCCACCTGCTCGACTAGGATTTTTTGTTTTTCTGGCGAAAGCCTATAATACCTCTGTCTAATAGGGGGACTATCGCCGGTATCAATGCGGTGAGTGATCAAATGAGTCCTTCCTAAACCCTTGCGCTCAAAAGATATTTCTTTATATTGTTCTACGATACTATCTGCGATGGTTTTTTGTGATTCGTCTAAAAAATCATAGGAGTAAAATTTTATATTTTCCTTATTATTGTTCACATTCAAATCCATCAATGGAACACTAGCCAAATTCAATGAACCCAAATATTTAGGACATATATGAAATGCGCGCCAGAAATCAATACCTAGTATGAGCGATGATTGCACTTCTGGAACGACGTAGGTCTTTAATATATGAAATTGATCCTCAAAATTGACCGGTAAATTGATATAACCTATACTTTGCAAAGCTTGCCCTCCTGCGGCCACAATAGACAACCTATCGTCTGTACACAGCTTATGACCACGACTAAGTAAGGTGTCATGCGCATTATTGCCGATAATGGTGACTGCGGAACCGGAGTCAAGCAAACCGGAGGCAGTTATATCATTTATCGTTATGTTCACATATGGTTGTGTATCATTTAACGGTTTATCCTGCAGAATTGTAGCAATTGTTGTATAACAGTTAAAAAACCTAGTGACGATCTCTAACCATTCTTGCCATTCCTTCCTATTCTCTCGACCTTCTTGTATAGAAGTACTACTACAACCCTGCAAACCTAGTTTTTTGGATTACATTTTGGGCAATCAGGTTTCTTAACACCCTTGTGACCACATTTAAAGCACATAATCTCAGTATTCCTACAACCTTTAAGGCTATGTGTATTGTTACGACATCTGGGACAGTAAGGCATTTTCCTATCATTCTCTGGAACACTTTTGTTAATGGCATGTAAATACTTTTCATTTACGCTTTGTTTTGCATCATACCTTTGCTCTTTATTGCAAGTTTTGTAATTATTGTTGCTATTATTACTATTATTAATATTAAAATTATGCCTTTGTCTATCAATTTTTGTTGGTCTTGGTTTGTATGCAAATTCCGGAGCTAACAAATCAGTGGCCATAGTTGAAGTCGAAGGCTCACGAAAATGAGAAAGACGTGACTGAACATTTTCAAAATTCTTACACAAGGTACGCAATTGATCAATTGTCCTAATTTCCGTAGCTGATGCTAGAGTGCTTGCATAGCTTGGTCTTATATTGTGAAGGATTATCTCAAGCCTATCCTCTTCCGGCATGGGTTTCGATAGTCGTGAAAACATACCCGACAAAATCGATAGGTAAATTGTAATATTCTCCGCTTCGCCCTGAGACCTAGACCGAATCTCGGCTAGCAAGCGGTAGTCATAATCTGACTGATCGAAGTCCTGCCTAAGTAAGGTGACAAGATCATCCCAAGAGGACACCTGTTCCTTAATGCTACGGAACCAATGGAGAGCATCGTCGACAAAAATCTCAGTAGCATAAGACAGAAGCTTAGAGCTAGTAATGCTACGAGCTTCACTGAACTCGTTCACACGCTGAATAAAGGAACGCACACAAGATTTACCGTCATATTTTAATTTACCTAAATCGGAGGCAATCTTTCCTCTACCATCACACGTAACTGTCACATTAACTGGTGTAGACACGGGCAAGAGATCTGAGCTAGAGCCAGCGACAGATAACGGGTCCACACTTTTGTTCTTGAGAACCAACAATTTTTCATACAAGTCTTTGAAGAGGGCGCTGCATTCCGAATGCCTTTCGTAGGATTTTTCATCAACACAAATGCGATTAAGTCTGTGATATAGATGGTTAAAAATATTTTCGGTACGTGCTACAGTATTTTTATCAATAGTTTCTACAGCAAAAGCTAATTTAATTTTCTCCAGAAGTTCCATACAACAGCTTAGGTCCTCAGAAACCCCCAAGTGAGAACATAAAATATCTTCTGATGGATAGATCTGACTTAATTTACTGATTTGTCTCCTAATATCGGCTACTGTACTAGCTGGAGTCTCGCCTCTTACAGAAACCTCGTATTCCAGCTCAGATTTTTGCAATGATAAAAATTTTATAACATAAGACATTTTAGACAATATAAAAAACAAATACTAGAAAAAAAAACGTTATAATACGGTTTGTTTAAAATGGCATACAAAATAAAAATAAAAATTGTTAGTTTGATCAATGATGTAAAGTATGTTGGCCGTACCCCGTTCTGTTACAAAAACTACAGAACGCTTTGGTTTGTTGATAATGAAGTGATCATTGGGTCATCATCATCATCAGCCTATAGCAGTCCACTGCTGGACATAGGCCTCCCCTAATGAGCGCCATTGCGCCCTATCCTGAGCTCGATTCATCCAGCTTCTACCAGCAGCTTTTCGCAGATCGTCACTCCACCTGGCCGGAGGGCGTCCTACACTACGTTTGCCGAGCCGCGGTCTCCACTCAAGAACTCGTTTACCCCAACGGTTATCGGTTCTTCGGCAGATATGGCCAGCCCACTGCCACTTCAGCTTGCTAATTCTCTGAGCTATGTCGACAACTTTAGTTCTATGTCGAATATACTCGTTACGGATTTTATCCTTCAGAGAAACTCCGAGCATAGCTCGTTCCATAGCTCGCTGAGCGACTTTAAACTGGTGGACTAGCCGTACTGTGAGTGTCCACGTTTCGGCTCCGTATGTCATGACGGGTAGGACGCACTGATTGAAAACTTTCGTCTTCAAACATTGTGGTATGGGTGACGAGAAAACTCGACGTAGTTTTCCAAATGCTGCCCAACCCAGCTGAATCCTCCTCTTGGCTTCCTTCTCGAAGTTGTTTCTACCCAACTGCAATATCTGCCCGAGGTATGTATACTCCGAAACAACTTCAAGAGGGTGTCCATTAACGACGACAGGACTCGGATCAATTCGGTGATTGACCATGACTTTGGTCTTGTCCAAATTCATGCCGAGACCTATCTTTCGCGAGGCTGATGCTAGGCCGTCCAGCATCTGTTGCAGCTCCTCCAGCGACTCCGCCATTAGGACTATGTCATCAGCGAATCGCAAGTGTGAGATGTGCTCGCCGTTTATGTTAATGCCCATACCTTTCCAGTCCAGCGTCTTAAACATATCCTCCAACGCGCTCGTGAACAGTTTCGGAGATATGACATCTCCCTGTCTCACTCCGCGGCGCAGTTGGATGGGTTTAGACTGCTGGTCCTGTACTCGGACACTCATAGTGGCAGCTTCGTACAGACATCTTAACACTTCGATATAACGATAGTCCACTTGGCATCGCTGTAAGGATTCCAGGACAGCCCAGGTTTCGACAGAGTCAAAGGCCTTCTCATAGTCCACAAAAGCCAGACACAGGGGCTGATTATACTCTTCGGACTTCTGTATAATCTGCCTCACTGTGTGAATGTGGTCTATGGTGCCATATCCTCCGCGAAACCCGGCCTGCTCCGGTGGCTGGAACTCGTCGAGTCTTCTAGCGAGACGATTCGTAATGACCCTAGAAAACAGCTTGTAAACGTGGCTCAAGAGCGAAATAGGTCTGTAGTTTTTAAGAAGAGTCTTGTCACCCTTCTTAAAAAACAGAACCACCAAGCTCTCGTTCCACGCCTTTGGAGTTCTCCCACAGTGAAGGACGGAGTTGAAGAGGTTCTGCAGCTCCTGCACAACAGGAGCTCCTCCTGCCTTCAGAAGTTCTGAAGTGACTCCGTCTTCACCGGGGGCTTTTCCATTTTTAAGCTGTCTTAGGGCCAGTACGACTTCGTCTTGGCTGATATCTGGCAGGTCGTCGGTGTAGTGGCGGGTGAGGGTGGCTCTGGAATCATGGTTGTCACGTTGGGGGCAAGGAGCATGTGCCGTGTACAGTCGGCCATAGAAGTCCTCGATCTCTGATAACATCTCCGGCTTTGACAAGACGGTTCGGCCATCGTGTGTTGTTAACTTCGTCAGGTGGCTCCTGCCAAGCTGCTGAGTGAATACTTTGGACCCTCGGTTTCGCTCTATCGCCTCTTCAATGAGGCGTGTGTTGGAGCTCCGAAGGTCACGCCGTATCATCTTCGCAATCCGCTTGTTCAGGTCTGACCTCTCTGACGAAGTGGCCTGAGTGGTTTCCCGTCTTTTTGCCATTAGCCCAAGAGTGTCATCCGAAAGTTTGGACTTCTTGCCCTTAGGCTGCATTTGGCAGAATTTGATGCCCTCGTCCCTTAACGTTCCAACCACGTTCTGTAGGGCCTCATCAACGTCATCGGTGGGTTCCACGGCAACGAATCTATCACCGAGAAGCTTCTGAAACTTCTCGGTGCCCGCCATGATCTGGAGTAGATTGGGTCGGAGCGTGGACTTCATCAGACGGTTTCTTTCCAGCTGGAGATTAATATTCAGAGAGCCTCGGACAAGTCTGTGATCGGATCCGGTGTTAAACCTGTTGATCACGGAGACGTCTCTGAATATGTGCTTCTTATCCGTCATGATGAAGTCGATCTCATTTTTGGTCACAGCGTCGGGGCTTCGCCACGTCCACTTCCTGTGGGGCTTCTTCTTAAAGAACGAATTCATCAAAAAGAGCCCCTCCTTCTCTAGGAAGTTGACGAGCATTTGCCCCCTGTGATTTCTACTTCCATAACCATGCGGGCCCACTCTGGATTCGTCGCCAACCCGGCGTCCCACTTTGCCGTTAAAGTCCCCCATAACAACGTTGAAGTGAGCCTTAGTGGTGTTGTGCAAGGCTTTGGATATGTCCTCGTACATATCCTCCACTTCATCATCCAAGTGTGCCGAGGTCGGTGCGTAAGCCTGAATGATCTTCATACTATACCGCTTGGATAGTCGAAGGATCAGGTACGCTACCCTGGTCGACACACTGGAGATTTCCTGAACGTTGTTACAGAGGGCCTTATTGACGAGAAACCCTACGCCACCCTGTGATGTTTGGTCACCCTCGCGGAAGTACATTAGATGGCCCGAGTCTAGGGTAATGGTGTCCTCTCCCTCTCTACGGACTTCACATAACCCCAGAACATGCCACCTAATGTTCTCCAGCTCCACTTCCAACTGCGCTAGATGTTCATCGAGCCTCAGAGTGCGTCCGTTATACGTTGCTAGGGTCAGGTTTTGCAGGTAGCCAGAGGTAGCCCGGTGATTGTTCGCACCCCTTGCCCCGCCGTTACCATGGCCGCTACCTGTATGACCAGGAATAGCGGGGCGGCCGGGAACTGGGGGCCATTTCTTTTTCGTAATTTTCATTAGGGGGTTTATGCCCATAATCCCCACGCTGGGCAAGCGGGTTGGGGATCGCAGGGCACAGCTTCTCGCACTGCCGACGCTGCTGCCCGTCAGCGGCCAGGGGATTTATCTGTGCCGATGTAGGCTGCGCTATGCCGCAATCAGCCGGCCGCCAGAGCCTCGTCCGTTATTTAGCAGGGTGCACCACGTGCAGGTGAGGTTGGCTTGGGTACCGAAAATAAAAGTTGGAACCCCGTACACCCCGTGATCACCCCGTGATCATTGGATCAGCTGGAAAAAAAATACTATGCTAAACCAAAACTAAAACAAGCGTTACTAATTATGCAACTGGTGTGAAGGCAGCTTAATAATATAACGATTAGTAATATAACACAGAGTAAAATTTAAAATATAAGCAAAAAAAATTGGAAAAAAAACTTTGTTACAATTTTTTTTTTTTTACATATACAATAATTAAAAAAAAAAACTTATTGAAAACTACATGTACAAAAATCACTATTTTCACACCAGTTACTGGCAAACCAAAAGAAAATAAGCGTTTTACAAAATAAAAAAAACACCAAGCAAAACCACTACTTACTACTAATGGAAGCAGAAACAGATTTAACCACGTAAGAGGGCGCCAATGTGCCGTAACGGCCCCAAGTTTTATTCCTACCTACCTACTTAGGTAATGGGCAGAATAAAACAGGGTATCGACATCGAGATCTGTATTAATTACTAATTACTATTTTAAAAACATACAGCCAAACTAGCCAGACGGAGGCACATAAATTTATAAGGTGTGGGAACTTGACAATCTGTTTCTACTTCCACTATAGCACCGAGAAGTACTTCCCTCGTATCCAGCCGAATTGTGCAGGGTGACTCCGGGACACCTCACTAGTTCCGCGTGAGTGTCTGGCAAGCTCTCGTCTCCTTGCGTAGCTAGGCAATCGCCTACAAAATGACTTTTTCTCCTTCCTTTCCTTCTTTCGATAAGCGCCCAGCAGCAAGGCAGAGAACAGAGCGGTGGAGAGATTCCACTCCGAGCGAAAGTTCCTGGAAGCGACAAACCAAATGTTTATATTTGGTTTATCTAGCCTCCGTTCTGGGGTCCACTAACGGCAACGAGAAGAAGCGGGTAGGTGTGTACTTACTCGTAGTGTAGCTTTGCCGTGGTGAAACCTATTTCCAGAACGGAGTTTACATAGATAAGCCAAAGCAATAGTGTTTGTGTGCCACTTGAAACTTACCCTATAACGGGAAACACTTTCACCAGTTTACTTTAAATTTATATATCTATTAAGATTAGAAGTTTGAAAATTATAATTTCGTCAAGCCGGCTATGGCGCACGGAGCTTGCGACGAGCGGCGTGGTGTCGCCTTTGAGTGGGTCTAGGGTCGACTGGCTGTGCCGGCGCATACTGACTGTCCGCGGCTCGCGAGCGTAACCGCTGTCCCCCGCGACCCTCCCAAGTTTAACCCCGTGCGTCGCTCATATCTAAAATCAGTCTCAACGCGCAAGCTAATAACTATTTATTTTGATACTTACCTATGTACAAATACATACAAATTAATCTAATTAGGTATAATATAATTATATGTAACACTTCGTTACAGGAGAAAATAGCTCTCCTCCTATTATTGTGTTATCTTGAAGACGTAATTAAATGTAAACTTTATTGCTGGCCATCAAATAGAAGTTTCCAGTCGCAGATTTTGGGTCTTATTCATAATCAAATATCACTCATTACAAAACTTGATAAAATTTATTCAAATGTCAATGAATTGAGATAGCAAAGATTTAGAAGGCATTTACCATAATGAGATTTATATAAAACGTGTTAATTTTTTACTTTAAGTGGTATTGAAATGTTTAAAATATGTTAAAATTTTAATATGCGTAGTATTATTGACCATAATTCGTGTAGGGTCAGGTCGTGGCCATGGCCAAGATCCTCTACTTCCTTCATACAGTGGCCATCTTGACGTCGACCGAGTGACACTTCCACGAAATAGACAAATAATGTGATGAAAAAGTGCATTTATTGAACTCAATTGCGTAAAGAATTACGCGGAATTACTTTTTTCATGTAGGTATATCTATTTTTTGCTAAAATCACAGCCAATATTAAAGAAAATTTAGATAAATAGTTCATGTTAACAAAAGGAAGACGAGAAGACATTTCACGTTACATGCGGTGGTTGAGTGATATTACGATCACTATTATAAGTTGGGACAAACTAAAACACTGTTATTTTACTTCCACAATCAAACTTCGATCCACTAATATGATTAGTGATATTATCACAAAGTCATAACAAACAGTTTCAATTCACTTTTGAGCTATATTGTGTCAATTTCTACTCTATAAAAACGTAAGGCAGGTTCAAAGAAAAAACTAGATACTTTTTTGTAAGTATTTAAAGTGTTAGCCCGCACATCAGGGAGAATCAACAATTTTATAATCCTATCCTACTTCCTACTAATATTATAAATGCGAGAGTTTGTGAGTTTTACTCTTTCACGCAAAAACTACAGAACGCATTTGGATGAAACGTGAAATATATATAGTAGTTTATGGCCTAGATTAACACATAGGCCAATTTTTTGTCGGGGTACCGTGCGAGCGAAGCCGCGGGAGGAAGCTAGAACCATATAAAAAATCACATAAATTTTCGGGGAAAAAAACGAGATCAGGCAACCTCGAACTTTTTATTTCAAGCATTATAGCTATCTCTATAAAATCAACTGCCATTCTCGAAGCAGTCCAGTTTAAATGAAAGATATAAATATATATTCTATGTTTACTTCAAAATGACAATTAGTTTCAAAGCTACGTCTTCGTCATAAATAAGTGGTTACTGCTTTAGTCCTATTTCTTTGGTGGTTACTATATTTTGACACTTGCTAAGGAGGTTTGCATCTCTTGTTATTTTTCTCAATGATACAGGGTGTCGCTGTAATGGCGACATTAAATGAACACACGGGATAGTGCTATTTATCAGTAATCATAAAAAATTAAATCCTAAAACTAAAGTCCATTTTACAACATTTTATTTTTCAAACAAACTAAATCACAAATAAGGTAAGAAAATTTGAATCATACTGTGTAAGGGCTACTTGATTGAGTGGCTTTCATATCACTGCGACTATAAAGACCTATTGAAGAGCTACTTACCATTGCCAACGTCGCGCGCTTCTGTTTAGAAGCGCCTGTATGATACACAGCATGATTCAATTTGTTTACCTTATTTGTTGTAGTTGATTTTGTTTGTTTGACAAAATAAAATTTTGAAAAATGGCCTTCAGTTTTAGGATTTCATTTTTTATGATTACTGACAAGTAGCACTATCCGTGTGTTCATTTAATATCGCCATTACAGCAACACCCTGTATATCGGGACGTGATACCAACTCTGCTACTGAGTTATTTGTGTTTTGCTAGCTAGCCGTAATAAATTGCGAATATTATTTATTTATCTAGTGGTAAGGTATACTTAGCATAGGCATTCGTCGTCATTTTGTCGAGTGAAATGAAACGTTACATTGCGTTTCTTGGTAACTAAAATTCTAAGATTCATAGCAATAAATTCCGTGAAGACTATCACAAAGCAAGTTTGATTTATTTTCAAAAAACGCCATACGAGAACCAGTTCTAGTTCAGAGAGATAATAAAACTTTCAGATCACGAACGCCGTAATCCAGCGTCTGATTTAAAGTGAATGACTCCGTTTGTGCTCTAGTGAATGCATCCGGACCTTTCCGAATCGTGACAATCGGCTCGAGACCGTCTACCTGAGCTAGGCTTGGACTATTCCACTACTAAACCAAAAGTTTCAACCAGGTCCCTCCGTATCAGACCGCAGGTAAAATTTTCCTACAGATATGCAAAAACAATCACTACGCGTCAGGGCGAATTTACAAAACCAATAAAACGAACATCATCACGACTTTTTTGCCATTTATGGATTCAGATTGTGGTCATATTGCCGCATTGACGCAAACATATTGAGAATGCCATATAGGGGATGGTCAGAGCCAAGTCCAAACATTACATCCAGAACATGCTTCAAACCTGAAGCGCATGGTTTTTGCAAGCTGTTATATTCCACGTGACAGGTGGTATTGGAACACTCATGCAACGCACATGCCTATTGAATATTAGTTCTCAGGCATGCCGGTTTTCTCACGATGTTTTCCTTCACATATTTATTTTAAAACGAAAAATTAATTGGTTGGCCGGGAGTCAAACACGTAATAGCTGCCACATTGCTTTTATTTTATAGAGAGGTTCTCGTAGATATATACCCACGACGCAAAAAGAGTGCCCTGGGGTGGCAAAGCTATGTATGTTGGTAATTGTGGGGTGTTAAAATAACAACATTACGTTTTATTTTAATTTGAACCAGGATCCCTCTGTTTGTGAAAGTATCATTATAATTTTACACTTTTCAAACTAATAATAGATATGGCAGCAAAAGGGTCTAATGGAGGTAATCATTATTATTAGGATGCCGGGTATGCCATAGTATATGCCATAGGGCATTATTCATAATGTGTTAATTTCACTTTTTGGTTTTTATTTCGTGTCCAGTGGTTGAAATGTTCTTGATATCAGGCTATTTGAACTTATCTACCCGAGTGGCTTGAAATGAAGGACTTCATATTTTACTTACGATATAAAGATCCATGCACCCTTCCTACTGGAATGAAAAGATAAATGTAGGTAGTTTCAATCTTCAGGCTATCCGCAGCAATACGAATAAACTTTTGATGTGTACCTAAGTTTGGAGTTCCGCCAGAATAATTGTATGCCTTGGAAATATTGTAATAATCAACTCAAAGTAGGCATCTGAAGTAAATTGAAAATCACGAATAATATTTTGGAAAACTTCCAGAACTTTATTCGAAAATCACTAAGTACAATATTAGACAACGGCTGTGTACATTAAGTTGCCAAAAGTTTGGTAAAGTTTTAAAACCGCAGAGAAGGACCAGCCAAAGGGCGGCCTACACGAGGTGGGCGGTAGAGGGAGGATTACAAGTAAATAGTACCAAACTAGCAAATGAGTCTTACGTTCGTGGAGTTACGTAAACAAAACAGGTAGGTGGGTAGGTACAGTAGCGATAAGTATAGGGTGTGTGTGCAATGAATTCTAATGATGCCTATTTGGAGCGCGCGCTACTATTAAAGCAACAATTTCGCAAGTAGCTTTAGAAAATTGTTCGTACACGGCAGATAACAATCACACGTGGCGCGTTACGTGGTCTCGGGTGACAAATTTTATATTTGTGTCGCGTCCGGCTCTAAATGTTTATAATCCGTTGGTGTGGCTACATATAGGTTAGAACATCATACTTTTAAACAAAAACTTACGAGTATTATAACTACTAAATACAACGGAAAAGATATATTTATTTATTATTATTTTTACGTTAATTCATGGTCTAGTTTTAAAAATGTTTACATTTTGGACAGAAAAGGAAGCAACAAGCTAGAGTATAATTTTTATATAAAAATATTATTAATAATGCTGTTATAATTAATTTCATTGTATAAAAGAATCATACAATGAAATTATTAGACGTAAAATAAGACGTCGACCCAAAAATAAAATAAAATCAAGTACCTACATAACCTAAATATATTTTATAGAGTACATTGAATTCGTGACCTTTCTTTCCTACTGCCAAATACACGTTTGGTTTAATGTAATATTTACAATGATTAACACCTTCAAAGTTTCTACTAACATAAAATATTTATTCGTGTACTAACCCAGAATATCCGATAAGTTCGATGACTTATGTGAGCATTTATCACTTGCTCGAATAAAGTACCGATACCGAGTGGGATACCTTCACGACCTTAACAGGAAAACAAAGACATCTGACATCAATTCGACTTACAATGGCTCGTGTCCTCGGTTTGTTTAGCAAAACACGGGTCACGGTTGTGGCCACGAAAATCAGACCATTTTTGTAGCTAACCTTAGTGTAAAAATGGCAATGCCTTTCCAAAAACTTTTAACTTGGTTTTATGCCAGATTTCAACCTACACTATAAATAAGTCTTCGTTTTGGAATAAGACCGTAACAGTATGAAATAATAAAAGATTTTATGTACCAGAGGTATGTAAATTGAAGTGTTTAAGCGCAGAATATATATCTACTTTTGCACCGTAGCGACGACGTAGCCTCGTTCGTAGCACCGTAACCACGTAGCACCGTAACATGCGGAAAACGTCCATCACATACAAATACTCCGTTGAGAATACGTAGGTACTTAAGACGAATTTGTAGCTTAGTGCGAGCTGTCCCAATATTTCGCTGTCTCGCGGCTTCAAGACAACGCTTAATTATACGGTCAACCACACGTCTTATACCGCTATGTACCTATCTTACATTGTACATACATTAATACACTGTATCTGAGGAGGTTTTAAGCTCCTATTTCGTGAACAAATCCCTCATTATTTGCTACTTAAGAGTAACCAAACCTTGGTAACAAGTAGAGCTAGAAATATTATTGTATTGTAAATACATTCATACTTGTTACCAAGTAGCTTGCTTCTGTTTCTAACTATAGTGTAACTTCAACCATCCCTAGTGTAAAGTCGAATAAAGTTCCCTTCTATCCTAGTTTCAGTTGCAGTTGTGTGACAATGTCGGTTGTCATCGCAGCGGGTACCGGCCCGGAGCCGGACCGACCAGCTAACATGAAATATACATTCAGGGTACCACGTGCATGATATATCATAGTGACGTCTCGCGAACAATGCCACCGACAGTTTCGTACAGTACTGTTTTATTCAAAAGTTTGAACTCGAGCTGAGATTTGTTGGTACAATGAGTACGGTTACTGGTACAGGTCAGGATGTTTGCGCCATGAGACAGGAACTCTGCTAATGGCTCATTATATTTTGTGCGCGGAGGTGCTGAATGAAAATTGTATTTATAACAAACTAGCTTCCACCCGCGGCTTCTCTCGCGTGCTCACTTCCGGTATGGAATTAAATGCCTATGTGTTAAATCTGGTTACACACAATTTACATTCCAAGTTTCATCGAAATCCTTTCAGTAGTTTTTGCGTGAAAGAGTAACCAACATGCATCCATTCATCCATACAACCATACTCACAAATTTTCGCATTTATAATATTAGTAGGAGTAGGATTTGTTACTTTTAAAACGTAGGTTACAACGTGACTATGTGAATCTAATGAAATTACTTCGTAAAAGTGTGTGGAGAAGTGCTTATTACATAGAATAGTCACTGAGTGAATGCGTTATCGGTCTGTTCAAAATATGATATTAGTTTTGATGTATAAACTATTATTAAACTGTTCAAGTTGGCCTTAAACAGAATTTATTTATAAAGCTCAAAACATTTTACTCAAAAAAAAAAAACAAGAAATGAAGCGTTATTAAAAGAGATAGATTCTGAATCTTTCTGGGATCTTTTAGAAATCCGTAAGAGAACCAGGTTAACCAACATAGTTCTCAAAATTATCAAGTTATTGCGAGCGTGCTAGAATAAAGAATAAGCAGGCCATTTAGCTCGTAGAATCGTTAACCGTCGGGGAATAAAGGTTCTCGAATAGTGACTGCGTCTTCATCAGGTCGACCGACGACATCGTTAAAATTGCAGGAAACTTACAGGAGGTGGACGGAAGGGGCTCGCTCTCGTTATCCTTGAGGGAGGACCAGCAGTGGACTTTTATAGGTTGATGATGATGAAAATTCTGCGTTGCCTATGTAATTTAACTATTCGTCTGCAAAAAATTCCACAGGAATAAGAGCCGTTTTATAAGCCAGAAATAATAAATTCCTCTACGTGGGTCCTTCTCTGAAATTGCTTGAATCCCTTTAATATTGTAGGTCCAGTTACTGTCCTGGCTTCGTGAGTTTTCGGGTGGAAGATTTATTTTCTAATATGATGGCATTACCTACCTAAATGTTTTAAACATGAGTCAGTAGTTGCCGCATTTGATATGGCACAAAAGAATTTAGGTTTTTGTATTAATTAATCATTTAGGTGGCTAATGAAAAGTGTCGGGGCTGTGGCAAATTGTGATCCGATAATCTCTGTATACCCCCTCCTAATTATGTAAAAGTATGTAAATCTTAATACTACTTCTATATATCTAATATAATCATGTTAACTACCAAATAATTAAACAGAGACTAATGTATAATAGAATAACAAAATTATTTCAAAACAATCACATTATCACAGTCTTGAATTCAGTATACAGCAAAGTAGATAAAGTTAATGAAAGAGATTTGAGATCCAAAATGGCTATAACTCCTTAATTTGCATCATTGTAGCTTGGGGCGTAGGTGCATCATAATGCAGCGTTGAGGTATAATATGTTATAGAGACAGCTCTACCAGCAAAATTGGATCAGTGACTAGATACTACAATCTGCTAGAGAGTGAGTAATGCAACCAACTAGTGCCATCTAGCTTCCACCAGCGGCTTTGCTCGTGTTATAATGGATTTGTTATATATATTCATCCCCATTTTCACCCCTTTCATACAAAGTTTCATTTATTTACCCCTAAGTATAATCTTTCTTAGTGGATGCATACATTATATAAGGTATCTATGTGCAATGGTCCATGAACACCTGTATCAATCGACAATGTTTCGCGTTCCTCATAAGCATCCTCAGGAAATGTCTCAAGAAACTTGCAGTCCGTCTTCGGTACTTCGGCGAAGCAACCGTCTGCAACGCTCTGGCGCTCTGGCAATCGCGACAAACAGCAAATTCTGTTTAGCGTTTGGCGAAACAACTCGTAGCGGATTTGTACTAAATATTTTGTGTTTTGAGTAACTTTAACCACACAGTTATCGTACTTTGACGTTACTTGAGAAAAGTGAAAGAGGCTCTTAGTGTGTAATACTTACCCGTAGGCAACATTTAGTGAAAATGAACATAAATTTCTCAAGTCTTTGTCTCTTTGTCATTTGGATCTTATCTTCGATTAGAATGAACTAGCCTATTCGTATATAAAATAAATAATAATAAATAAATAAATAATAAATAATCCTGGACGTTATCTCACACAGCATCATGTAGCCCCAAACTAAGCAGAGCTTGTATTATGGGAACCACATGATTGATATACTACATAGATACATTTTTTTTGTAAATACATACATATCATACATAGAAGACACTGCCATCCTAATTGAGACAACCGTAAGTCGGTGTTTTATCAAAAATGAGTTAATACCAGATTCGGAATCAGCGTGATAAGATCTATAATGTTCTCTTTGACGTATTTTTGATACAAACGATATTGACGAAGATAGTGTATTCAAGAGAACCGTAACTGAGAGTTTTTTTTGACCATTCCTAGACATAAATACCGTATGAGCCCTTACGGTTCTTATTCTTAACTTGTTTGTATGGAGACTGATTATGCTTCAAAACTTCATACATGATATTACCACCGTAAGTTAAAATACAGCAGGTTAATTAAGTTAAGATTAGCATGAAATGGTTGTATTTTCTTGTGATAGACTGATCTTTTTAAGTTTTTTTTAATTTAAGCCTGATGAACGGAAAAGAGCCATTCATTTTAATAATAATTCAGAGTAGGACTTTGGAAAAGTTTGATTATAATAATGTTTATTAGCATTTTATAATTGTATAACTCATCTTTTTAACACGCTTTTATTAGTTTCACCTGTATGTATGTATGTATGTATGTATGTATGTATGTAACCGACTCCTTTGAGCTCGATTTTGCCCTACTTTGAACGATCAGATTTGATTCAAACTTTGCACACCTGTCAAAGGTCGATGACAATGCAATAATCCGATAAAAATATCCGATTATCCTAATTAGATTCGCCAGGATTAATTAATTTCTTTCCGCATCCTTTGCATGCGAGTAAGAGAGACAGAGCTAGTGCGCGAACTACGCATGCGTGCAAGCGTGTTTTTTTAGTTTTTTTAAACTATTATTTAAGTAGGCGTTTTTAAATGTCTTTATAAGTCTGAATATGACAGAGCAATAATAGCATTATTGTTTGTAAGATTTAATTACCGTATTCTCCTATCAGAAAAGTGCCTATCAGAAAAGTGAAAAGGTGCCATTCCGTTTAATAATAATTAAGAGTTTAAAAGTTTGATGTTAATAATATTTATTAGCATTTCATAATAATACTGATATTATTTGATTATTTTTTAATGTCTTAGAAGTCTGAATATGACTAAGCAATAATATTTGAGTTAAAAGATTTAATAACCTTATTCTCCTAGCAGAATAGTGAGTTTAAAATTGTCATTTCATTTAAGAAATAATTAGGAATAGGAAACTACTTTGAAAAACTAAATTATTGTATGTAAGTGGTCATAAAACAAAATCACAGACATTGTTTTGTGATTTAAAACGTGTTTTCTATTAATAACTTTATATTTGCTGATCTCATTTGTTGTTCTCTTATTGCAGTTTCCTATTTTTCTATTAGATAAAAAGTAAGTTAGAGGTTAAATTACCTCTCATTTGCTTAGTAAAGCTTGGGCAAAGTCTGTTTGTTTAGCACCGTAACAAAATTACTAGTCATAAGCAACGTAAATGCGTAACATACGGTGCTCTTACGTAGTTTAACCACCATACGTTACCATGGTTGTCCTAAACATAAATGTTATTTGCTAATTTAAATCAAAAGTAATAAAGTTATTACAACACAAAATACGCCATTTTAACGGGAATGATCATTACTAATTATTTAAATCATCATATACTAACATTTTTAAAAACTGAGGATGTGGTCATTAATTTAAGATAAAAATACTTTAGGCGCGATTATCTCGAAACTATACTTCTTGAAGTTACGGTTGTCTCAATTAGGACGGCAGAACATATATATATATATATATATATATATATATATATATATTATAACGTATTCCCCTCAGGATGCATAAGCATATTGTGCTGCACTATAGATCATGTTAAGCGCTCATTTATTTAATGCTCCATTACACCCGGATACCTTTATGGGATGGACTTAAATATGCTAGTATAAAAGTTTTATCGAAACACATTTTTGTTGATTTAATGTTTGTTATCCTTTTAAAGTTTTATCTGTTTACTTAAAATCACTGTTTTATATCCCGCTTTAGTTGGACAAGTAGTTTATCATACTGATAATCTTCTTAACTTTGATTAGGCAGTAACAAAGAAATGAGAAAAGGACGTAAGTATAATTTAGAGATAGGGGTAGCCTTCTCTAATAACTAAGCGGTATTTAGTGAACACCTGCTTGAGTGAACTTGTAATAAAACGCGAAATGAAAGTCAAGCGGACTGACTTTGACAACCTGGTTTAGATGAATGTGCTCTAATATGTT
The DNA here is from genome assembly GCA_951804965.1 of Horisme vitalbata. Lineage (NCBI taxonomy): Eukaryota > Metazoa > Arthropoda > Insecta > Lepidoptera > Geometridae > Horisme > Horisme vitalbata. The sequence continues at coordinate 10,543,269 of OX638100.1, read as the reverse complement.
TGAATATACGGAAATTAATATTATAAATGAGAAAGGGAAAAAGGGGGAGTGTGTTTGTTTATTTGTGTGTTACTTTCACCGATCATCATGAAATTTTGCATACCCGCTAGTGGTACAAAACAAGATATACCTAATGTTAACTTTCATCCAGCAAAAAGTAAACTTTCATAAAGGATAGACAAATAACTTTTTTAAATGACCTTTTAACGTAAGAGAAGCTGCTATGACAAAATGGAAAAAAAAGTAATTTGAACCGCCTTCTTCGTATCTTCATCAACCTATTTAGCAGTCCAATGCTGGACATATGCCTCCCTTAATGAGCGTCAAAGCGCTCTGAAGTGTGGTGATCATTGCCGCTCCCCCATCTCCGTATAGATAGAAATATAGGGTTGAAATAAAACAAAAACAAACGTAATTATCATAACAATATACTTTATATATACAAATCAGCATTATAATACAATGTAGAGCGCTACACAGAATACGAGTGGATAGCTGTGAGCGGTGGCGGCGCTTCTCTTTAGTGCCTCTAATTCACCGACGTCGGGGGCCTCGTCGAAGTCTCCCACTTCGTTGTACTGCATCTCCTCGAACTTGCCAGACAAGGCTGAAACAAAGATTAACTTAAGGAACAGAAGTTCTCAATACTCAATACATTTATTGCTTTCACATGGTATTACACAGATACATGAAACGTAGGTAGGTATGAAGCTGGGTACGGATAGCGCGTATATTTGTACGCGTCCTCGGGTAGTCGTATCTTGGTACGCGTATACTTTGGGAAACGCGTGCCGCGCGAGCTGGCTCACGGCGCGATCCGTGGTCAGTCGGTTTCAGCTCGCGTAGCGATCGATTGATCTCGCGTTCAGGTTCGCGGCGGTCCATATATTAACTATACGCGTGCCCAGCGAACCCCGACTACGCGTATACTGGAACGGGCTATCCCAGCTTTACCCTGCTTTACACATGAACCTGGTTTAGGGGCATTGCATTGCAACTGAGATAGGTAGACCCAGCATTTGTCACACATGAATTTTATTGATGTTTATGAACACAGTTCGAAGTTACTGTCATCGATAGTCGATCGTAGTTACTAATCGATGATTATGAAATAGAAAAATATTTGGTCTGTCTGTGGCTATGAACAAGGATTATCGGTAATGCTATCCAATCATCTGCTATAGATAGATAGATAAATTATTGTACACCAAAAAAATTCAACAATTTACAGGAAAAATTACAATAAAAAAAAAGGTACAATGGGCGGTCTTATCGCTAATAGAGATCTCTTCCAGACAACCTTTGGATGAACAGCGGGGTGATCGGCTAACTCTGTTGCAAACAGAAATGATTGATACAGATCCTCTTTTAACAAACTGTGACAGTTTGTCAATTACCGTTCATCGAATTTCGACGGATGAAATGTCAAAGTTTGTTAAAACAGTCAATCATTTTTGTTTGCAACAGAGTTAGCCAATCACCCCGCAGGCAGCACGTTAAACAAAAGACGGTGGTGTACATACGAAAGTAGCTATATTAATAATATCATTCACATACCTAACTAACTACGAAATACATTAGATAACTTATAAAATATACCTACTACATAAAATATTAATATAATAGAAACTATTGACTATATAATAATAAAAAACTAAACTACATAAATACCTATTTGCATAATATAACATTATTAGTATCCCTTGGCAATACCTAGCAGTCAAGCTATAATTGGTTAGAACAAAATATTCATCCTTTATTAGCTCTATAATAGATAATGGTAGATAAAATGAAGTATTTTGGGTTGCACTAAAACGTAACCGTACTCTACATCAAAAATGTATGTGGTTTAACCAAACTGCTGGGCTGAATCAGTGCATTCCCGCCACAATTCATTTGATAATAATGGCGATAATTTTTTTAAAGGACATATTATGCAGCTGTATAAAAATAGTTTCCCGATTTTTTATGATATTTTTATATGATTGATCAAGTATGAACTATGAACTATTTTAAGTGAACGAAACGAAAAAAGTATCATGATTCTGTATTTTGTATCAAATGAAGAAGCGTTTGCTTAAAAATATTGGATAAATATATTAGTCACTTAAGTGCACTTTTTTCTGTGGTCAAAAAGTAAAAACCAGTTATCGAAGCTGAAAACGGCTAGAAAGAGTAGATTAGTTATTATTTTGTAAAAGTTTTTGATTTTCATGTTACGAAGTGTAGGTAAATCATATTTGTGACTATTCAACATTTATTTGTATTGTTTATGTATTGGGCCGTTAGATTTCATGGATTAGCAACTAGACTCTGATTCTGTTAGAAAATCAAGGTACCTATATTGCACTTAAATGGACTGTGAGGATGAAACCAGAAACTAGCTGTAGAACTAGACCGAGTAGAGCCCTGCGCTTCGAAATATCGAGTAACACGACGTGGCCATTAACGCCTTCCATTCCTTAATGTTCGTACGGGAAACTCAAGTTTCAACTTAAATTAAATTACGTAAGTGTAACATGCTCCTGTTTCAAACAATTTCACTCATCTTTAGGTTCTTTATTGCTTTTCAAGTACACTAATATTTTTGCGAATACATAAATAATCTCCGTATAATATATTTTGAAAGCAATTACATTAAAATCATGTCTTATTATTATTGCTTGACTCAAGTTTGAAAACTTTAGCGATTAAATTTTATTACGCAACTTTTTCTGTATTTTATTAACTTTCTTAAGAATATTTATATTAAAATAATTAGAAAGCTGTACAATTATGTTAAAGTAAATGTTAGTCTGTTTAGAATAATAACTACTTACAATATAATTTGATAGTCCCGTCCGTATCGCCCAGTGAGTTTTTGGATATGCAACTATATGTTCCAAAGGTGGATCTTCCCACCTTTTTGATTTTCAGCCTCATGTCTACTTCATAACCTCTTTCTACGGCATTGATTTCGAACCTCTTATCCGCTGAAAAAAAAAACATATGAATTTTATGGTAGGTTAGGTATTATATTATATATTCCCTTTTAACATTGATTGAAATGTAAGGATTCCAAAAATACTCTCTCTCATCATTCATAAGCCTTTTATAGACTTCCGTTTGCGGCTTTGTTAGCGTGGTACCGGGATGAAAAGTAGCCTATATGTTATTCCAAGTGTAGCGGTAGTTTTGACGTAAAAGAAGTGCAAAAATTCTTATTATAATTAATAGAATAGCTAAGAGTGCTAAGCTATAAGATTACAAAACTTTTTAGATATTAAAGATTACAAGAATATTAGGCTGATTAAAAATGTTACTTACAGTTTGATATGATTTGATCATTTATCGTCCAGTAATTGATCGATCTAGGGAAGGCTTCAGAGTGACAGTCTAGATGTATTGTGTCGCCTTCTTTTGCTCCTACTAATTGGTTTTGTATTGTCATTATAGGTGGAACTGGAACAAAAAATATATTTTTCACTTCTCTTGCTCAAAAAGTGTATCATAATAGTGTAGCTTAGCGGGCCTAAAACTCGAGTTTAATACCTCGGGCTAAAAAGTATTCATTCTTTTTAATTTTTGTCTAAAATCATCAGCCCGTACAAAGCATTCGTTCTCTTACATAAAAACTCGACTTCTTGGTGCTCCGTCAATCTTTTTTTTTGAAAATAGAACCGTCTTGGTGATGTTTTATGAAGGTTGATTAGTTTTTAATAAAAATTCTGAAAATTGTCTAATTTTGAATTGTTTTATTTTCTCGTAATCGAAGTGAAAAGTAGAGTGTTTTACTCGGGCCAAAACCACCCATTATAACTCGGTCTTGTCATCCAGTATAACAACCTCGTATATAATTTGATGGTTTAGTCCCTTGTAAAACAATCGACTATTAGTTTAAAAAAAATATTAATAAAACTCAATTATTAAGAACGTACGTAGAACCAAAAAACTATTTAGGCGACTTTTAAACAATATGGATACAAACTTTTGTAAAATCTAGTACATTTCTGTTAACCAACCTAGCACAAACGAAATAATATAACAAATTAATAATTAAATATACATTTTAAAGCCACTGAGCCATTTTGGCACTTCCATGCTTCGGAAGGTGCGTTCATATGGTGGTCCAGGATTTTTCAGTCATCAAGCCATAGCAGCGTCGATGGTTTGAGAAGTTGTGCCCTGCGATCCCCAACCCAGCGTCGGGATTATGGGCATATCCCACTATATTAGGGGAGGCCTATGTCCAGCAGTGGACTGATATAGGCTGGTGTGGTGGTGGAAGCCATAGGCCTATAAACGACAAAAGAGTTGGCCATTAGCTCAGACGAAGAAAGAAGGATAGCTAAATATTCTTGTTTTATACAAATAGAATAAAAAAATATTGTATAAACAACGATAATAGTTTCAAAGCAAAATACTAAGCAGTAAATCAAAGCAGCGGGTTGGAACTAAGGACTCCGCAACTACGTAAATGCATTTAGCTATCATATTCAGATGCAAAGCAATGTAATCTAAGCCCAGAACTCTTATATAAAGAGATTAAAACCTTTGTTTAGACATTTTAGACTGAGAAAAGGATTGTATTTTCCCTCAAACAAGACTTTTATTGTTATTTTTAAAGAGACCAAACATTTCTTGGATAATATTTTTTCTTGAAAAAAAACAATATAAATCCGTAAAAACCCATGCCATTAAGCATAGCATACCTAACAGCCTGCGCACATTGGACGACAAACGTCAGATTGCGCGACAAGCTGGGACGATTGCTGCTGGACGATTAGACGCTACGACAAGCTGCGGGGGACAATTTTCATACATTTTGTTCAAAGCTCCGCACACACACGGCGACAATCGCAACAGTAAGATACGACTAAGTGCGACGACATGTTTATATGTTTTATTTTATGTATGTAAGTTTCTTTGGAGAACAAAAATAGTAACATTATTTAGGTATTTCTAGCTTCCACTCGCGACTTTAGTGTCCGAATATAAAAAGTCATAAACTAATAGGTAGGTAAATTCCAAGTCTCGTCCAAATCCGTTCAGCCGTTACAGATTTCAGTGGGAACAAACATTACTCACACACACACATAAACTTTCACATTTATAATATTAGTGTGATTTTATACTGTTACTATTTCTTCAGAAGACAAATAGTACCAAATAGGTATTGTATTTGTATTAAGGCGACTATATTCTTGCTGAACGCTTGTATTGTTATTTTCTTGGCCATGAAGGTTTGCTATTTTGCATTACTACATTCAGTGATTTTATATCTTCAAAAATGTTGAATTGCGCGAGCGAGAGGGAGGTTTGACCCTTATAGTCGCCTTAATAAAAGTTACAGCAACGTTTATTTAATTTCAATGATAATTATAATGATAATTAATGATAAATTAAACCCTTAAAGACGAAAAATTAAGGACTTAATTGAGAAAAAACATTTTATACGAAACCAAAAACCAAATTTCACTGGGTCTAATCCTGCATTGTAATATTTTTATTACTTCACAAAAGCATTTTAAAACTGATGTTAATGTTATTTTGTAGGATTGCGCCACTAATACACGATAAAACTAAATACGTATTAAAACACTAATTATGCAACGTTTAAGTTGTAACATACAAAGTAGGGACATACACCGTTTTAAGCTTACCAAAGCTACTGGTTTAATGTGTACATGTTCAAGCTCTGTTTTAGGGTTCCGTATCGCAAAAAGAAAAAAAGGAACGCATATAGAATAACTTCGTTGTCTGTCTGTATGTCAAGACCCTCACCAAGGCACGCGTGAAGGTATTAAGTTGAAATTAATATCAAATACTCAGGTATTCAAATCCCTTGGGGCTGTGACAAAATCAAACTTTTAAGTCGACGCAATCGAAAGATTCGGTAGTAAGATTGACACTCGCAAAGGAAACAAAACCCGTTACTAATATAATGGGTGCTATTTCCCTTGACGTAGTATTATGAAATTTGACCAAAAAAAATCTGTTGATCGTAAATTTGTGGTTATATTACAAAAAAAATATTTCATACACATACAAGTTTGTACGGAACCCACTGTGTGCGGGTCCAATTTACAATTCACCAGTTTTAAGCAAATGTTTCATTGACATTCTACCTACCCTTTTTTCCAAATTAGATAATAAAGGAGATCATAACAAGATGCTCAACAAAAATAACAGGAAAATAATAAAAGCACGCTACATTTTGAACAGATTTTCAAAAGATTGGTTTCTCTTAATTTGATGGTTTCTTTGTATCCCCTACTCTTACTGGAAAGTATTTTGAATTTGGGCATAAAAATTATTCCATTAGAACATTATCAAAAATCCGGCTCTGGCTAAGGAATATTTAATATTAACATAATTACATAATTTTCTGTTTATTTACACCTGTTTTCGTCACCACTTGAAAGTTAGTTGAATCACAAAGTTCAGTTCTATCAGTTCTATATCTACAAAAGCATAGAGGACTGTAAATTAAAGCTCAAGTAGTAAACTTACAATGTACAACGAGCATGACTCGCTTGCTCACTGAGGGCGGGACGCCATTGCTTGCGATGCACAGATAAGCTCCCATGTGCAGTCGGGAAACCTTCACTAACTGGAGTACGGACCCGCTCACTGAACTGTCTGTAAAACAGAATATTTAAACCTCTACTCACGATACACACACACTCTTACGCAATGTTTGATCAGTGCGTCCTACCCGTCATGACATACGGAGCCGAAACATGGACACTCACAGTTCGGCCAGCGAGCTATGGAACGAGCCATGCTTGGAGTTTCTCTGAAGGATAGAATCCGCAACGAGACTATCCGACGTAGAACTAAATTTGTCGACAGCTCAGAGAATTAGCAAGCTGAAGTGGCAGTGGGCTGGCTATATCTGCCGAAGAACCGACAACCGCTGGGGCAAACGAGTTCTTGAGTGGAGACCGTGGCTCGGCCAACGTAGTGTAGGACGCCCTCCGGCCAGGTGGATTGACGATTTGCGTAAGGCTGCTGGTAGAAGCTGGATTCGTCGAGTTCAGGACAGGGCGCAATGGCGCTCATTAGGGGTGGCCTATGTCCACCAGTGGACTGCAATAGGCTGATGATGATGATGATGATGATGAAATACCTACTCTGTGGAAGTAGCGAAACGGTGTTTTTTGTTACCAAAAATAGTGCGTTGGTCGAACAAGATTCGGTTGTGGGAGGATAATATTTTTAGCCGTTTCTGCTTTATACACATTACATACTCCTTAACGCACTTTAGATAATGAATCTTCTAAGGATAAGACTATTTTATTCATAGTACATACCTACATTATTAGCCATTAAAACAAGCACATTCATACTTTTACCTTTGCCATGTTTGGATTTCGATGATCCAAAAGCCCTGGTTGGTCATGTGTTATTGATTGTTTTTTAATAAATTGTAAGATGTTATATACAAAAGACGATGACTTTTAGGGTGTCCAGGGTTCCAATCTCCATATTTGGAATCCAAGCCAACCTCACCTGCACGTGGTGCACCCTGCTAACCAACAAACGGGGCTCTGGCGGCAGGCTGAATGTGGACAGCCTAACACCGGCAGATATAAATTTCCTGACCAGATAAATCTCCTGGCAACAGCGTCAGCGGGTACACCCTGCGTGGAGATTATGAGCATATGCTCGTTTATTAGGGGACGCCTAAGTCCAGCAGTGGACTGATATAGGCTGGTGTGGTATAGTGTGATGTTGTATGGTTGGCGATCATTGTATCTTTAACGTAAATAATATTCTACGTATGTATGCATATTATGTATGTATTTTAGATAATTAATAGGAAGAAGCAACTATAATTTATACCATTGTCATTGGTAGAACGTACAACCAATTATAACAAATTGATTGTAATATACCCCTAAACAATTATATTAACTATCTAATTGATGAACTAGTTGCAATGGAATTCCAAATCAATAGCGACGTGACTTTGATTTTCATTATAGGCATTTGTTAGGACTTAGCGTTGGGGATGCAAAAAACTGTACCATGTGATCCCCAACCCGCATTGCCTGCGTGGATATTTTGGGCACATTCCTTTCTCATTATGGGAGGCCTATGTCCAGCAGTGGACTGATATACGCTATTGTTGTTTTTTAGGAGTTTGATTAGTTAAGATTATACAGCGTGAAGACATGAAACGTTTACCCGCTGTTTAGGATGCTGCTGCAGTACCTAAGAACCAGATTTACGTGCGAATCGAATTAGCCAATCAAGTCCCTTTCCACTTGAAATTTCGCAAGCCTGATTGGCTACAAATCGCCTTATCTGGACTAGCTCTTAGCTATAATTATTTAAATTGAAGGCTTGTCCAGCACCTCAATTTTTATAATAACAAATTTATTATAATCAATCTGTTTAGTTGTTGGTTTGTGATATTGACAAAGAGAAATAAATCGCCTACTCATATTCACTATATGAAGCGCAGCGAAGTCCAGAGTACTATTATAACAGCCTTACCAATAAAAATATACATAAAAAACTAACTTTATAATCATGCGGATATTCAATTTACAATTTGTAGGTAAAGTTTTGATAGCGAAAGATGTCGGATCTTTGAAGCGGTCTGCAGCCTCTTATCTAAATAGTACCATTCACGTCACTACCGTCCAACCTAAATGGGTACCTTTTAGTATCAAAATACGTGGTATTCATGGTTCACACAATAGCAAATTTCTGAAGCATTATCTGCACTTTGCAGGAGAAATCCGTTCTACATGAAAAATAGAAAAAAACATGAGGTTGAATGCTACGACACCGTGAGCTTAACAACATATGTGACCATAATCACAAGCACATTGCTGGGCTAAAAGTTGTGGATACGATATTCTGTTCAATCTTGAATCATATTCTGTAATTTTGTAGTTGAAAGTGTCAACTTTTCTACTAGTTTTTGCTCATTAATAACTTAATTGTAAATTTTGAGCTGACAGATAGGTACGTAGGTACTAATGTATTTTTTGATATAATTTATGAACTCGAACTTAGTTTTATTTCATAGATAAATATCCTTTCACCTACGTAATTTGAAAAGTTTGACTGAAGGTATATTTAGATATGTTTTGATGTATTTAGTATTAAGTTAAATTAGTTTTGGTGATGATAATCTGACATTTATTTGCTTTACACCTACAACTTTATTTGGTACCTACCATCTAGTATATAAGGTGATTTTTTCCTACTGATTTACTTAATTACTATTACTATTAACCTAAGTAATCCTCAAAAACTTGTAAAGCAGCTTCAGAACAGCGGGTTTTGTTAAAATTTGTCTTAAATTTATTGATTATGATAATTGTTGCTCCGCCTTAATTTTAGAGCTGCCCTATAGTTACCTATACCTATAACCTTAAAGTTACCGGAAAAAAGTTTGGCATCACGTTATGACTAAAGTTCTCAAAACTTATTGACACCGTGGTCCAAATCACCCCCGTTCGGGATAACATACAAATTGAAACTCACCCTGTACAAGTGAGGAGGTGTATCGCATAATTTGAAGAGCTTAGTTGCTCAGCTATTTTTGAAACTGAACAGTATGCAAGTCAGAAGCAGGTCACTTCCGATACGGAACGTCATAACTATGAGACAATTTGTTTATCAGCTTTCTACGTTGAATTTGTTGGAAAGTATGTCTCATTTTGCTTATTACTTCAGTTTTTATGGAGCTTTTAAAGAGTAAGAATATTTTAAGTTGTCGTTTATTATCATTTCGTGGTAAATTGTGAATTCGTGAATCATGCAACTCATTTGAAAAGGCATGATAGTGTATTTACTTTGAATTACAATTGCTTGTGTTAATTTTAAAGGTCAAATTATATGCTGAATAATTTCGATAATCTTACTTCGAAACTAAGGATTGAATTGCTCTAATAATGTATGTAACGTATGTAGTAGTTATTCACTTTATATAAGTAGGTACTTATAAACACCACACCAGCCTATATCAGTCCACTGCTGGACTCAAAGCTCTCCTAATAAAGAGGATGGCTATAATTCAGGATCAGGGAATTTAGCTTTGCTGGTGTTAGGCTGTGCTATGCTGCATTCAGCCGGCCGCCGCCAGAGACCCGTTTATTATAGAGCTGGGTGCATCTCGGGCAGTTGAGGTTGGCTTGGATTCCCAAGATGGAAGTTGGAACACTTTACATCCCAGTAACTTATAAACTGGTATTTTATTCTTTTTAGCGTTGAATACTTTGACTGGAAGTTTTAACTACATCTACTCATTAATTTTATCGTATTCTGACTCAATAGTTAATATATAATTATGCATAATAGTAGGGGTGTACTCAGAGATTTTTTTGTAAAATTTTGCCTGAAGAGGATGCAGCGCTGGGAGAAAGCTCGACGCTGACGAAGTTGGGACTCGTGGGGTGCCCTTTGGTTTTAAATTAAATAAAAAAATCAGAGTCTTACTCAGTGCATCGCTAAAGTTGGCTGTAGGCAGCAAATCTCCAGCTTCCTTCCTCCAGACAACGGTCGGGGTAGGGACCCCGTGCGCTGCACAACGCAAAGTGACATTTGCGCCCTCTCTCGCAACTTGATCACTGCTCGTTGGGTAGTCCAGAATGTCTGGGGGCACTACAAATAATTTTGTTTCAATGTAGTTTTCTATTTATGTAAGAGCTATGGTGGCCTAGTAGGTATTTCTTTTGATCCGGAGGTCGTGCGTTTGAATCCTTTGCAATGGATTTTTCAAAACATTGTGAAGAAACCGGCATGACCTAGGCCCAGGTCACACATATCGGGCAAGGACATGGCGCGGACATGGCGCGGACGTGGCACGGACGTGGCGAGGACATGGCACGGGCATGGCTCGGACATGGCTCGGACAAGACGCAGAAATGACGTGACAGAGGCACAAGTGTAGTGCAGTCTGTTGTCCGGTATCGATGTGTCAGAATGTCATCCTCAGAAGACGAAGATGCTCTTGCTCTCGTGCATACAATTAATAAATATACAGATCAGGGCCCGTACAACCCCGATTTCGAGTTAGTTGCTTCGAAAGTGAAACCCCTTCATTGGGTTATACAGTTGACGGGATTACCCTTTCGTTTGGGTATTCTCCTCCTAACACAAGCGAAAGTGTAACCCGTTCCTTTTGGTTTTCAGTCGATAGGGTCTTATGAGGTTAAACGAATGAATGGAGTTACCTCTTGATAGGTTTTTTTTGAATGTTACACAATGGTTATCATTACGCCTGACACTGGGTGGGGGAATTTAGATTTTGACTCTTGATTTATGTCGTCAATCATTAGGTATAAGTTCGGATCGCTTTATTTGGTTGAAGGAAGAGCGTCACTGCATTAAAGAAAAGTTTTGAAAACATAAGGAAAGTGCTGTGTTTCAGTCAGTTTTCATTGGTCATCATCGCAGAGTATGCGTTATCAATTATCATATACGAGACCCGCAGTCAACAAATTAAAAAGAAAAAAATGGTGTTTCAGTTTTCATAAGTCATCAGTTATGTCATGACTGAGGCCCGCAGCCAACATGTTAAAAAGAAAAAAATGTGTTTCAGTCAGTTTTCATGGGGCATCATCGCAGAGTACTCTGCGTAGCGTTATTATTTATTTTTATTGTATTTATTAGGCAAAGCCGACAGTACACATAATGAGTATTTTGTAAAGCGTTATGTCCGAGACCCGCAGTCAACGTGTTAAAAAGAAAAATATGACCTCTAAACTATTTTGAATAATAATTTTTGATTGTCACTGTCACTGTCACTCTAAAACTCAAACTCAAAACTCAACTCAAAGCTCCACTCAAAACTCATTCTACAAATTCATCTATAAATGGTTATATCTCAGGAACTACTCATCCTAGACTAGCCGTTAATTGCTCAAAAGATAGCTATTGACAAGATCTTTATTTTCAATGACATATGTCAAACTTGAATTTGCCATATCTCGAGAAGTACTCATCCTAGACTTGCCGTTACTAGCTCAAATGAGAGCTACTAATAAAATCTTAATTTTTGATGACAGCTGTCAAACTAAAAACTGTCATCGAAAATTAAGATCTTAACAATAGCTATCATGTAAGCTAGTAACGGCAAGTAAAGGATGAGTAGTTCTCGAGATATGGTCGATTTAAGTTTGACAGCTGTCATCGAAAATTAAGGTCTTGTCAATAGCTATCATTTGAGCTACTAAAGGCAAGTCTAAGATGAGTAGTTATCGAGATATGGTCGATTTAAGTTTGACAGCTGTCATTGAAAATTAAGGTCTTATCAATAGCTATCATTTGAGCTACTAAAGGCAAGTCTAAGATGAGTAGTTATCGAGATATGGTTGATTTAAGTTTGACAGCTGTCATCGAAAATTAAGGTCTTGTCAATAGCTATCATTTGAGCTAGTAAAAGCAAGTCTAAGATAAGTAGTTCTCGAGATATGGTTGATTTAAGTTTGACAGCTGTCATCGAAAATTAAGTTCATGTCAATAGCAATAATTTGAGCTAGTAAAAGCAAGTCTAGGATGAGTAGTTCTCGAGATATGGTCGATTTAAGTTTGACAGCTGTCATCGAAAATTAAGGTCTTGTCAATAGCTATCATTTGAGCTAGTAAAGGCAAGTCTAAGATGAGTAGTTCTCGAGATATGGTCGATTTAAGTTTGACAGCTGTCATCGAAAATTAAGGTCTTGTCAATAGCTATCATTTGAGCTAGTAAAAGCAAGTCTAAGATAAGTAGTTCTCGAGATATGGTCGATTTAAGTTTGACAGCTGTCATTGAAAATTTATTCCAATTTTATTATAATATAATTATTATTGCGTAAAATAAACAATTAGTAGTCTGTATTTCCACCCTTAATGCTTAGAACACAATTACCGCAATTATTTTTAATCTTTTGACCGAAATTCTTTTCTCCATTATCTCCTATAACCCACTTATAACCCGTGTTACAATGATAAAAAGGGTAACCCTAAGGAATGGGTTTTGGAATAATACCAAAACCCAATACTATTGATAACCCTCATGATCAGATAACCTAATCAAAAGGGTTTTGAATTGTTTAACCTATCAAATAATAGTGTAAACCATACGGAGAGGGTTAACTAAACTTTTGGAAAAACCCTGCCGAAAACCTCTTCATCGGGTTACCAAATCGGGCCCTGATACAGTTGAAGAAAATACGCGCAAACGAATTTGCACAAGGATCAGCTAGTATTACCATGGGTATTACATAAAAAAAAATTAATACCGGTTTAGTTTAATCTCTTTCCGATTTCCAGCCACAATTTATCTTGAACATTTCAGTTACAATAATGGAACGACAATGATCATAAAGCGTTGCATATTTTACAATCAATTCAAAAAATTCAATATTAAATTCGATATCGTCATTCGTCACGCATTTTTACATCACTAACGGACATATGTCGCAAGCAAGTACATACTACGAACTGGCGGCCATCTGACGCCCATCTGGCGGCGATCGGGCGCGGGCGCCGAAATGGCGCGTCATACGTCCGATCAACGACATACCGTGTGTCCTAAATTGTGCTTTATTTCCATGCATTTTGTATGAAATTTGAATGGAATAGGAAACCGCCTGTGCCATGTCTGCGCCATGTCCGTGCCCGATGAATGTGACCTCGTCGGACGCAGACAAGGCACTGGCAGTTTCTTATTCCATTCAAATTTCATACAAAATGCATGGAAATAAAGCACAATTTAGGACACACGGTATGTCGTTGATCGGACGTGCTTATGACGCGAAGTCGTCCGAGCTAAATTGTGCTTTATTTCCATGAATTTTGTATTAAATTTGAATGGAACAGGAAAGCGCCCGTGCCATGCCCGCGCCAGGTCAGACAGGTGAGGCTTACGCCCTAGACCTAAAGTTCGAAAGGCATGGGCTTCTAATAAAAGCTTTTCTAATAAAAGTAAATAACGGTGATGGGCTTGTAATTGATCACGTGTAAAGTTAACGCTTGCAAAAACATTAACCGATTATATAGTTTGGACTTCCCCCTATTTAGTATCTATGAAAATGTACCGGCCAACTTTAATTGGATGCCTAAGATTGTTGATGCCTATGAATGAAATTATGATTTGGAAATTCAAGTGGTGTTTAGGGTATATTTGTTGAGAATAAACATTTAATTTTGAGAAATGGGTTTCATTGTTAATTAGTGACGAAAATATTTGGTTTACCACATTTATGTGCTAATAATCTCCATCGTATTATTGAGATACGAAGAAAACCGAGGGCAGGCTGTATACATGTTTATTGGTTATTCTGAAGTGAGATTAGTACTGATGAGTACATATAAGTAAGAGGCTGGGATCAATTCAAGCATTGTTCAAAAAACTACCTGACCTAAAGTTATCTGGGTGACCCTAAGCCTAGACGGTCCATGTAAATTGCTCGCTGCCCGAAATATTTCAAGAAGCATTATGAGATGGTTGGTTGGGCAAGATTTTTCACGACCGGCCAAAAGAAACGTGTATTTTTTTGACAGAATAATGGGAAAGGTTCAAATTAGATTTTACCTCGAAACAGTTAACCTCTCTCAAACATTTGGCTATAACGAGAACACGACACAAACATCCAGGTTTTAAGACGTACGTTTACATACCTACAACATCTAAGTAAGCTGTCTGGCTCTTCATAGGGTCCGTGTTGAGCTGACACATGTACCAACCACGGTCAGACTGCCTGACGTCATGTATATGCAAGAACCAGACTCTGCGATCGCTGTGGTTTACGGCGATGCGATGGTTCTTAGTGATGACGTGTGTGGCTATCGTCAGGATCGTCTGCGTGTCCACGCGTAGCCACGCCACCTGTAATAGCCTTTCGTGAGCTATATTATCAACTACAATACAATGTTCTTCTAAAACTTTTCGATAAAGTATCTTGCAACATGCATGACTACCTATCGGAGGCGACAGAAATGGCATTTTGCTTGTTCATTTTTCTATCAAAAGGAATGATAAGCAGACAGACGGTGCACCTGGCACATAAAGAAACTTTGCGCATAAAACATTTTATAGAGAACAGCGAGTGCATAAAAAGCTCTACCATTAAAAAAGTTCTCAAATACTGAAATATATGGATCAAACTGCGGATAAAGTTATATATATCGACTCGTAATAATGCCACCATGTTAGGTCAGTAACCCATGACATAAAATAGGTTATGTTAAAAAATGTTCCATCAAACATTTTTATTTAATTCTTGTTGCAATTATTTTCAAATACCAGTATAAACAATTGTTTTTTTTCTAGCTTCGGCTGTTTGAGGTCAAGCTACTTAAATACATGCCGTGGGAAATGAGCAATCGTTTCACTTCAATTTCGTATTTGATTACTTTACCGATTGAACCTTTATCGTACCCTGAAAGAGCCGAGGTCATTGACGACGCAAGTGAAGACCGCTTCTCTGCCCAGTGATACCGTCAAATTGTTTAGGCTATCTTCAAACCGGGGAACTTCTGTAACAATCACACGTTAATTTTAATTACTTACCTCCGCAACTAAGCTCGTTATTTTTAAGTGCAGCTATAATCCTGCTTACACTAGACACCTAAATATAGCGGTATATCGCTGTGTAAGTATAATTTGTTGACTGGGCCAGGTTCCGCTTTACGTAAGCGGAAAAGCAATTCGTTTATGGGAAAGAAAATTTAGATAAAATTAAATATTTTGTTAAAAGTGAGAAAAATGGGTGGAGATTCATTTCTATAATGTACATTGAGTTCCTTTTTGTAGATAATTAATAAATTGTTGATCGTTCTAAGTATTTATAAACGTTCGACTGAAACTGACGATAAAGACTCGTTGATTGACATGAATAATATATCAATTTGTACATAACTGTTTTGAGCTACTTTCAGCTAAAGTCGTCGACATTTTGTGCGTGAACATTATTTTCTAAACGAGATTTCTTTTACTTTGAAACTGGATTACAGTAAAGTAGCCTGTGATGTGTATTAATACTTTTATACGCTTTTATTCAAAGTCTCTTTTTAATAATGTTTGACAAAGCAATTTTCTACGCCCCTAATGGTATTCCTTATTTATCAAAACAGTGCTCAAATGGAGAAATAAAAATTTAATTAATCGATAATCAGAAAAAATACGTTGCGGTTAATCGTGAACGGTATCGGCAATATAAAGCAGCTACAAATCTTATTGAGTGTCGTAATAAAGGAGGAAATTTAAACAGCCAACGCTTGGAGCGGCTTCATTGCTAA
Organism: Horisme vitalbata; assembly: GCA_951804965.1. Classification (NCBI taxonomy): domain Eukaryota; kingdom Metazoa; phylum Arthropoda; class Insecta; order Lepidoptera; family Geometridae; genus Horisme; species Horisme vitalbata. The sequence goes on along the minus strand of OX638100.1, from coordinate 10,527,042 downwards.
TTACCTACTATCGAGCAAATGTTTACAATACGAATAATTTAACGTGGAAATCGATCCGTTACCTAAATACAGAAAATTGGGTTACACCAGGCTGTTTTTCTCCGCTCGATCTCAATTTTATTTTATCCGGAAGGATTGGTAGGCAATCAATTTATTAATTCCTGTAACAAAATCTCATGTTCCTAAAATTAGACATAATTTTGCTTTCGGTTGAAATTTTTAGTATTAGGTAGGTTAATTAATTGGTACATATTTTTAAAACAATTTGTATTATCAATTAATTTTGATTTAAATTAATATATTCTAATGGCCGTTGCTATACTAGTCTTTAGAAAACAAAATATCAGAATAAAAATAAAGATTATGTTTGTTTAAAGCTGCAAATTAACCCCCTTACTTATGAACGCTACTTAAAGTTAATCAATGCTCAAAGTTAGCCCTGTCACTGTTTGTCGTTATCGAACTGATAGAGATGGCAATAGTTTAAGCGTTTCGTTTATCTTTTGAAAGATGTTCATAAGTAAGGCCATAAGTTAGGTGCAAGTTTTCATTTACTAATGGCGTCTTCACATCGTGCGGTTTTTCAAAGCCCGACATATTGTCCACGACAGCTGATTGGCCAAGTGGGTATAAAACCATGGCCAGAATACTCCGTATTTCGCCCAGTCACCCCGATCAACCTTTTACCGTATCTAAATGACGGATGGAGTTATTCACGCATGCACGGCAAAATATTGGCCCCAATGACAGAGCTAATATGGATCGAGTGTCGCCTAACACAAAAACGGTGAAATTATAGGCACATGATGCCTCGAGTTGATGGACGCAGGGCAGTACACGGGAGCATTGTATGGCACGTACGAGATCCACGATGCAATTAAAGGTGATGGGTGATGGTTACCATTTCATCATGATCATCATCTGCAGCCCAATGTCACCCACTGCTGAGTATAGGCCTCCATTTGCTCCTGCCACTTGCCACGGTCTTGCGCTAGCCTGATCCACTGGCGGCCCACGACGCTGACTATGTCGTCAACCCATCGTGCCACTGGACGACCAACACTTCTCTTTCCATTAGTCAAGTTAAAATAGTAGATACGTTTCGCTGTAGGATCATCACAAATATCTCACCTTGTCGTTAGCGTAACGAAAGATTTGGCCAATGACTAAGCGTGATTTTGAATCTGCGTTCTCGCATTGGTTTAAATTCTATGTATCACCACCACCACCACCACACCAGCCTATATCAGTCCACTGCTGGACATAGGCCTCCCCTAATAAAGGGGGATATACCCATAATCCCCACGCTGGGCATGCGGGTTGGGGATCGCAAGGCACAGCTTCTCGCACCACCGACGCTGCTGCCCGTCGGTGGCCAGGGGATTTAGATGTACCGATGTAGGCTTTGCTATGCCGCAATCAGCCGGCCGCCAGAGCCCCGTTCGTTGTTTAGCAGGGTGCACCACGTGCAAGTGAGGTTGGCTTGGGTTCCGAAGATGGATGTTGGAACCCCGTACACCCCAATTCTATGTATATGATACAAAAACTTTTTTGTTAGTCTTCGTCATCGAGTCTCTGATCCCAATGGGTACCATGGACTTATTAGACAGATATTCAAAAGATATGGTTCTTAAAAACTTGTTTCAAACCGTAATCTTGATAAATTCAGAAAATTTTCTTTTACAGCTATTCTCACAACTTATTTCAACTGTAAACAATACACAGAGGCAGCGGATACGATGTTTTATGCTTTGGTGTAAAAGCGAGGTTAGAATGTTCTTACAATTAGGTATGTTACAAGCCGATTGTTATTGTCACGAAGCATATTCTCTAACGTACACGCACAAGCAGTCCTAACCATTTATTGTGCCTAGAACAAATTTGCTTGTGGGTCGCAATATCCAAGAGAACGGCCCCGAGGGCGCTATCTTGTTTTATTTGCGCTCCACAGTCGATAATGAATGTTTTTTCTCTGTATCTTTCCCTAGCATTCAATATACTAAAGGTGCAATAAAGACAGTATTGAGTGGCCCTTGTGACTTTGGCACTGTTTTTGCCAGTTATCTTATTAACTTTCATAGTATGAAAATGAGAAGTAAACTATGATACAATGAACGTAGGGTTGCAATTCAAGTGGTCAAAACAAAAGATTAGGCTGAATAAACAATAGATACATTGATAGCCAATAAAATGTTTGCAAAGTTTTACGGTCGTAACGTTTTGTGGCCAGTTTGTTGGTTTACCATAGATATAAAAGCCAAGAATAATAATGAGCATACATATAAAATGTAAAGATAAATAAACCCCTTGTAATTTTGCCAAGCTACGCAGGAATACAGAATTTGGGCATTTTCGATCTACTGACGTAACCGTAAAAATTTTGTTTATAAGATAATCGTAAAGTGAAAAATTAATACGTAATCTTTTTTGTATATATTTAATTTTGTTTCCCAATAAAAATACAAACAACTATTTATTTATTTATAACCAACACTCATTAGGAATACCACAATTTCCGAGCATTGAGTAAATTGTTTAGAAGTTAGACTGAGAATGTTTCCTTAAGCTACAAAAGATGATCTTTATCGTTTTATGGGTTCAAGGAGTGGGGTGAACCTCCGGGAATATTTATGTTGGAATATTACCCCTCTTTAGAGGCTCTAAAAGAAAGTTTTAAATGCTTTACGCCGGTGCTTGTGTGGCCGACGTTCATTGATGTTTTATATCGCAGACTGTCATCCGGCGGCTGCGAGAAGGCCTTTTATTGTGCTGGATTAGGAGAAATCCATTGTACTGTTTGTTCGCTCTCTGCCGGGAAACGGGTCAGCTATTGTTTTTTTATCGGTCGGCAATTTGCTTTGCTGCCTGGTTCAAACGATATCTGTCAGCTTATAGTGTCACTATCAAGTCGCTGTAAGTACAATAGTGTACCTACTTCCATCATAATTTAGGATAAAATAAAACTAACCTGTAGAAAATGTGATGTAGTCAAATTAAAGGCACAAGAGGCTTATTACCTGCATGCCTCAAGTTGCGTTACATCGTAGGGCACGTTCCAAACAAACGTTATTTACGATGTAATGCTTTGTGATAGGTAATGGTTACCACTTAACATCTGGTGGGCCATGCGCTTCTTCCATCTTCAGGTACATTTAACAAAAATCATGAGTGATTATGTCATTACTACAATAATAATAATATTTTTTTATAGCCTAAGATGCAGACAGCAGAAAAATTAAAAAAAATAATTGGCTGGCTGCAAATCGTAATCGTATTTTAAAAACTATAGTCATACAGTACTTGGTATGCAAATATTGTTATCAAATTGAAAGCCATTTTAAACCACGTTTTATTGTAATCCAAAAAACTAATTTATAATCAAACTTATACTGAAAAAAGTTTGAGTAAAAGACGTTCGTTGGACATCTTAAATTAGTATTCTAAAATAGAATGTCCAACCACGTAAGGAAAAAATACCGCAAAGGTTTTTCACCATTCTACTCTGTTCATTATGCACAGGTTTGATTCCATCTCGTTCAATTATAGACAGCGCTGTCCGAAATAGAATCGTTTTGTCAAAGTTCGCTGAAATTAAATAAGGAATATTTAAATAAGGCGAATCTTTTGATAAACTTATTAAAACACGAATTTACTAAGATAATAGAAATCCACAGCAACTTTTAAATTATTAATGCTATTCTGTTATTGTTGAAATAAGGTGGCTAGAAATATATTTTATTATCATAATGAAAATTATTCGTTTAAATTTCGAGCACCACAGAAGAAAAAAATTGTCGAAAAGAAAGAAAAAAGAATGTTTTTTTATTGTGATATTCATGATCGTATTAAACAATAATTCTCTCTCAGTGTCTAGTTCCGATTATTCAAGCCAGGTCTTACAATTACAAACATTAAATCTACTTTTGTGGCCGTTTTCAGACTCGCTTAGCTGCACCAGTTGAGGTTTTTACTGGAAAAACCTTTTATGCAGATCACTTTGCATTTAAAATAGACAGAGGAAGGAATTCATTCTTAATTATTTAAATTTTCATTTAAAGCCAACTTTGGATTCTTGTTCAGCATTCCACTTGATAATTTATTTAATTATAAACATTTCCATCTATAATGTAAACACGTCGCTTATTTCCCGCGTGCTTCCGACGAACGGAAACCATTCATTAGATTTGAAATAACAATAAACAAAGGTTTTGGTTTAGATAGAATTAAATAGGAGGAAATGTGTAGAGCCGTGTTAGCTCGCGGGGTTACGGTGTCACGCCGCGCCGGGCTAATTGATTTGATATGAATTTTCAGTATTTTAGGGGAGTAAAAATGAAATTTTATTTCAAAGAAACAGGCTTGTAAAATATGAAAAATAAAAATTTGTAAGCCATTTTATTACACACAAATATAACTGGGTACTTTACAAAACCTACTCAGTTTAGCTTATGATTTGTTAGTAGATTAAAAATAAAAAATGATTTTATCACCGATTACTTTTTCATATACGCAGCTAAAGCACCAATTACACATAAATCTGATCCAAAGAATTTTAAAAATTGTTGTAAATCATTTAATTTGAATCGGGCATTGTGCGCGGGGCTCTACTCACGAACAATAAAAATGTATCGCCAATGTATCACCACTGAACAAAGGCCGTTCAATCTTTATTTAGGGCTGCCTCTCCCCCTCCGATGCACTGCCAGCCGGCTCAGCAAAGTTCGATATTTATTCGCAGCGTGATTTTTGTTATAAATTACATCGACAGGCAATATTTTCTCTTTAAAAGGGGCGGTGGAGGCCGATACAAGACAACGCTTTCAGGCGATGACTTGTGCCTATGGGCTGGTATAAATATTTGCGTATCGCACGGGCGCCTACCGGCTGCCGCCCGCCCGCCTCCTTCAAACGCTGCCCGTCACGCGACCTTCCGCTTCAACGTTACGAGTTTATTCCACTTTAAAATATATTTTGCGAGTACTACAATGGAGAGCAAATATTTCTTAATTAAGTGATATCTCACTCACCTATGAGTTATTTTTAACCGACTTCAAAAGAAAAGTAAGAAGTGATTTAATTGAAGTCTGTTTTTTTTTAAAGTCCTACTTGTTTAAACATTGACGGTTACAAGTATGAACTTTTTATAAAAAATAAACCAACTTCAAATAAATCACTACTTACTTTTTCCCCTAAGGAATTTTGAAAATCGTTTCACAATTGACGGAGATATTGGTGATCATAGGGCGAAAATTACAAGTAAGGATGAGGTTTTTTGAGTTTTCCAGGAAAAGTACTAATTCCTCAGGAAAAAAATTTATATGGGGCCAACTGTGAAGTATATTATTTTAAACAAAAAAATAATTTTGAAAATCGGTTTACAATTGACGGAGATATCAGTGAACATACATAAAAAAAAGTCGAAAAATAAGGTTCCGACGAATTGAAAACCTCCTTATTAAAGTCGGTTAAAAATATCAATCAACTGTCAATATTTCTAGGTTCGTGAGGAGTTCAACTCACATAAGAGCTTATCACATATTGACCTGTCAAAGTATAGTACCTACTTACCTAAAAAAAATAAGTTAGAGAGTAAATAAAATTAAAGCAATTAATATCGCAAATATAAATCAAAATTCAAGGACAGGACGAAGACCATCGATCATCGGGACATTATCACGCCATTAGGAGCAATAAGCTAACTTGAATGAAAACTTTTCAGATAAGAACCGAGCGAAGGAGATTATTTAAAATATTGGGTGAGTAACAAATTTTCAAACGATCGGCGCAATTCGATAAACTTCAGCCAAGTTAGCTGTAAGTTCGTTCAAGTTCGCGGGCGTGTTTCTATACCTTATCGGCCGTGGAAGTAACAAGCCGAGATAAATGAAGTTTGGTTGCTCTTAATTTAATGGTAGGACGGAAGTTCAGCGACGTGACCCGATGCGGAGGGCCCACCCTTCTACCGATAATTGTCCAATTATTAATAAGAAACAAGCTCTGATAAAGTGTTTGTGTACAGCGTAAATTTCCTTTGGTTTATCTGATCTCCATCTTTGATCTTACATTATTCAAAGTTTCTCTGGTATTACCTAAATTGAGACAGAAATACAGCTGTACTAATAGTGTTTGCCCTGGTTTTATATCTCAAGAGGCCGTTCATTTGTTACCTTGTTAGGTAAATAAAACAAATTGTAAAGCCAGTTAAAGCTTCTTTATAGAGTTTCTAGTTTTAAGCTTCCGAACAAAGGATAAAGGAAATACACGAGAAAACAGAAGCCTACGAACAAATTCAGACCGATCGATATTGTGACAGATTTATGGAGGTAGGTAATTGTAACGGGATCACCAAGAAAACGTTAATCTTTAATTAGTTCTGAGTGAATTAAACAGTTTTTTTTTCTAAATGGTTTTATAAGTTGTATCTAAGAATTATGTTATTACATTGGTCGTTTCTTTATAGGATAAATTTAGGTAGCTAATATCTATCAACTGACAGAAAAGCATATTATTTTTGTAGTCAAATATAATAAATAAATAAATAAATAATAATGCCGGAAGTTATCACACAGCATCATGTAGCCCCAAACTAAGCAGAGCTTGTGTTATGGGAACATGATTGATATACTACATATATACAGTTTTTTTGTAAATACATACATATCATACACCCAGACCCGAGACAAATATCTGCAGAACTTGCAAACATTTGTACCGCGGCGGGAATCGAACCCGCAACCTTCTGCTTCTCAGGCGGACCTTCGCCCACTGCACCACAGAGGCCGTCGAATACAACAACTTCAAAACTTGAAGTAGGTATTTTATTCAGATTAGCGAAACATTGTGAATGTTTGATATTTTTTTTAAAGCAACCTACAAACTGTACATGAATAGAGGAACGCTGTTCGTTTGTTCAGTAGTCTTGTTGTAAGTCTGCGCCTCGGTTAAAGCAGCTATTAAATAATAAATTACATTATACTCAAGCGACACTCTTGACCTCGCTGCAGGTCAGATTTGTTCCCATAGTATGGATTGATGAGCCCCGTGCAGGACCCTTTATACTGTTAAGCCGATTTAAGCGCCAGGCTTTAGCTGTAACAATATCAATCCTGTGGGACTTGTGTTCAAAGGTCTTGCACGCAGCGATCCCAAAATAAATCTTATTACAACAGCTTATGAAACATTATTGATGGCTTCACGTCGCATATTAGAAGTCTATTGTGCTTTAACGTTTGGTGAGATGTAATTTTCAGTTGCAATCCGGATAGTGTACATTAAATGAATGTTGTAGGCGGCTGATTAAGCGCGGATTGCCAATCAAAATAGCATTATCAAACAAACCGCGTGAATGTAATGTGGGTTGCTAAATTGATTACAGTCCATAATTTTTGATTTTGACTCTCTAATATGCTGTATGTAACTTGTATTAACATTTACAATAAACTATACAACATTAACAATCGGAAGAAGGTTGATTACCACAGCAGGGTTTGCCCTGCTGTGGCAATGCTTGAATTATCTGTAGATATTTGTCTCAAGTCTGGGTGTTTTCTTTATATATTATGTATGTTAAACAAAAAAATTATAAAAGTAGTATGTCAGTCATGTGGTTCCCATAATACAAGTTCTGCTTAGTTTGAGGCTACGTAATGCGGTGTGTTAAGCATTATTGATTAATTATTAAGTTATTTATTTAAAATTTATAAAATGCTTTACTCAGTATAAGCATACTGATCATTTGTAGCTGACTATAAGTATAGTGCTTAAAGTTCAAATAATAAATCTGTTTGTTAACGAACCCATAATCTTCAAATCAAAAGTTGGGATACCCCACTACACTATCACGGCACTTTTGGTAGATAACAAATCTACTTTTTATTATTAAGATTTTAACTATTAAAATTTTTGCTTTTTTCCAAGAGAAAATCTGGAAAAATTCTAAACTGATTTTCATGATTATTTCAATGACAAAAAACTATGCTATCATTTATTTATCTATTCTGCTTTGGTCTTATTTTTATTTGAAATAACTAACGAGAGAAGATGATCACCTAGTACTGAATAAAGATATTTATAGCAAAGGAGTTGCTTCCTAAGTAATTCCAGATTTTATGATAATTCGGATCTGAATATTGTGGTACTATGGTGAACTTATAGTTATTGATACCCATGATAAAGAAGACAATCATAGTTAAGACTTTGTATGGAAATTATTAAAAGGATTGGGGATAAAAAATATTTAAATATAATAGTAGATTGTTTTACAAGGGACTAAACCATCCCATTATATACGAGGTTGTTATACTCTCGAGCGTAGCGAGAGAGGATGACAAGACCGAGTTATAATGGGTGGTTTTGGCCCGAGTAAAACACTCTACTTTTCACTTCGATTGCGAGAAAATAAAACAATTCAAAATTAGTCAATTTTCAGGAATTTTACTAAAAATTAATCAACCTTCATAAAACATCACCAAGACGGTTCTATTTTCAAAAAAAAAGATTGACGGAGCACCAAGAAGTCGAGTTTTTATGTAAGAGAACGAATGCTTTGTACGGGCTGATGATTTTAGACAAAAATTAAAAAGAAAAAATACTTTTTAGCCCGAGGTATTAAACTCGAGTTTTAGGCCCGCTAAGCTACACTATTATGGTACACTTTTTGAGCAAGAGAAGTGAAATAGTAGATTGTTTTACAAGGGACTAAACCATCCCATTATATACGAGGTTGTTATACTCCCGAGCGTAGCGAGGGAGGATGACAAGACCGAGTTATAATGGGTGGTTTTGGCCCGAGTAAAACACTCTACTTTTCACTTCGATTGCGAGAAAATAAAACAATTCAAAATTAAACAATTTTCAGAAATTTTATTAAAAATTAATCAACCTTCATAAAACATCACCAAGACGGTTCTATTTTCAAAAAAAAGATTGACGGAGCACCAAGAAGTCGAGTTTTTATGTAAGAGAACGAATGCTTTGTACGGGCTGATGATTTTAGACAAAAATTAAAAAGAAAAAATACTTTTTAGCCCGAGGTATTAAACTCGAGTTTTAGGCCCGCTAAGCTACACTATTATAATACACTTTTTGAGCAAGAGAAGTGAAATAGTAGATTGTTTTACAAGGGACTAAACCATCCCATTATATACGAGGTTGTTATACTCCCGAGCGTAGCGAGGGAGGATGACAAGACCGAGTTATAATGGGTGGTTTTGGCCCGAGTAAAACACTCTACTTTTCACTTTGATTGCGAGAAAATAAAACAAATTCAAAATAAGACAATTTTTAGAAATTTTACTAAAAATTAATCAACCTTCATAAAACATCACCAAGACGGTTCTATTTTAAAAAAAAAAAGATTGACGGAGCACCAAGAAGTCGAGTTTTTATGTAAGAGAACGAATGCTTTGTACGGGCTGATGATTTTCGACAAAAATTAAAAAGAAAAAATACTTTTTAGCCCGAGGTATTAAACTCGAGTTTTAGGCCCGCTAAGCTACACTATTATGATACACTTTTTGAGCAAGAGAAGTGAAATCTATATTTATCTAATAATCTAATATAATAATAATAATAATATAAACTTTATTTCAGGCTACAATAGAATAAATACAGATGGTGTTTTACTTATCCTACGGCCCATATAAATATATACCTTATAGACTAACATACATATTAATAAAACTATAATTAAAACACAAATCATTATTATTTGCCACGTAATATACACGGCGTGGGTCGCGTGGTGTCCAATATTCGTCCACGGAATCGTCGGAACACGACACCCTTCGGCCACAGCTCCTCCTTCATGTAGGTCGACAGATGTTCGGTCGGAACCCGCACCACAAAGGAGTTAAAGCTGACTCTGTGGCGGGACTCCAACCGCTCGACCCTCAGGTTGTCCTTGGTCTTCGCGCGCAAGTACTCCGCTACATCCTCCGCCTTGACCGAGTAATGCACGCGAGACACATAGAGCTGCGTCGTCGGTACCTCAGAGCGCAGCAGGAGCTTATGTAATATGTTGAGTGGATAAGATTAAAATATAAGAAAACCTTATTAAGGTTCACAAGTCGTTTATGTAATCTCTTACAAAGTTTTTAATAGTTTTAAGAGGGTCCAAAGTGACCCAGTAGTTTCATTCACCTAAGGCGGAAGTAATATCCTAAGTACTTGATAATCCTTTCCGCCAACACACCCTCTTCTAATTTTCACCTGAGGTTTCTTAAAACTTATTTCTTAGATGTTTATATCAGTATATTTTACATAACACTAGGATTCCCTTCTGTGTCGTGGGTATTATTTGGATGGAACTATTAGAACCTACACCGTACCTAGTAAGAGGGAGAGCATCCAAATGTTCCGGGAGTCGAACCCGCAACCTCTTGTATCCCTTCTGACTATTCGCCCCTTGCGACAACCTATGTACTTACTTATCTAATTAATGGTGAATGTTGACTGGTCTTATAGCTGAAACGGGTTCGATTCTCGCCCAGATAAATTTTGTGGTGAACGTGGATGTTTGTTCTGTGTCTGGGTATCATAAGAGTATCTATGTATGTTTATCAATCTCCAAATCCTCATAATCCAAATCAGTGGCAGAGTTTAGCTGCTGTGGTAGGATTCCAATATACTGCCGTCATATTCAAAAAGAGCGCAAGTAACAGATACATAAAATCGAGAAAAAAAATCTTTGAGTTGAACACATACATCTAAAATGCGCTTTAATAGTATAGTAACAAGGTTAAAATAAAAGTAAATGCGCCCCTTTGCTTAACAAAAACTTGTTAGAAAGTTCTTGAAAAAAAATCTTTTTACCATCAGATGCTCCTTTTTTCGCTGATCACGGTGGTAATATAAAACTCATTTTTTTTTAAATTGTTAGATGCACCCTTTTTGAATATGACGGCAGTATAGCCTGCGCACATTGGCGGTTGGCGGGGGAGAGAATCAAGGAGAATTCCTCTATCCGCCAGGGCACATTGACAAGTAAAATCCTCTGCCGTACCGCGAGCGTCTGCCAGCTTGCCGGAGCATCCGCAGTATCCAGCGAGTAGCCATCGCTAGCCGGGATTTGATTATTCCACTAGCCACTACGCTGTCGAAAAGTTGCTTTTGAATGGAAATTGCTTTTGATTGGAATTTAGTGCTAATATCAATTTTCGCCGAAGAAAAGGCGAGCGGCCCTTCGCACGCTACCCCCGCGTTCGCTCCGCGGCATGACATTCAGGTGCATGCCAGCGCATGCCGGTGCATACCTGCGCATACCGGCACCTCTCGCTGCTATATCCTCCAGCGTGCTCTTAGATTTAGATCTCCTTTACTAAATTATATTTATTGTAATTTTCCTATTTCACATGCCGTAATGCGTTGGCAGAAGCACCATATAATTATCAATTAATCGATTTAATCGAAGAACGGAGATGGGTGTCAGCATTGTCTCTTTGGTATTGCGGTAATTGAATCCAGTTGCATATACTACAGTTCTAAACAATTCCAGTGTTCATAACAGAAAAAAATATGTAACAAATAAGATTCATGTGATGCAATATTGATCTGAATTGCAACTTGGAACCCGAAACAGGCTGTTTACTATTCCTATTTATATGCTATTTTGAAACAATGATTTCAAGAAACTGCGCAGACATAGCATCTCTAGTTTCGTATTGCAGTTATCGACTTAGAACTTATATAAAGTTGTCAGCAGCTTTGTGAATCCGCATTGCACGGACCGGAGAACTGCCACAAACTAATCCGTTTAATTTATACTCGATGTAAATACTGTACGATTTGAGGATAGAGACGGGCTAAAAAATTCATTTTTTTTTTCGTGCAGTTCATTAATTTTTCCACCGGATGCTTAGCGTCTAAACACACTATGACACACTGAAATTACGCGACGTAAGTTCCGCATGATTACGCCTGCAATGGTATTTGAATTACAGATGACACATTATGCTGAAATTACGTTGCGTTATGGCGTACAGCCGAACTCCGGTCGGGCGTAAGTTCAGCGGCAATTCGGCGGTAGAGCACACATTATACGCGACCGAAGTTCAGTTCAACTGCCGAAGAAGATCCGGGGCGGGGAAAAACAAAAGATACACAACTGAATTTCTGCCGTGTAAGTTCGGCGTATAAGGTTGTCATATCAGCCGAATACGTCGGAACGTAAAATTAGTTGCGGGACTTCCGTCGCGTAAATTTGGCATAGTGTGTTTAGACACATAAAGTCCAAGCCAGCAAGTAAAAAAACCAACGAAGCGTTTGAATAGATAAATAGAAAGTTTACTGTGGTCTCCAAAGGCTTCGAATGAGCTTGGGTTGCTAGGAGTTGTTTGTGGTTGCTCCGCCCGCAAATTCAACCTAATGGTCAGACATATCCTTGAGACAAGGTCTGTGGATCCGGTATTGTAGAAATGTTTGTGTAATGGACAAAGACTGTAATGGGACAATGGTTAAGTTACGGTGTGGGTTTTATAGTTGAACTGTTGATATTTCAGCCGTGATGAACTAAAGGGTTATGACAGTCCGTAGTACAGAGTGCATAGTTTGAAAAAGCTTCAAACTCTACACTTTGGTTTAATGTTTAAAAACACTACAAGCAAACAAGGTGAGTTTGAAGTCGTATGTTATCCTGAAAGGACTATGTTTGTCCACAAGTTGTGAAAACCTCAGTTAAAAATACGTGATTTAAAACAAAATCAAAATCAAAATAAGTTTATTCAGCACTTATAGTACATACACTTTGAAACGTAATTTTTTTTTTAATTTAAAAGGCCATCAAACAGAGAAGAATTGGCAAATAATTTTTAAAGTCTTGTTTTTTACAAATTTTATTACTAACTATTACATTGTTTTTGAGGGAGTTGGAGACAGTTTCATCCCAAGCTTTTCTGTCATCTAAATAATCAGAAATTTTATAATATGCTTTATTACATAATTTTTTCCTAACTGTTTAAACTTATATTTCTTTTGTGTGTAGTAAATAAATGAAATAGAGCATTTGGGTATAATAAAAAAAAAAAAATTCAATCAAAAACGAAGTTTAAAAATGCACCTGTTATATAACAGCTTCAACAACAAACAAAACAGCAACAAACTTTTGAGCAGCCGTATGGCTGCTCAAAAGTTTTTGAGTTAGATTACGGCGTACCTTAATAAGATTCAATCAAATCACCGTGTATATGCAATAAATAATAAATGGGGAGTAAGGGTTTCTAACCCCCATCTTTGGAACCCAAGCCAACCTCACCTGCACGTGGTGCACCCTGCTAACTAACAAACGGGGCTATGTCGGCCGGCTGATTGCGGCATAGCGCAGCCTAACATCGGCACAGCTCAATCCCCTGGCCACTGACGGGCAGCAGAGTCGGTGGTGCGAGAAGTTGTGCCCTGCGATCCCCAACCCGCATGCCTAGCGTGGGGATTATGGGCATATCCCCCTTTATTAGGGGAGGCCTATGTCCAGCAGTGGACTGATATAGGCTGGTGTGGTGTGGTGTTGTGTATATGCATATCTTCTCAAAATTTATAGAATTAATCATATTTTACTTACTACGTACTAGACCGAACAAAGTTTTATATAACGAAAGGAAGTAAGTAGACACAGGTACAAAACTGAATTCAACAGTAGCTGACACATATTATCTTAAGTAGCTGGACGACCGAGCTTTGCTCGGTTTTCTTTTTTTAATCGTGTTTTTGGAAATTATAATACGAATTACTTACTGATAAAATATGAATAATTTTTATTCACATTAAGACGACTAGTAGGGTCAAACCTCCCTCTCGCTCGCACTATTCAACATTTTTGAAGATATAAAATCACTGAATGTAGTTATGCAAAATAGCAAACCTTCACGGGCTAGAAAATAACAATACAAAGGTTCAGCAATAATCTCATTTTGATTCTTTCACGTTTTCTTAACAAAAAACTGGTACCAATGTGATAAATTTTGGTGCCAATTTTTTTGTAGGAAAACGTGTTGGGTTCAAAATGATATTCTTACTGAACCTTTGTATTGTTATTTTCTAGGCCGTGAAGGTTTGCTATTTTGCATTACTACATTCAGTGATTTTATATCTTCAAAAATGTTGAATAGTGCGAGCGAGAGGGAGGTTTGACCCTACTAGTCGCCTTAATAAGAAAATATGAACTGGTTACTAAAAAAATCCAAGTGCATTTTTGTTTAACATTTAAAAAAAAACAAGTACTTACTTTTTTAAAGTTAATCAATTAATTTCGTAAGTATATTTTTATCATATTATTTATGAAAACCTAATACTTCAAACCCGGAATGAATAATTTAATAATATAATATCAATCCTGAATGGTGCATCTCAATTGTCATTTTGATGAGTCAAAGGTATATGTACTTCTTTGCCAGATTGTTTACCAGTAACAATTTTTGCCTTTATAATGTGATTGCACAGACTTGTTACAATAAGTTTTACATCATTCCATAGTCCTTCTGATACGTCTAAATTACGCAACAAAACAACATTATTAACGCATTTTTCTTTCAATTTTAGTACGTCTCTGAAATGTTGACACTGTTGAGAAATTCTGTTGTTAATTCGCTATAGTAGACTTTGTACTTACTATACTGATTATAGTAGAAGTTTGGCTACTATATCATCATAATTTTTTTCAACATCATTGTTATGAGGCGCGAGTATTGCTATGCTATGTCTTTAATTGCCTCATAATTTCCATTGGCTAAGCAGTTACCTAAAGCCCGCTATACTTACATGTTGGTCGAGCTTAGGCCAATGCGAGCGTAGGCAAATTGATACATGAAAAGAGCTACCGTCTAGACGTTCGGCAAGTTTATGCAAACTATTGGAAAACGGCTAATGTAAACGAGTTTTGTGGAGTTGCCCCAAGAAAGCTGCCCACACGTTGTGCGATTGGCCAAGCGCAGGCGAGAGCCTTTGGTTTGTGCAGAAAAACCGTCACAGCTCCGAAGTGATAGTCATTGTCTTGCATGTTAAATTTTCCCTATTAATCCCATGTAAAGTACCTACCACGTGAGTTGCTAAAACCTATAAAACCTTCTAAACCAAGAACTCTTTGGTTTAGTGCTGCTTAAAAAATGCCATCTATTGTCAAGTAGCTTTTAGTGTTGCTGAGTCGGCAAAACAGTTTAGTTTTTGTTTACAGGTGCTCGTAAACGGGCAATTTTGACAATTTCTTGCTGCAATAGTATAGCTACTATTAATATTTATTTAAAATTATAATATTGTAGCCCGGCAATATTGCAGCAATAGGACTACTTAAATATATTTCAGTATTGTCGCAAGTATTTAATGTCTAGCCGACTACATTGCAAATGATTTATTCAGCTTTGACGTCACTGCAATATTACCGTATATCGTCTTTGCTTTGATGTTTAGGTGCATCTCATTTCCCTCGCTCACCTCCCCCCGCCTCTGGCGCTGCTGTCTCCTCAATCTTACCGCAATATGCTCCGCGTGTACAAATATAACTCCTCAGCAATCCGGTTGCTGAATCTTGAAGGGTTACACTCGGCAATGTCAGCTTGTATTGCAGAATGAAATTGCATTTAATTATACTGAGCAATATTGGTCGATAAAAATAGCCCCAAAACATGCAATTTTTGTAGCCCGTTTACAGGCCTCTTAATAATACAATAATAAAATAATATTACTACTCGCCCATAGAAGACAGAAAGAGTCATAATCGTATTCTAATAATTATAAATGAACTTTTTATTTAAAATATATATTAGGCAATTTAAGTAAACACGTGAGTTGAAAATACACATATATTTTATCAATAATTTATATAAACAATTTATATAAACAATTCATTTTCTTGGTCGAACCTCAAACCAAACATTCATAGGCTTAGTGTTGCTTAACAACGTCATCTATTGTCAAGTAGCTTTAGTGTTGCTATGACAGTAAGCTGATAGCATCGAGTTATTATAAATAGAGGCACAAACGTGGAAAAAGAGTATCTGCACCAAAACTTACTTACTTACTTAGACTTAAGGTCTAAATTAGTGCAAGTTTGTTATTTTGAAGTTGATTTATGTCAAATACGCTTGGACGATTTTTGTCAGTTTTCACTTGAAGACTGTGACTCTATAGTAGTAGTTTAAAATATCTCGATGCCTGATGACCCTAGTTGTCAAAACAACAAAATAAAAAAAATAAAAAATAGTAATACTATTCGCCAATAGATGTCAGGAAGAGTCATTTTCGTATGCTGATGATATTGTAGCAGCTTTTTTTTGGATAAAACCACATTTCCTATTAATAAAACCTAGCTATATCGATTTATCGCTCCCAAAACTCCCTTTATACAAAATTTCATGAAAATCGTTGGAGCCGTTTCCGAGATCCAGAATATATATATATATATATATATATATATATATATATATATATATATATATATATATATATATATATATATATATATATATATATATCTATATATATCTACATATATATATATATATACAAGAATTGCTCGTTTAAAGGTATTAGATAGATGTAGTTTTATTTAACCATTTTGATTCATTTCAACTTATCATCGTCATCAACAACCCATGCTGTCTTATTTCAAAATTATAGTCTAGATTTCAAACTAGTATTTTGTACACAAGATGAAGAAGAAGCCTAAACTATCTTTAGTCCTCGTTTTGGAATAAGGGGGATGAAGCGTAACTATCTTGAACATCTCTGATCTCTCCCAAGGATATCCATTGAGAATGATCACAAGCTCTTTTATCCATTCCTTTTCTGCTTGACGATGTCATTTATTCATCTGGTCTTCCAAAATGTCGTCTTCCAGAACTTATAACAAAAATTTTGCTTTCTTAGAATATCTAGGGCTATATCTCAGTACTACAACACCAGCTAATTTAATCCACTGCTGGACATAGGTTGCATCCCGTATGAGAAGGGGGATATGCCCATAATCCCCAAGCTGGGCATGCGGGTTGGGTCTCGCAGGGCACACAGCTTTTTACACCGCTAACGCTGCTACCCGTCGGCCATCAGGGAATTTGGTTGTGCTGGTGTTAGGCTGCGCTATGCCGCAATCAGCTGGCTGCCAGAGGCCCGTTTGACATACAGCAGGGTGCACCACGGGCAGTTGAGGTTAGCTTGTTCCAAAGATGGAGGTTCTTCTTCTTCTTCGTATGAGCTAAAGACCAACTCTGGTGTCGGAGTTTTTAGGCCACCCGAAGGCCTCCTACATGGCTTAGCGATGGAGGTTTGAACTCCTTACACTTCTCAGTACGTCATGTACCAAATCAGTACCAATTAATTCATCTTGAATCTTGAATTATTTTTTATCCCTTTTAGCAAAATGTCATAGATTAGAGAAACAGCCACTATCTTTGTCATTGTCAACCTCATGTAGTTTTTATATGCCTGTGTTAATGCTTGATAGCAGTATAAACAACACTGTAGCTAGGATACTAAGTCGCAGTATTAGGGTTATAAATATAACAGCTTTAATTACACTAAGTATAACCTGCGGGCAGGAATGCATACAACATTATGACTTTTGGGGTAACTCGGTAGACGTAGAAAGGGTTTTTAAAATACAAAAAAGATGCATTCGAGTCATAAATACAGCTTGGTTTTTGGATGTTGTACACCACTTTTTTTTTTTCAAAAAATGTAATGTTCTACCACTTCCTTGTATGTTTATCAGGGTATGATAAATGTGTATTTTTGTAAAAATCTATATGATTTATAGTCATTTATAATAAATTGCCTGAAGAACTTAAAGTATTAGATGGAACCATATTCAAGAAAAAGTTAAATAATTGGTTACTTATTATTTGTTTTTATGGCCTAAATGAATATTTAAATAATTAAATTTGTAACGACACTCTATTAATATTTGCAAGCCTGCATGCAGGCTGAATACATGTACTATCATAGCTATAAGACCTATTTGTGAAAATAATTTTATGTATTCCAGCAAATAAACATTTGAATCTTGAATTTCGAATCTTTGACCGTTTATTTTGACCTTTCTCTAATAATTTGAGAGAATAGGTCAAGAGGAGTCACTTGAGGAGCCAAAGCTCAAGATGTAAGCTGTGAGCTTGATCTGTCATGTTGTGTCATGTCATAGCTGTTATTAAGTATCTGATAATAGAAGAAGGTGACTATTGCTTTAGGTTAAGTTACAACTACATCTTTAATAACTAGATAAGTAGATATAGTAATAAAACTCAATTTAAGTTAGGTTATAGTTGTATTAAAGTTTAAAATAAGTAAGTGTTCAGAAGCAATAGAAATAAATCCTTTTTTTTTAATTTTATTTTTATAATAGAAGAACCTTTTTTGTACAACATAACTTTAATATTTATTCTTTGCATTATAGATATAGCCTGCAAGGAGGAATGTACCTATATAATATTATGACTTTATGAACGTTGTTTCTACCTTTACTACCTTTTCCGTACCCAGCTTTTATTGCGTGGTACTCGGATAAAAATTAGCCTTTGTGTTAATCCAGGCCACAATCTATCTATATTCCAAGTTTCATCTAAATCCGTTCATCTGTTCTGCCGTGAAAGAGTAACAAACATCCATACATCCTCACAAACGTTCACGTTTACTAGCTTCCGCCCGTGGCTTCACTCGTGTGATACTGAGACAAAAAGTAGCCTATGAGTCAATCCAGGTCATAAGCTATGTATATTCCAAATTCCATCCAAATCCGTTCAGCCGTTACGAAGTGAAGCGACCACAAACATACTCATACTTACAAACTTTCGCATTTGTAATATTAGTGTGATTTAAGTAGGTTTCAATACATTAGAGTTTAGACAGCAGGCACGAATGCATATAATATTATGACATTTTGACCGTTTATTTACCTATATTGTAGTTATTTTGGGGATAGCATCCTTTCTAGTAAAATAACTTTCCATTCTATAAATATGTTTCTTTATCATGGTTCAGTGATTTTTCTAACAGTAGTAGAAGAAGTTCAGTAAACCAATTGTTATTACTTTTTATCCATTGAAAGTCCATTTCAAAATTTCTCTAATTAATTGAGAAAGGTCTGTTTATTTCCATCTAATTAGCGCTGTGTATTTTCTTTATTTTCTTGTATCCCTTAGAAATATATTTTAATTAACAATTTCGATCAAAGGGTATTAAAAACTTGCCTTCAGGCAAAGATGACCATAAAAACCCCAGGTATACAACAATAGAAGGAAAATGTATTTATTATTTTAAAAGGTTTTATGTCCTTGTAATGTAAAAAATGCTACTTGGGTAGTACAATAATAATGCATTCTACTACAAATCGTATGCTATAAACATAACATAAACAGTATTAAAATTGTTTTACCAAAATGTGGAAAGTGCCGGCGTAATTGTTATTTTTACTTCAGCAATATTATGACGATAGGCAATAAAGATACGTTTATTGTGAGCGTTTACTAACTTTACACCATTTCCGGGTCCCACCATCAACTACCTTGATTGCTTTTGTAATAGGAACATTTACAACTGTTCACTTGCCATATACATTTAAAAAAGAGAAAAGGAAAACAAATCATACATTTGACATACTTACCAACAGTATCTTTAAAACAAATCACAACGTGGAAGACAAGTCCGAAGTGTACATAAAACAAAAGTTTTCCCAACAACATCATTCAAAACACATTTCAACTTATAAAAGAGAACTTGATACTTTTCGCGGCATAATACGCGCGCGTTAGTGCAGAAGTTCGTAGCGCGTAGCTGCGTAGACGCGCTACGAGAGCCCGCCCGTAGCGTCGAGGCCCGACTGCGGCTCGTTGGGGCGGCTATAGCCGGCTGTAAGCGGCTAAGCGGCTATAGGTGCACATGCGCTCGCTATGCTCTATTCCACACGAGCAGAACCAAACTTAATAATAATTTTGCCTTTCCACTTCACTACTCAATCAAATAGCTGCCGCCAGAGATGGGATATCAGATTTTTGTAACATATTCACCCTTTATTTTTGTCACATTATTTTCCTAGAGGTATCCTATTCAGCAATGATTTTGTAAGCACCTATTATGTCAGCAACATTGTTATTCCATCACCAAAGATTGGTGCTGGAAGAGGAATAATAAAAAATGTTTTTGTGTTAAAATGTGAGTTGTAGTCAAACGCAAGCCTATTTAATATAAAAATATAAATGGACACAAGAGAGTGTCTACTTATATAATAACTAGCCGCCCGACCCGGCTTCGCACGGATTAGGGCACTGGTTTTACACCTTGGGTTACGTTACTTAAGTTTTAGTAAGGATCCCTAATCTTTTCTAGCAATAAATATAGCCTATGTTACTCGAGGTGAATGTAGCTTTCCAATGTTTTTAAAATTGGCACTGTAGTATTTTGAGTTTATTCATTACAAACATACACACACAAAAAATACAAATTTTTCCTCTTTATAATACGAAATAAAAATAAATAAATATAATATATACATATAATAATCATTATTATAAAATAAATATAAATATAATTATATAATATAATAATTATTGATTTCGATGATAAATATTCACTAATATTACAAATGCGAAAGTGAGTATATTTTTTTGTTACGCTTTCACGCCTCCAACTACTCAACCAATCATTATGAAATTTCAGATACACATTTTCAGGGGTACAGGAAAGGACATAGGATCTTCTTGTTAGTCCTAACACTCTTGACAGAGCGGTCGTGGTTGTTATGTCAGGATGGTAGCCTGTCTCACAATTCTATGCCATTCCTCTCGCACCGCAGTTTTTCTGACATACTAGTTCAAGGGAATAACTGCAGCTTTTATTTGATTGGTCCATCTCATGGGTGGTCTGCCGAGCGCTTTTTTACCCTCGTACTTGCCCTGTAATACCAGGCGCTCAATGGAGACTTCTCGTCGGCGTGACACATAGAGAACCTTTAAAAAAGAAAGTTCCCGAGGTATAAAACTATAACTTAAACGCGAGCAAATAAGCCTAAATAAAATAGCCATTTGTGAACATTTATCAACAAATTAGGCTAAATGATTGTAAATTGTTCATGTTCGTACGTTTCCTTCCAAATGTTAGATTAAATTTTCATTCCCGGATATTACACAGGGACGGAGCTCATAAAATGATGTTTTTGTCTTTATGATTTCCTGTGTATCCTCCAATTGATTGTTTTAATAGAGCACCCTTATAAAAATTTTATTGAAATTTTTACTTATAATTCGTTATTTTATTTGTCTAAATATATAAAACGGTAAACTGACTGACTGGGTAATATATCAACGCACACCCAATTCGCTTAAAATTTTGCACAAACATATTATTTAAAATATATTAAGGAAGGATTTTTAGAAATTCAAAGGGGGTAAACAGTTAAACTTTTATATTTCAAAAGTCATAACTCAAAAGTCAAGTTGCGTTCTTTATTTTGAGGACGCTTTTCATTAAATACAAAATGAGCATGTTTTTAGAGCTATCATAATTAGCTAACATTCTTTTGTTTTGACATTTTTATTCTGCTCTCTCTTGTTTTAATTTTGCAAAGAACTCGTTATACCGAGTAACTTTACTTGCATCTTCCATTTAGATAATACGCTCCGGAAGTTTTTTGTTACGGTTATCCTTGTCTTTTATCTGATAAAACATCAATGATTTAATCTTATAAATAAGATTGAGCACAAAATACAGAATAACTTGATAAATGTCAATAAAGATATATGAATAATCGCATGACGGCATTTTTTTGAAAGGCTACGATGAAAATCTGTCAAAGTAAACCATGTTGAAATCATGATTAGGTTTCAGATTTGTTCTGTCACCTTACTCAGCGCTAAGAGAGAATTTTGACGAATTCAAACAGAAAATGCGAAAGGCATGAATTTTGCAGATATAGTGTGAGCATTTCGAGATTACGTTGCAGAGCTTTGGTGTAGCAGACCTCTTTGACGGAGTCGTTTGTTTGCGAAGACACAAAACCGTCAGCTGGCGCGAACCAAAGTTGCACTTCAATGGAATGCGGTTTAGATATTCCTACGTTTTGGGTATTGTGTCATTCATCATCATCATTATCAACAACCTATAGAAATACACTGCTGAACTTATGTCTCCCTCAACGGTTTCCACGAAGAACGATCTTGAGCCCTCTCCATCCACAGATTACCTGCAATCTTGACGATGGCATCGGTCCATCTGGTGGGGGGTCTCCCTACACTTCACCTTGAACCTTTATTCCCTGTTGATTATTATCGGTTATATGGGCTAAATGGCCTCCCTATTATCATTTTAACTTGCTGATACTAATATTATAAACTAGCTTTAGGTAGCTTTCAAGTGGTATCCGGATAAAAATATGCTTATTCCTTGCTTAATCCGTTCAGTGTTTTTGCCGTTAAAGAGTAGCAAACTTACACTCAAATAAACTTTAGCATTTATAAAAATTCTACTTCCGCCCGCTTTTCTCCCGTGGTCGGTAACTACAATTACTTATGTGCTAAATTGGTTTCTGTATCAGAATGAAAACTTTGTCAGTGTAACTCTACAATGTATTGATATTTAAGCTGTTGGCGTTCCTATTAAATAAATAAATAAATATATAAATTTCTGTATTTTCTGTCTTTATGTGCAAAAATGTCCATGTTTCAAGCAACTCGCACCACACGTTAAGAAGTTCAACACGATTTTATTTTTTTTATTTAGACACTTTTCACCCCTATTTTTAGAATTTCTAAAAATCCTTTCTTAGTGTTTCACTATAAAAGGAAGCTACACTCCAAATTTAAGCTTTCTATATTTTAGTGCTTTAGACTATGCGTTGATTCCACAAAAAGGCCTTCTTTTTTATATATCCAGAAGATAATAATACTACTGGAGTTTTATACCAAAAAGTATAATAATCTACTTTATAAAACTCTGATAAATGGATAATTTTTTCTTTATTTCTATGAATATACAAATGGAAAAATATTGAATTTAATTTCTGGATATTTTCACAAATTGGCACCCTTGAATTCAGAATATAATGTTTTCAAACTAAGTCTTGCACAAGAAATCGAGAACCAATAGAATCAATTCTGCTTCTTACGAACTCATCATACAATGAAAATATTAAAAACTCTACCTGTACTTTATGTAGGCACTCAAGGATAGTGTGCATGTTTTTGGTGAAATAATTACAACAACCTACTTACAAAAAAATTCTAACCTCTATAAATAAACATCTTTAAAACTCTGATACATAAAGTGTAGATTTAGATTACTATGATTAAAGCACTACATAACAGGTACTTAAGTTGTTAATGGATCCAAATTTGGATATAAATTGGAAATGTTCAAAGTAATTTGTACGTAACATGTTTGTTTGTGCTTACTTAGGGTCCTCTTTTGTGTTTTGTCGAAAACAAACTAAGTCCTTTGTCTGGTTGCTTCTAGAGGCCTACGGCGGTTTTCTTATCACGGGTCGCCCCCTCATTTATACATAGATACCTACGTAGCCGGCGGGGGATTACCGGAATGATTAAACATAATTTTCTATGGAACTACTAAATTATTTCTATGCTAAGAGGCGTATGCAGGGAAAGCTTTTATTTTATATAATTTTTTCCGTTTCCGCTGTTGGCAGCATCTTTTCAGAGGCACTTTTTTCAAATATTACTCGCGGAAACAGCGTTCTGTTTACACAACGCTCGCCTTTCTGCTCATATCCAATGTAGTTTTCAGTTTAAAATTCATAGCGTAGCTTTTAAACTCGGTTAGATTCAGAATATTCCCACGGAAAAGCTGTTTTCTGATGAGCGTTCAGTCATTTTAATATTGCGATTCTAAAAAGCTTGTATGTCGCAGTTTCGTTCACATAGCTCGCAATTCAAATAAAAACGTATCAAATATGCTATACTATAAGTTCTACAAATGGTGCATGGAATCACTTTTACTTTTTCCATTCCTCCTAGTCCCATTATTAAGTTTAAATACAATAAACTGGATAGAATTCAAATAATTTTCTGCTCAGTATACTATAGAAATAAATTCATAAGGAGTTTGTACTTAAAATAATTTAGTAGGATTTGCAGTAGATTCACCAAAGAGGCGTGATCTGTTTACTGTATATAATGAGGAGATTTCGCTTCGTCAACTGGAATTAAAAATTTCGTTGTATATAAAATCATTAAAGGGGATGTCCATTTCACCTACGAATAACTTATACATGTTTTATTGGTCGGCCGGTATCAAAATAAACCCAACTATCCCGCGCGCCCGTAGACAGAGAATTGTTTGCGTTTAATTATTCTACGTGATGAAACTGCGATCGAATTCAACTCCATATAAACCGATACAATACATCCCAGGTATCACGTCGTAATTATGCTCCGAACATTGTTGGAATTTATATTTTGATAGAATTAAATGAAATAGTAAGTAGTTTGCAAAATGTTTTCCTTCAATTATGATTGCTTATTTTTCTTTTCTCACCGCTGTAACTCCGATCAATCAAATCGACTGTTCTCGAATGCCATTCAAAAAGTTATATATCGCAATTTCAACTTTGTTTATG
Source organism: Horisme vitalbata (assembly GCA_951804965.1). Lineage (NCBI taxonomy): Eukaryota > Metazoa > Arthropoda > Insecta > Lepidoptera > Geometridae > Horisme > Horisme vitalbata. Next base: position 10,502,501 of record OX638100.1, on the reverse strand, counting down.
TAATCTGTAATGCTGGACACCGTCACACAGCATCATATGGCCCCAAACTAAGCAGAACTTGTATTTTGGGAACCATAATAAACTATTTAAATACTTACTTTTGTAAATACATAGGTACTTTACTCATGAAACTAACGTGAATTAACTCATTCATATTGAAAAACGGTAATTTTCACGTACCGTTACATCGGTGAAGGCACCGACGGCGTTTCGACTCGTTAAGAGAGTCTTCATCAGGGTGAGTGAACGCGACGCTCTCCCTCCCGTCGTGTCTAAATGCTACCCAAGACGGCATGATAGAAGAGACTGGTAGTGATACAGTCAGCGTGGTCTGTCTGCCCGCTACAAAAGGAGATGGTGACGACAATAGTGGTGAAGACTGCGGATCAACGCTACCCGCCGCGCCGCCGACATCAAACCGGACACAAGCGCCCTCCCCCCCCGGCCTCAGGCATGTCGAGCCGAGCAGCAAGAGCTGCCGCACGCAGTGCAAGACGGGACGCGGAGGGAGAGCGTCGCGTTCACTCACCCTGATGAAGACTCTCTTAACGAGTCGAAACGCCGTCGATGCCTTCACCGATATAACGGTACGTGAAAATTCCCGTTTTTCAAAATGGACATAGGTACTTAATTATACATATAAAACACCCAGACCCGAGAAAAATATTTACAGAATAATTACAAAAAAGATCTCACGTCGGGAATCGATCCCGCCTCAAAGGCGGACGTTCCATATGGCAGACGGCAAGCGACCTCCTGAGAGGCAGAAGGTTGCGAAATCGATCTCCGCTGCGAAAATGCCGCCATAGAGGTCATCAATATATAAGTATACTAGATGTTCAGTAAATATAAAAAGCTCTATTTTAAAATGTACCTGTTTAATTCTTCCCATAGTTAGAGTTGGCTCGGAGTTGTAAGGGCAAGGCAATTTGGTCGCACGGCGTTCGGTGCCGGCTCAGGCCAGCTATTCGTTTCACCCGGCCAGTTCAATATCTCGGGTCCACCGGCCTCAAGGGCATATTATATCCCATTTTGTACATACTACGTTAAAAATGACTTGCCCTGTGACGATAACAGAAATGACACTCCTTTATCTCGAAGGAAATGAATTTTGCGTAGCTTAGCGTAAGTTATAAATGTGTATGGAAATTTTAGGAAAATTGTTTTTACGGATAACGTGTAGTGGACACGATATCCGTAAAAACAATTTTCCTTTTCACACCATCTGCTTAAAAATGGCTCATTATAGGTCAAGTAAACTTCACGGGATGTATAAGTCATTATAATCCCAAAGGGAATTAATAATGACTGGATTTGAATTTGGAACCTTGATTTTACTTGTTTTTTTTTTTTGTTTCTTTGTCCTATTGTGCAGGTTCAAGTCTTCAATCTATACTACCGAATCTCCCGTATTATTTTGAACAAAATTTTATGTAGAGTAATGTACAATTCACACCAATCGGTGCGCGTCGGAGAGCATCGAAGAGCATTTTATAACATGCTAAAGGAAATAGAAACATACACAAAGCATTCAAGTTCCTTATTTGCATGCAATATCTACTTACGGATCTATTTAAATATGTCACTGTTTAACAAAGCTCAAAGCTGCGTAAATTGCATGCAATTATGGAAATTAACTGCTTTGTGTATGTTTCAATTTCCTTTAGCATGTTATAAATTCTCTCCCATGCTCTCTGACGCGCGCCGCTAAGTGTGAATCGTACATTAGTTCAGCCAAGTCATGTTTTGTTTTTATAATGGCCGCTATAACAAAACAATAAGTAAAAAAATCCTTCAACCCAGAAGTCCAATTTAACACTTTTATTTCACTACACTACACTTCTGTCTTTTAACTAACGCGGTTAAAGCGGCATTAAGTTTACGCAACATAAGTTAAAGCAATAGATAACAAAATAAAACAAAAATCGTAGTATTGTTCTAGATTTTTTTTAAATCCACCGCAGATTTGATGTAACTAACATCGGCCTGCGAGTCCATACTATAGAGACCACACCAAGAAGAATTTACTGATTTGAAATTTGAACAAGTCTACTTGGAGGCTGCAGAGCTTTCGAAGGCAGAATTAAGCCCCACATAGGTGCGTTATTATCGGCTAAAAATATCGCAGGCGTTATTGCGATAATGAGCATCTTAATGCGTCCCAATGCCTTGCATATAGCTACGTTATTGCAGCAGTGTGTAACGTATAGCCGACGGCTAATACATAATACATAATGTATTAAAAACAGATATCGCAAAAACGCAAAAAATAGTCTAAAAGCTGACTGATAATCAAGAAGGGATGATTTGATTCTCACTACGGGATAAATGTTTGCATGTTTTCAGAGTCGAGACGCCATGGTGATAGTACTCATAGTGTCTGATACCCACGACACAGGCGAGTATCATGGTGTTGGGTTAAGGCTATTTTATTGTTGGGGGTTTTAGTAGATATGTATATTATTCCAGCAACTCTTCATGAGAGCTAGGAATTAAACCGGCTCCTCGCAACCAACGGTTACTGCAGTAACTACGGACCCTCCCAGGTTGTTGGGCTTGCCTTTTATATTCTCGCAGAAATTGTGAAAAGTGGAGATTCACCTCGGGGCTATACCTGTCTTCGTCTTGGTCGAGCTTGAATCCCTCACTGCATTTAGGATTTTAGTTTTTACTCGAGATATTATAAAAACTTTTAGGTTCCTTCTTTGCGCTCGTGGTTCAATAAGGCACCCGTGACCTAAGACACTATTTTATTCCTTTGGTTGAAAATATATACAAAATATACAAAGTTTCGCAGTACTTTGTACCTAAGGTTAAGGTTATATTAATAATGAACACTTAATTAAGTAGACGAGCTTTAATTATAAACAACCTGATAAAATATTTTTAATTCATTCAAATTTGCTTTTAAAAATAATTCATGTTAAAACCTTTCTTGAGATGTATTAAAAGGTACCAGCAATAAGAGGTTCAATTTCAATTTCAATTTCAATTTATTTGAATCTAGTATCTATCTAGTAGATAAAAATTAAGTTACTTAAACCAAAAGTACGACACTTTAGGGACGAAATTAAATCCATACATTAGGCGTGTGTAACTTGTACCTACTAGTCTCTGTGTTAGATTGACCCGTGTAAATTTGCCCTGCGGCCAAATGAGCTGATCCTAAGGGAAACAAACTGGGACTGAGCAATGTGGTTTTGTAGCATTCATTTGCAAGAAAAATGTTGATTGTGTTTGTCGTTCGGGTAGGTCTAAGGTACGAGCGAGAATAACTTCAATCACCAATCTGCCTTCAATCGTCATTACGCTTGAATGTAAATGTTATGTAAATACTTCTCCACTTCTCTACAATAACCACACAATAACCCTCAGTAAGTTTTCTTCGTATGATATGTGTATTTACAAAAAAAAATGTATATAAGTAGAATATCCATCGTGTGTATTTACAAAAAAAAGTAGTATATCAATCATGTGGTTCCCATCATGTTCCCATAGTACAAGCTCTGCTTAGTTTGGGACTCCATGATGCTTTGCTATCACAAGCAAGTGATAGTGTCCAGCATAAGCATTTTTTATTTATTTAAGTTGGAAAAATAATAATGTACCAGTAGAGGGAGGCCGAAGAAGAGAGGATATGAGAGTAAAAGAAGTGAATATAGAGTTGACAGCCGATAGAGGTGAATGGAGAAAGAAAACATGTTGTTCCGACCCTACCTAGTGTTAAATTAAGGCAGGGAAATAATTACGTTCGAAAAATAAGTTGATTATTGAAATGTAGGCATTTTTCAACCCATATCTGATCTATTTTTTTTAACATTACCCACGGTCAACAGATCCTAAAATAGGCAGAGCCTGTACCAGAGGCTGATTAACATACATAGATACCTATAATACACCCAGATATAGAACAAACATCCATGTTTATCGCACAAATGTTTGTCCTGGTCGGGAATCGAATATGCGATCTGCAGTTCAGGAGGCAGAGACGTAGTTACTACGAATATGCCACTCAATTTTTACTAGAATAAAAAACAGTATATTTATATAGAGTAGTAACTTTTGTTAGTAGTAACCAACTGAGGCCAGTCGATATTTATGAACTGATTTTATAGATATAGGTGGCATATTATATACAATTAAAATGAACGTATCAAGATTTTTTTTATGGTATCTGAAGATGGAACGAGCACATGGCCCACCTGATGTTAAATGGTAACCATTTCCTATCATAAAGCATTACATCGTAGATCACAATTTTTTGGAACGTGCTCTACGATGCAACGCCCTGCGTCCATCAACTTGAGGCTTGAAGATGATAAGCCTCTTGTGCCTGTAATTTCACCGGCACCCACACCCTTGAAACAAAAAACAGCAAAACTGATTCACGGCAAAAATAGGCATGGTGGTAGTACTCCGGAAAAGACCTTCACAAAGAACTCTACTACCTACAAGAACTAATATAATCACATTTAACAGTAATCCCAAATGATATGCTAAATTTATCTGTAAATAAATTCAAAAATGTTGTTAAACGTAACCTATAAAGCTTATTATAAAATTTCTAATTATTTCGATGACAAAAAAGCTTGCGATGCAACTTTCTCCAACTCCCTCAAAAACAATGTAATAATAAGAATAAAAATTCTAACATGAACTTATAAGAAAGTAACAAATTATAAGCCAAGCAGAGTTTCATGCCAATTCTTCTCTGTTTGGTCGCGTTGTGATACGGTGTAGATAAAAAAAACTACGATTCAAAATGTACTTTACAGTTCGTATTGAATAAATAATTTGACTTTGACTTTGACTAAGCTCAGAATTTGTCAGAAATATCAGTTACAAAATTTTGAATGTTCAAATGTTAATCTACTTCTGTTGCTGACAAAGGTTTGACTTTGATCAATGCACACTCAAACTATAGTTAGAATTAAGTGATATTATCATTCGCCGTATCATTTTCTTGTATGCTTTACGTATCGGATGGTATCGGTAGAGGATGACTGGGAAATCATCCAGCTATACTTCAAACATTGGGCAGAAGTGCAGAATATCCTCCTTCTTGTACGAATAAAAGAACTTCTCTATTATAATTGCCAACATGGTATGTTCAATCTCTATGTCATCCTAATGTAAATCAGAAAATAAAACAAAAGATAGGTGTGACCCGGCACTTACTTCCGTTCTTAACTAAGGTGATACTTTGAATCATGGAACTGCCAGTGAAATCGAGTGGATATACTGATCTATTTAATAAAACTCTTACTGGCAGACAATACACATTCCGAAAGCATGCAATTTTATACCGGAGTTATATTGTATAGGAGCTTTAAAAATTTTGGAATATTCGTCCCCCTGAATTATATAGGGAAGTTTCTATGGAAGTGCAATGGAATTCCAACGTGCAATCGGCCAGTTTGTATAATAATAATATCAAAATTGTAGTTTTTGTTAGCTTGGCTGGACAGAAATAATGATCATGTCATGAAAATTACGTGTTTTTTCAAAATGCTCTTTACACTAGTATCAGCATATGACGTGCAGCTAAGTGGTGTCGATAAATCGTTCGCGTGGCATGTCCTGTCTCGTCGAGTGTCGTGTGTCCGATCTGCATGTCACTTCACGCATCATTGAACACGCTTTATATTATTTTGATAATATTAATCAACGGTTAAAAATAATATTGATGCATGAGCCATAAATTAAGGTTACCTTCATAGCATGAAATGAACGAGGATCATTTTATTTAACAAAAAAATACAACAGAATTGAGAACCTCCTCCTTTTTTGAAGTCGGTTAAAAAAACACTGATTATTTGTATTTCAAAGTGTTTTATTTAACACGTTCACTGCGTAACAGGCCGATATCGGCCTGCCGCGGTACTTCAGCTGGTGCGGACGAAGAAACCTTTGTCCCTCCCGCTTGTGCGAAACGATTATCTCAGGTGTTTGTTAAAATTCGACAGAGACAAATATATATTTCATCTTGCGGTCAAAATTGTAGGTGTTCCCCATCAAAACATAAAGGCAGGCTTTTATCGACCTACCATCGCACTGACGGTGAAAAACATCCGCTGAGTGCGGCAGTGGGCCTATTTCGGCCCGTCTTCCCAACAGGCAGCTGGCGACCCGATACCGCACAGAGCGCGTGCCCCGCCAGTTAGTGTTGTGCTATCTAACTGATCTGAAGTAGCGTTCGATATAATCAACGATGGCAAGCAATAAAAGAAAAATACAAATTTTGGAAAATTGAGTAATTCGCCCTGCAGTTATTGACAGTGATAGTGACAGCAGTGAAGAAATATTTTCCACTAAGAAGAATAAAAGGAATTTGGAAACAAATGTGCACGGAAAACGAAGCACAAGCGGTAAGTTTTGTTTACTACCTACATATATCAACATTTATTTATTTATTTATTTATTTAAAAACATGTACATCTATTATTACGGGCATACCCAATTCAATAGCGTACCTTAGTCGTACAGTAATATCTTAAGTCTATAGTTATTTATTATTAATATTATAAAATAGCAAAACAAACCAAAACAATCAAGATAACTTACCTAAATAATAATTAGTCACATAATTTGTCATGAATGAGGTAGATTTTATGTCAAAGTAAATTAATTATAAAAAATAAAATCAAATAATTAATAATAATATTATAATAGTAGTCAAAAAAATAATAATAAAAATAATAAATAATAATAATAATAAAATTAACTCTATTAACATAACATTTAGAAATAACCAAATAATTTATTATAAATATTTTTAAAAACTAATTGCAATAACACAAAATAAATAATAAAGCCTTTTGGAATTCGCTCGGAGAACAGTAAAAAATATCTATTCTCTCGGCAATCATATTCATCGTGCGGATGCTTCGCGTCAGAGGTGCTTTATGCAGCAGGTTGGTTCGCCCTTGTGGTACTGCCAATAGGGCGGGACGCCTTCGTCTGTGCACAAAGTCTGTGGGCACATTCAGCCGCATTTCCACCAAAATACCTGGATGGGCGATCCATCCTCTCAACACTTTAAACAAATGTAGAGCTAGCCCTGCATCCCTCCTTACTTCTAACTTGTTGTATCCAACCATGCCTATGACAAACAAGGTTGGATACATCAAAGGGTACAAGGGGTATATACCGTAGAGCTTCAGGTATAAAAATCTCGTGAACTTATTTTGTATGCGCTCTATCATTCGGTTGTACTTGACCTCGTGCGGAGCCCATATCGCTGCATTGAACTCCAAATGGCTTCTTACCAAAGCATTATAGAGCGATTTTACTGCTTGCTGGTTTGCGAAGTCGTTTGCCTGACGGAGTACAAATCCTAAAGTTTTAAAGGCTTTCTTGCAGATGTTAACCACATGTACCCGGAAATGTAGCTTGTCATCCAGCTGAACCCCTAAGTCCCTCACCGAGTCGACTCTCTTCAGCTTAGTACCCCTCAACTGGTAGTCGTGGTAGAGTGGTGACTTAGCCCGACTAAAAGTTATTATAGAGCATTTGCTGACGTTAAACTGAAGTTCGTTTACCCTACTCCACTCTACCACTCTGTCCACGTCCCGTTGAAGGCGTACACAGTCTTCTTCGTCCTTGATGGGCAAGAGTAACTTAAGGTCATCCGCGAACAGCAAGCATTTGGCGTCTTTGACGACTGACGGCAAGTCGTTAATCATTATGATAAACTCTAGCGGCCCCAGATTACTTCCCTGACTCACACCAGTTAATGTAGAGTACGCCTGTGATCTGGATCCCGCGTAGTCGACATACTGCCGCCATACAACATATCAGCCTTAGAGTCATAATGACGTGGGGATTTTTTATGCAATACCATCCTATATGAAAATGATTATTCATAAATTATTTCTTTGCTTTTAGTGTTATAGTATCTGCCGAGCATCTGTGAACATCTTTCCACATTTCATATTTTATTTAATTTTTACTTATATTACTGTAATGTGTATTCTACTTGTAATAACCTCACGAGAGGTTTTGCGCATTTGGAATTACACGTTGTATAAGGTCATTTTAAATTAAGTGCAAATATTTTAAGGGTGAACTGAAACATGAAACTGAACAACTTTCCCAACCCAAGAAAACATTGGTCATATGAAAAAAAAATTGGGTCTCCCATGAAAATTGCCGATCAGCTGACTGATTTAGTAGATAAAAATATTTTTTCATATTTCGACCCATGTTTATTGGGGAAAGTTGTTCAGTTTAATGATTAGAACATACCCAAAATATTTTCACCTAATTTAAAATGCCCTTATACATCGTGTAACGGAAGGGGGTTATCAACCCTAAAGGTGGTGAATGTGCTCATGAAACTGAACAACTTTCCCCAAAAAACATAGGTCAAAGTATGAAAAAAATTTTGGACCTCCCATAGTAATAGTAAATCAATCAGCTGGTTGTCAATTTTGTAAGGGAGGGCCAAATCTTTTTTTCATATTTCGACCTTTTTTCTCTGAGGAAAGTTGTTCAGTTTCGCGAGTTCTGTGGTAAAACTCATAAATGGTTAATAAATCACAAGGAATTAAGAAAACAAATTTCATTTCAGAAAATTAGGTAAAACCTAAGGACAATGACCAATGTCCTTGAGATGAGCGCTAAACGAAGAAATTGTGCAGGATGCTACGACAGGACGACTGTGGAAAACCTTTAATAGTAACTAAGCAAAAAAAAAGTTAAGAAATTAAAAAAATATTGCAGGAAATGCAACCAAAACCTTGGCGTAACATGTTTCCAAGATAAGTAAATAAAAACATTTTTCAGTTTTTTTACGATAATTCTGTTTTATTTTCGATATCCCCTTATTTTTCTCTGTCCCATCACTAATAAAAATACTTTCTAGTGCGGTTCAGGTCGATATCAGCCTGCCACTTTTCGTGCTTTATTTCTCATTTCCTGTTTGGCAGATCCCGGGGCGAATCAAACCTAAGGAAGTTGGGTTCAAGGTCATTCTAACAATATAAAAAAAATGTATACATTATGTTTCCACAAAGTTATAGCAATTTTTAATCTATCCTAGTGCTGGTGGGTCTAGAAAGACCTGCCACGCACTGGCGGAAATATCATTGGGGGCGCATTTTGGCCCGCCGCCGCACCAGATGAAGAATTATGATTTTACTTGCCGCAGTAAACGTGTTAAGAGCTGTGCTCTTGTCGGCGCAACTAATGCAGCGCCTTTCATCTGCCTCTCTCCAAAGCTGCCTCCTTTACTTCCTTATTACGACATGACATCTACTTTCTCTTTAATGTGGCTTATATAATTTATCCTTGGCCTTTCTCTCTTTCCTTCTACTTTTCCCTCTATGATGTTGTGTATAAGGTTGTCATGTCGTACTCGTATAAGGTAAGATTTTTATATTATCCCAAAAAAATCGACTGAGAAGGGGAACTGCGCTACCGAGTCAACTCCTCACCTTGTCAAAATTTGCAGGCAGTTGGTATCGCATTTATGGGATTTATGGGAAGTTCGCGGGTTTAAAGCCCGCCTCAGTCGATTTTTTTAGGGATATTAAAAAAATCTTAAAAACACAACATAAAAAATCAACTTCAAGGAAAGTATATATACACTCCCAAACGAAAAAGAGTTTTCGAAAAAGGTTCATAAATGACGAAGTTATGAGGTAACAAACATCAAAAATAAAACCGAATTGAGAACCCTCTCCTTTTCTTTAAGTCGGTTAAAATTTAATTCTTCGACCTCATCTCCTCCTTCTTGTCTTTTTCCTCAATCCCTTCCTAAATCCCCTTCACAACATTATGTATCTTGAAATAACAATTTAGGCTCAGGCCTCACCTGTCTGACCTGGCGCGGACATGGCGCGGGCGCTTTCCTATTCCATTCAAGTTTAATACAAAATGCACGGAAATAAAGCACAATTTAGCTCGACGACTTCGCGTCATAACCACGTCCGATCAACGACATACCGTGTGTCCTAAATTATACTTTATTTCCATGCATTTTGTATGAAATTTGAATGGAATAAGAAACCGCCAGTGCCATGTCTGCGCCCAACGCTAGTCACATTCATCGGGCACGGACATGACACGGACATGGCACAGGTGGTTTCCTATTCCATTCAAATTTCATACAAAATGCATGAAAATAAAGCACAATTTAGGGCACATAGTATGTCGTTGCTCGGACGTATGACGCGCCTTTTCGGCGCCCGCGCCCGATCGCCGCCAGATGAGCGTCAGATGGCCGCCAGTTCGTAGTATGTACTTGCTTGCGACATACGTCTGTTAGTGATGTAAAAATGCGTGACGAATGACGATATCGAATTTAATATTGAATTTTGTGAATTGATTGTAAATGCAATGCTTTATGATCATTGTCGTTCCGATTATTGCAACTGAAATGTTCAAGATAAATTGTGGCTGGAAATCGGAAAGAGATTAAACTAAACCCGTATCAAGATTTTTTTATGTAATACCCATGGTAATACTAGCTGATCCTTGTGCAAATTCGTTTGCGCGTATTTTCTTCATCTGTATCAGGGCCCGATTTGGTAACCCGATGAAGAGGTTTTCGGCAGGGTTTTTTCAAAAGCTTAGTAATTTAGTAATTTCAAAAGCTTAGGTAACCCTCTCCGTATGGGTTACACTATTATTTGATGGGTCTAAACCATTCAAAATCCTTTTGATTAGGTTACCTGATTATGAGGGTTATCAATTGTATTGGGTTTTGGTATTATTCCAAAACCCATTCCTTAGGGTTGCCCTTTTTATCATTGTAACACGGGTTATACGTGGGTTATAGGAGATAAAGGAGAAAAGAAATTCGGTCGAAAGATGAAAATTAATTGCGGTAATTGTGTTCTAAGCATTAAGGGCGGAAATACAGACTACTAATTGTTTATTTTACGCAATAATAATTATATTATAATAAAATTGGAATAAATTTTCAATAACAGCTGTCAAACCTAAATTGACCATATCTCGAGAATTACTTATCTTAGACTTGCCTTTATTAGCTCAAATGATAGCTATTGACAAGACCTTAATTTTCGATGACAGCTGTCAAACTTAAATCGACCATATCTCGAGAACTACTTATCTTAGACTTGCCTTTACTAGCTCAAATGATAGCTATTGACGAGACCTTAATTTTCGATGACAGCTGTCAAACTTAAATCGACCATATCTCGAGAACTACTCATCCTAGACTTGCTTTTACTAGTTCAAATGATTGCTATTAACATGATCTTAATTTTCGATGACAGCTGTCAAACTTAAATCGACCATATCTCGGGAACTACTTATCTTAGACTTGCTTTTACTAGCTCAAATGATTGCTATTGACATGAACTTAATTTTCGGTGACAGCTGTCAAACTTAAATCGACCATATCTCGAGAACTACTCATCTTAGACTTGCTTTTACTAGCTCAAATGATTGCTATTGACATGAACTTAATTTTCGATGACAGCTGTCAAACTTAAATCGACCATATCTCGGAAACTACTTATCTTAGACTTGCCTTTACTAGCTTTAAATGATTGCTATTGACATGAACTTAATTTTCGATGACAGCTGTCAAATTTAAATCGACCATATCTCGAGAACTACTTATCTTAGACTTGCCTTTACTAGCTCAAATGATAGCTATTGACAAGACCTTAATTTTCGATGACAGCTGTCAAACTTAAAACAACCATATCTCGAGAGCTACTCATCCTAGGCTTGCCGTTACTAGCTCACATGATAGCTATTGTTAAGATCTTAATTTTCGATGACAGTTTTTAGTTTGAAAGCTGTCATCGAAAATTAAGATTTTATTAGTAGCTATCATTTGAGCTAACGGCAAGTCTAGGATGAGTACTTCTCGAGATATGGCAAATTCAATTTCGACATATGTCATTGAAAATAAAGATCTTGTCGATAGCTATCTTTTGAGCAATTAACAGCTATTCTAGGATGAGTAGTTCCAGAGATATAATCATTTACAGATCAATTTGTAGAATGAGTTTCGAGTGGAGCTTTGAGTTGAGTTTTGAGTTTGAGTTTTAGAGTGACAGTGACAATCCGAAATTATTATTAATTAATAAATATTAGTAATGATAACCATTGTGTAACATTCAAAAAAACCTATCAAGAGGTAACTCCATTCATTCGTTTAACCTCATAAGAGGGTAACCCTATCGACTGAAAACCAAAAGGAACGGGTTACACTTTCGCTTGTGTTAGGAGGAAAATATCCAAACGAAAGGGTAATCCCGTCAACTGTATAACCCAATGAAGGGGTTTCACTTTCGAAGCAACTAACTCGAAATCGGGGTTGTACGGGCCCTGATCTGTATATTAATTAATTGTATGCACGAGAGCAAGAGCATCTTCGTTTTCTGAGGATGACATGCTGACACATCGATACCGGACAACAGACTGCACTACACTTGTGCCTCTGTCGCGTCATTTCTGCGTCATGTCCGAGCCATGTCCGCGCCATGCCCGCGCCATGTCCTCGCCACGTCCGTGCCACGTCCGCGCCATGTCCTTGCCCGATATGTGTGACCTGTGCCTCCAATTCCAATAGCACTAAAAAAAGTCTCTATGTTAGTACCTATACCTACCCAGGGTAAGTACATCATAGTTGTTCAACAAGCAGATCATATCAGGTAGTTAGTCAGGTATATACAACAATAACAACAACAACACCAGCCTCTATTAGTCCACTGTTGGACATAGTTCTCTCGTAATAAGAAGGGAAAATGTTCATATATCCCGCGCTTGCCATGCTGGTTGGGGATCGCAAAGCACATCTTCTCGCACCACCGATACTTCTGCCCGTCAGTGGCCAGGGGATGTAGCTGTTTCGGTGTTTAGCTGCGCTATGCCGCAATAAGCCAGTCACCAGAGCCCCGTTCGTTAATTAACAGGTTGCACCTCGGGCAGGTGAGGTTGGCTAGATGAAGGTTGGAACCCGTCAAACCCCAAATAACTATTAACTATAAAAAGTTGCATTTAAGGTAGGTTCAACTAAACTAGCGCTACGTGCCTGCTATAAATTCATCTCTCATTGTCAGGCGCTATCAGCAAAATATCGAATATCCACATCACGCTACGCTTTACGCATACGAAAACACAGTTAAATCGTATTATGATTGCTTTTAAACTACAGCGGGGCATTTGCGTGTAAATTATTGATTTGCAATCTACATAGATAGCTGGATTAACAAGAGATTAACATCGGCTGGGTAATCCCAAAAATATTATGTTTTACTTATTTATAAAATAGCTTCCGCCCGCGGAATCGCTTGCGTGGTACCGGGATAAAAAACTTATGAGTTAACCCAGGTCACAAACTGTGTATATTCCAAGTTTCATCCAAATCCGTTCAGTAGTTTTTGCGTGAAAGAGTGTTAAACATTCATCCGTTCATCCATCCATCCATCCATCCATGCATACTCACAAATTTTCGCATTTATAATATTAGTAGAATATGCAATTATTCATCGTATGGCTTTTGAACTCTATATAGGTATATTGAGAATGAATGCATAATTTTGGTGATTAAATTTTCAGAGTGCGCGGGCGTTCATTATTAGGTTAATTATTATGTTTAATAATTATTTATAGTAAATGAAAATCTTTAGTTCGAATATTTCTGTTTAATTCTGTAGCTAATTATCATTATCATCATCATCATCAGCCTACAGCAGTTCAATGCTGGATATGTGCCTCTCCTTATGAGCGCCATTGCGCCGTCCTGCGTATCCACCTTCTCCCTGCAGCCTTTCGAAGAACGTCACTCTTCCTAACCGCTGGGCCTAGTCATGGTTAGGTTTTAATATGTTCCCTCAGCGTGCTATGGAGAGAGCTATGCTTGGAGTTTCTCTTAAAGATAGAATAAGAAATGAAGTTATCCGACAGAGAACGAAAGCTCGAAAGAACGAAAGACCGACATAGCTCAGAGGATTAGTAGGCTGAAATGGCAGTGGGCCGGCCATATAAGCCAACGAACCGACAACCGTTGGACCAAACGGGTATTAGGTTGGAGACCCCGTTTGGGCAAGCGTAGTGTGGGACGTCCACTGGTTAGATGGAGTGACGATCTGCGTAATGTAGCTGGCAGACGGTGGATGAGAAGAGCCAAGGATCGGGCTCAGTAGCGAACCTTAGGAGAGACCTACGTCCAGCAGTGGACTACGATAGGTTGATGATGAAGTTCCCTAAGATGAGCGATTAATCTTGCAGCGGTCGAAAAACCGTTCAATACAATCAGAAACAGTATGAGTAACCTACTTTACGTGTGTGTGGGTCTATTTTGCGTCATCACTGCAGATTGGCGTTTGACGACCTCTGTGGTGCAGTGGGCAAAGGCCTGCCTGAGACGCAGAAGGTTGCGGGTTCGATTTCCTGCTGGACAAATTGCATGTTATGCAGATAATTGTCTCGGTCTGGGTGTTTTCTATGTATAAGTATATATGTAAATGTATATATGTAGTATATCAATCATGTGGTTCCCATAATACAAGCTCTGCTTAGTTAGGGCCTACACGATGCTGTATGGTAACGTCAAAAAAAAATGAGTAACCTACTTTACGTGTGTGTGGCTTTGTTCTCACAGGTCTATTTTGCGTTATCAAGGCAGGTTAGGTTGGCGTGCCATCGGACCAGTCGCTGGCCGCAGGTACGCGATCAATCTTGCAGCGGACGGCAAACCGCGCAACATGATAATTATGTTTTCACGAACCAGACTAATTAATGATCATTTGGAATGGCTGCTGTGGTTCATGAATAATTGAGCCTTCTAATTCTGATCAAATAAAATATAACGTGACGCAACAATATTATACGATCGTAATAACGTTACACGTTTTTAGTCATTGCTATATTTTTCTTTGTTTTCTAGTAGATAATAGAAAATATATTGATTCGGCTGCTTTTCCTGAACAGATCTTTGCTTAGAAAAGTATGCAAAGATTTCATTCATGCATCATAATATCAATAAAAATGTAGACAATTAATATTATATTATAAGTTCTCATACATGAATCAAAAAGAAGAGTAGATTTATAGTAAATTTTGTCGTAAATTAAATGTGCAAATTTACTGACAAAATTAATTTTTGCAGAGCAGTAATTAAATTGAAATACACATCGCATATTCACTTGCATTTAAACTCTCATTAATGCTAGAAACATTAGTGAGACAAGCTCCCAATCTATGCTTAATTACAAGGGTTCATCGATACATGAATATTAATTTTAATTAGAGCTACGTGCAAAGATGTATTTCGTCAGATTAATCAACAGTATAGTAGCAGGTAAAGGTACGTTGTTAGTATGTTAATTGTTGATAAGTACTTATATATATTCATTCTTAACCGCTCGGCGACTTGAATACGCAGTATCAGTTCGAATAAATCAGACATAAGCCTCAACCACCACCAGCCTTTATCAGTCTACTGCTGGAGATAGATCTCCCCTAATGCGAAGGGGGACATGCCCCCAATCTCCACGCTAAGCATACCGTTTGGGGATCGCAGAGCACAGCTTTTCACACCAGCGATACTGCTGCCCATCGGCGGCCACGGGATGGAGTTGTGCCTGTGTTACGCTACGCTATGCCGCAATCAGCTGACCGCCAGAGCCCCGTTTGTTGATAACAGAGTGCAACACGAGCAGGTCAAGTTCGCTTGGGTTCCGAAGATAGCTCGCTCGATACGCTCCTTGCAATGAGTACTGTTGCAGTAGTAATGAAAAACTAAAAACTAAAGTAGTATTCGTGAGTGCTATAGGTACTCACTCTTTGGTTATAATTGGTGTTATCTATTCCGTTATGCTAATAAGCGGCCGCGAACCGTGACTACTGGCCATTGCACTAGGATATACTTAATGAAGGACGAATGTGCATAAATTATAAAGGCATTATTTCCGCATAAGTTTCCCGCCCTCACTTAACATAAATAATACAAGCCTCTCACAATACGTTATTCAAAACATTATCTTGACGTTTCAGGCTATAGCTGTGCTAGCTACGCTGGTAGCCGCACCGTCCCCGCGATAAGATAGGATGACGGTAGATAAAAATGGCTCCGAAATAAAATATACTCTCCACTCAATAAACATTGCGCAATTTATAAAAAGCTTGGACCCAGTCCACAACAACGCTGTAATTTGTTAGCGGAAGAAGTAAAGTAATTAATAACAGTTTTAAATGTAAAAACTTGCATCATTTACACCTCAGCGGTAAATTATTCAAATTTATTCATGAGCTGCGGGAGTAGGTAATCGTCTTTAGGAACTGCATGAATAAATAGGAAGCGGTGTACAAATCACAGGGACGGCCGTCGCGATACAGCTATTGCGGCTGAAGTGTTACCGCTCGAGGACTCTATAACGTTACCACTAATAGAAGCACCAAGTCTCATTCCAGTTCTAGCAGCCAAGTGTGATTCCAATTGGCAAAAAATAGTATGGGCCAGCTGATTACATGATATGTATACATATGACCTTGAGGCTGGCGTGGGCAAGGATGAGATTGACGATGGAGCGAGCTTTCTCAGAAGATGCCTACTAACTTTCTTTTTGAAGCTGTTAGGGTCATCAGTCAATAGAAGAAACAGACACTGGTAGCTGATTCTAATTTGAGCAGTCATTTAAATATCATAAAATTAATTTCTTATTTAGTTTATCTTGATAAATAAAATCATATTAACTGAAACAAAATACCTTCCTAAAAGTTTTACATAAACAGCTTCGCTGTTTTAACGATAAATTGTGTTCAGGGTTAAATAAACTATTTTTGTTAGAAAACAGTTTCAAATATTGTTTTATTTACTCAAAATGAAATATTTTATAAGCTCCAGCAGTTTTTGTGTCAGTGAGCATAAAGACAATTAAAACATTTAGTTACAAATAGCCACTGATCCATAGCTCCATTAAAACTGGACTGTATAGAAAGTAACAAATAAAAATGGTATTATTTCTGTTCCAGCCTTAATATTCTTTAATAACGGCAATTAAGACGAAAACGGTAATGGAAAAATAAAATTATGCCTTGAGGTAACTAAACAAAATGAAACAATATTAAGAGTTCTTATTAATTCACCGTTTAATGTTATCTTTATTATGTTTATATGCCTTAAATGTTTATTTATTGTTTAACAAAATCTTAAAGGTTTCTGGTTTATTGGAAAAAAATAAAGTAAATTGTAACTAATGGTCAGTTTTTTTTTGTCACGTATACTGTGATCGTTCCATATCATATTTAAATAGGTTTTTAAAGGACCTTAACGATAAAAAAATTAATGTCATAGTACCTACCAACAATAGAAAGTATCTATTTATTTATCAATTTATTTTTATTTATTCATTTATAATGTCATACCTACAAAAGAAATTACCTATTTATTATTTATCCATCAAAAAGTTCCAGTAACGTTTATATAAAAACAGTAAAACATTTTACTGGTTTGTCTACGTCAACACTCACTTAACAACTTAAATGTTAATGTAAAGTTTTAACAAAATTTTGTCTGCAAATGTAATAATACAGGTATTTGCTATATATAGAGAAACTGGTAATTCAATTATGTAAATAGTAGCTATAGAAGGTCCAGTAAGACAATTGACCAACATCAAAAATTATTTTGATTACCTTTTTATTTTCCTTCGGATGGAGCCTTGGGTAAAATAGCGGTCATATCGACTAACAACACGGCCCGCCAGAACACATTAACCCTTTCTGTGTCCCATGAGGATAAAAAGACCCGTATGACATCTACGAATACAGGCACTTGTATGTGTAGGAATGCGGAACACATTCTTAGCTTTTGTAATATTCCAAAGTAAAAATAATATTAAGTATAGTAACATAGGTATTAAAATTCGTTATCCTAAGTAATCCTACTTAAATGTTATTTATAAACTAATATTATAATTGGAAAAATTTGTATCTTTGTGCCTGTTGTATGCTTGTAATGAATAAACTCAAAAACTAATGTGCCGATTTCAAAAATTATTTCACCATTGGAACACTACATTCACTCTGAGTAGCATAGGCTATATTTACTTCTAGAAAAGATTAAGGATCCTTACTGAAACTTAAGTAACGTAACCAAAGGTGTAAAAAAGAGCAAAAAACATAAACGATCATCATAAAATTTCAGATACATAGTTGTCAGGGGTACAGAAATAAAATATCTAGAAAAAGTTCCCGACTGATCCAATAATAACTTTAACGCGAGCGAAACCGCGGGCGGAAGCAATTTCTTAAATACCTGCCAAACAGAGGAAGGGCACTCAAATGATCGTCAATAGGCTTTTATTTTTGAAATTGTATACCGACTACGTTGTCGTTCATCAAAGTGTAAACTCATTATGAGTTCAAAAATAAAATACTGAACGATAGGGAGGGAAAGCGATAACGTCAAAAGATATCTATAGGAAGACTCACTTAGACAAGTCTTTTATCGGGAACTGAATGTAAAATACGTTCAAATGATTTATACATTTCTGTTCCAAAGTATCAAGTTTCAAATACTTTTTCATGAAATTCTTGGAACCGAGTTGTTGAGTCGGCAACCAAATAAAATTGTCTAATTTAGCCCTTCTTTCTTATTCGCTGGTTGGCGCTCGGTGTGCTGCTGTAGGCAAATTTTAATAATGCTTCCAGCGCAGCGTCGACCGCGCGGCTATTTCACGCCATTGAATCCTTGAGTACATTTCACCCCCCTATAGGAGCTGCGGTCCAAATGTTTCGAGTATTTTGTCTTTATTTACATACGAAGTTTATATTTCAGCAAAAATGGTTTTTCTTGTTTATTCAATTCGTCCTGTTTAAAAGTTTTTGTTGAAGGATAAAGATTTTTAGTTCATTTGAAAGTAAAATTATGTTTTGAGAATAAATTATTTGCTGTGAATAAATTAATTGAATTTTAATTCAACAAAGTTTTAAATTTTCCGATGTAAATCGTATCTAAACCAAAATATTACAAAACTACCTTAAAATTAAATATTCAAATTATGACAAGAATTGTAACTACTTACATTTTTTTTAATTTTGATGATGCGACGAAATTAAGAATCTCAGTCAGAGATTTCAATTTTGTCACAAAATCACTGAAGAAAACGGAGTTCTGAATATAAATTGGCGTGATTAATGATTTCAACTCATTCTCCCCAAAAGCTTACTGTGCCAATAAGTGTCTAGAGAAAGGAACTGTTTATATAAAGCCTTATTCACAATGGAAAATATTCATTTAGCTTAATCCCCAACTTTTAGTTGATTAAAATGTTGTTAATGGGTTTAAATATTTCAACGGTAGTCATCGAAATAATGCCTAGTATCTACATGAAATTTACTTACTTACTTTATTGCTTAGTTAGATATACTGCCTTACTGCCATGGCCTCTGGCTAGTCAATAAAAAACCGGGCCAAGTGCGTATCTTGCGCACCGAGGGTTCCGTACAAACTTGTAGGTATATTTTTTTTTTATTGAAGCTACAAATTAATGGTTAAATTTTCCCATTACTTGTTCTATAATGCGTTGCTTTTTGGCAAATTTCATGATTCTAGATCAACGACAAGTACCCTATAGGTTTTGATTTTTTTGCAAGGCCTTAATTAAGTAGCATAAACGGCTGTATGGTTTGTTTGCGTTAACTTGGAAGTTTGATTTTTTCACAGATTCAAGGGATTTCCATACAAACCTGTAGGTGTGAGATTTTTTTTTTGTGACGTAACTACAAATTAACGGTTAGATTTTCCCTTTACTTGTGCCATAAGACGTTGCTTCTTGTCAAATTTTAAGATTCTAGGTCAACGAGAACTACCATATAGGTTTTGATTCCTTTGCAAGGGTTAAAATACGTGGCATTTAGGCTGTATCTTTTGAGCCGTTTAGGCTGTATCTTTTGATTGCGTTGGCTTAGAAGTTTAATTTTTTACGGATCCAAGGGAGTACAAACTTGAGTAATTTATATTAATTTCAACTTGATACCTCTACGTGTTCTTGAGAAAAGGGTCTTGACAGACAGACAAAAATTCATCTTATAAAGGTTTCTTCTTTCCTTTAAAGGTTCCGGATCAATAAAAAATAAGTACTAACGTTAAATCCTTACACTACTTTCTTCATACATAGAGCAACGCAGAAAAACTTTTAAAGTATTAACATAAGTGGTAATATAAAAGTCAACAGTGCATTGTTTGTGGGCATAATGCACTCTAGGTATTATAATATCGGTATTTCATGGAAAATTTCTAAGTTAAAAGCTAAGACTGTGCGAGTAAAATGTTTCCCTTGTTCGCACTCTGAATTGGCTTTGATTTTACTCCACCCGGCTTTGATATTTGAAGGCTAATATTGAACGGTTCTTGCGACAAACTTTGGGATAGGAGACAATGAAACGCTCAGGGATTGCGTGACTCGCTGGGTAAGCCTCGAAATACTTATCTATAGTTCCGTCCCTTGCTGTACTGACTGTATTATTTCTATTACGGAGCTTTCTTTGTAAATGTTGACTTTTCAAAAGAATATTTACTCAGTTCTACTAAAACTATTCACGATAAGTAGGTAAAGAAGAACCTAAGTATCTGGATACGAACCATATTAATTTTGTTGTATGATTCTTAGCATTATTTTTTATTTATAAACCCCACATGTTTCGTATTCAAGAAAAGGGATGGATGGGTGAACTTACGAGAACGTAAGACGAGAATTTTGAACATGAGATTATATAAATTCAAAACACAAGTTTCTGGCGTAGCTCATTCAATGTACTGACGGTGACCTACAATCGTGTCACCGAACAAAAGAACAGTCGGCACTGTAACCACTGTACTTTATGAAGCAAGTCTCAGTAAATTTGCCCTGAACGATCTAAGAGGGCTGATAACGCGACGCAAAAGCGTCACGCGAAAACAAGGCCGCGAAATAATCAGCGTTCATAACTCATGATAGGCACACGTAGCTTCTACCTAGCAACTGTCTATAGACTTGTGAATACAAAAAGAGCTAATTAAATCAGAGCGTAGGTATTGATCATGTACCCATAAACTATGCTTAATATTATTTGCATACCCATGTGTATGCAAATAATAATAAGCATAGTTTAAAGCGTGGTGTGGCTGTCGTTCTTAGCAGATCATCTTCACTCTCTGTCACTACTTCGGTGACAGTTCAGTGGATCTGAACTCTTCTACGCTTCGGAAGATATGCTAAGATGTTGAGCTCGGGTTTTGCAGTTGTTGAGTCATATCTTGGGTTCGGGCGACTTAAAAACTACGACAAAAAAGTTGACCTTATGCACATAAGAAGAAGAAGAAGAAGAAAATGTAAATTATATTACCATTGAAAATAAATAAATAAAATAATGTTGGACATTATCGCACAGCATCATCTAGCCCCAAACTAAGCAGAACAATATGAGAACCACATAACTAGGCATTTAATATATTTAGTTATATTATAACATGGAACCCACACATTACATTACACACACACCAGCCTATATCAGTCCACTGCTAGACATAGGCCTCCCCTAATAAAGGGGGATATGCCCGTAATCCCCACGCTGGGCATGCTGGTTGGGGATCGCAGGGCACAGCTTCTCGCACCACCGACGCTGCTGCCCGTCAGTGGCCAGGGGATTTAGCTGTGCCGATGCAGGCTGTGCTATTCCGCAATCAGCCGGCCGCCAGAGCCTCGTTCGTTGTTTAGCAGGGTGCACCACGTGCAGGCTTGGGTTCCGAAGATGGCGGTTGGAACCCCGTATACCCCATTACATTACACATAAAACTCATAACACATCACTTAAATACTTCACATACCACACTCATCACACACTTACACATCCCCTGATCACACATTAAAGTCCCACAGGTAGGTCTTTACTTACCTTCTAGGTAGGTATACTTTATTACTATGTTGTTATTTTAACTTTATATTATGTAGGATTTCGATTTAAGCTGCCTATTTACATAATACATATTTTTTTATGTTTCTTGCACCTTCTGGAACGCTAGTCTTGAGCTTCTGGAAGAGGGCGCTAACGCTGCTACTCAGTTTTATAACTTTTGCAGTTGTTAACGTTCATACCTGTACTTTGTTAAACCCCATTTTTTATTCAGAATAAACAATTTAAACAATTTTGGAATATAAAATATCCAGAGACAACTAATCACCCAATCACAACATTTGTCTTACGGTTGGATCGAACCCGTAGCCTTCTGCGTCTCAGCCCTCGCCCACAGCGTCACGGAGGTCTACGACAAAATAAAATGCAGTTCTTAGTTCTTGATATTTTGAATTCGTACTCAGCAGATATCTGTTTCTTGCGCCTGGAGGTGGCCGCAAATTCCAATAATACCAACAGCACTCGTAACTTCGAATATAGCGACTCCACTGCAAATATTGTTTCTTCTACACTTAGAAGACACAGCAAAATCGGTTTTTGTCTAAATTGTTTTTGTTTTTCTTTGCTTTTGCTTGATTTTCCTTATATTTCTGTAAGTAAATATTTTTGCGTTGTAAAACTCCTAGACCAGTAGATTCTATTAAGAAACAGTTCATCAGTTTTATAGACCCTAAATTTGTGGTGGTAGGAAACTGCCCTCGGGCATGCGACAATAAACTGGCTGGCTGGTGACACTGCGACAATGAAGGACTACCTTGATTGCCGCACTCCTAATGGAAATCAAATATTATTCAATGCTGCTAGTCTGCCAGATAATGGAATCACGGCACCTCTCAAAGCTTGTGTAACTAATAAATACAGTTATAGTCATAGTTGTAGCCTAGTTTGTAGAGTAGCTGAATACATAATACCTAGCTGTTTTAAAGAATTTTAGTAGAAAGCAGAAGTAAACTCGTTTATTTCAAAAACTTTTTAAATTCCTTCCCTGAATCCCTTACAAAACTGTATCGGATGTGACTTTTTCTTTGTGTAATTGTTAAGAAAACTTAAGCCGCACTGGGACTCAGGTTGGAATCTTAACAAAACGTTCACCTCGTTGGGCCATTCTTATGGTAATTCGGCCTCACTGTCACGCGACCTTCTGTCCACACCCCGATAATATGCAAATTGGTCCCGTCTATAAGGTGACCTGAAAATACTTCCTCATTAGGCACGTTTTGTCTTTAAATTAATTTACGATTTTTGAACCTGCGAGTCCCCTAATCGGCAGTCAATTATTTTTACTTACCATAGGGCAGGCTTCTTGTTTTTTAATCAAGAGTAACGTAAAAAATCACTGCCTATAAAAACAGCTTATAAAATCGGTCATTACAGTATTAGTCTAATTAAAATTATGAAGATTGAATACATATTTGTAATAAATAAAACGCCCAATTTGAATATAAAAAAATTCAAGGACCATTTGTGTTAGGTCTCGTCACTCTCTGAGTACAAACTCTTAGTACAAAGGCTTTTAGTGCAATAAACTTTCTGACAAGCCATTTGTGGCCGGAAAGTGTGCGCTGAAATTAATCACATGACCCACAGTAGGCCTGGTTACGTCCACAGCGCTGGCCGGCAGCGTGCGACTTTTGATGACTTATTTATTTTGCCTGTGAATTAATGCCTCTCGTTTTCACTTGACGTAACAAATAGAAATAACGGACAACTGGAAAATGTATTTATAGTTTCAAAAACTCGTCGGTGTCGAGACAATTTAAACGTGCTAATTAAGATTCAGAATTTGAAGTTTTCTTTGTTCTTTGTAGCAGAATCTCACAGTTGATTCAGCGAGACGTAAAATTATTCGAATCAAAGCAACTCGTGTCAGACACACAGCGATTAAGCATCATGTCAAGTTGAATCTGATTGAGACTGAAATTCATACCTAATTGTTAATTTTGCTTTGATAGTCTGCATCTCAAAAGTCACGTATTTAATTCAACGCTCACTCTGCTCAAATGGCAAAATCAAATGTAAAATACCTAAACATAGATGATAGCAATCTTAACGAAGAAATTCATTCCGTCCGCTCATTTTATCAAAGCAGCAAAATAGAAAAGGTTTTATCAATTTCAATTTCATGCCGACGATCTCGCCATCCCTCTCGGGCGTTTTATCAACAGTCCCATTGTCCGAACATGAAATTATTACAAAGTGTCCCTGAGCTTTCACATCTGACATTATTCTTACAAATTGATAAAGAAGGCTGAAGTCAGGAACCCAAATCAAATAAACCGGATTAGGTCATCGCTTTACGGCGAGTGGAAGTGGCGGGTCATCTCGGAGGAAGCAATTCTCGTGGTCGTAGATTGAATGCAAAATTGGATGAGATCCCACTGTTTTTACTGTATGGAACCCGAGATTGTTACGTACCAACATCTCCGCGTTTTATTTCGCCGAGGGCGCACGCTGTTTCAAATGGTTTGATTGAATGTGACAATAGTTATCGTAACTGACACCCCGACCGCTTTGGGGTTTCTCGTTCGTTCGTTTTCTCAAGATTTTATTTTGTTCATATTGGTTATTTGAACTTTGATTCAAGTGAGAAGTTATTGTGATATGAAGAAAAAAACACTAAGTTCACGCGTTTATTTTCTATACATTTTACCAAGGACGGATTTGCTACAAGTAATGTATAAATTGCAACGATCTATTCTACGAGTTAGTCGCTGCTGAATGTAATTGGCTCGGCTGTGTGTATAGAACAGGTCAAGTGGAAACCTCTGTATGCCTTCGTTGCAATGTTACCGCGTATCGCTGCGATCGACTCAACTGGGTTTTGATTACCTTCATACTTGAGCTGGCTGGTTCTTACGTTGCTAGTTTGAAAAACCATTTCAACAACTAATATTGATTATTATATGTAATGTATGAAATCCTACCGGGACTGATAATAAATCTACAGCTAAAATCGGAACGAACCGGTTTGTTTACCGCTTTCACTTTCAAATGCTTAATCTCTTATTCTATCTGGTCTATTGTCATATATATATACTCTCAGTTTCTGATAACACGACAAATATAAATGAAACATTTTCTGGTTGAAAGAAACCTGTCTTTTTCTCTACCCTTGACAACGTGTAATGCAAAATTTCATGATGATCGGGGCGTGAAAGCATAACAAACAAACAAACTGACTTCTCATTTTTAATATTATACTAGCTTTTGTCCGCGGCATCACTGGCGTGTAGTTTTTGTCAATCCATTTTAAAGTTATTTTTCCAGCCCTGAGAAACATTTCTTTTTTGGATAAAGGTACTATAAGTATTTATCTCTTTTTCTATTTTGTCTTTTATATGAGTGTCCGAGTACAGGATCAGCAGTTTGAACCCATCCAACTGAGTTGAGGAGTGAGACAGGGAGATGTCATATCTCCACATTCACCAGCGCGTTGGAGGATATGTTTAAAACGCTGGATTGGAAAGGTATGGCTATAAACATAAACGGCAAGCACATCTCACACTTGCGATTCGTTGATGACATAGTCCTACTGGCGGAGTCGTTGGAAGAGCTCCAACAGATGCTGGACAGCCTATCATCAGCCTCGCGAAAGATAGGTCTTGGCATGAATTTGGACAAGACCAAAGTCATAGACCAATGACCGAATTGTCCCGAGAGCTGTCGTCGTTAATGGACACCTTCTCGAAATTGTTTCAGAGTACACGTACCTCGGGCAGATATTGCAGTAGAAACAACTTTGAGAAGGAGGCCAAGAGGAGGATTCCGCTAGGTTGGGCAGCATTTGGAAAGCTACGTCGATTTTTGTCATCACCCATACCACAATGTTTGAAAACAAAAGTTTTTAATCAGTGCGTCCTACCCTTCATGACATACGGAGCCGAAACGTGGACACCCACAGTACGACTTGTCACTAGTTTAAAGTCGCTCAGCGAGCTCTGGAACGAGCCATGCTTGGAGTTTCTCTGAAGGATAGAATCCGCAACGAGACTATCCGACATAGAACTAAAGTTGTCGACATTGCCCAGAGAATTAGTAAGCTGAAGTGGCAGTGGGCTGGCCATATCTGCTGATGAACCGACAACCGTTGGGGTAAACGAGTTCTTGAGTGGAGACCACGGCTCGGCAAACGTAGTGTAGGAAGCCCTCCGGCCAGGTGGAGTGAGGATTTTTTCGCGTCGGCTAGTCCAGTTGGGTTAAATAATATAAAGTTTACTGATCGAACGTAATTTATTTTGGGTTTTTCACTCACAAACTTAGTTTTTTATAACTTTAAAATCAACTTTTCATCGGGAAAATAATCACCCTTCTTCCCGCCTATTTTCCGACTGTCAGTCCACGCAGGGTTGCCAACAGTCGGAAAACCCCTGAGTGACATTGATACTATTCGTCCAGATATCTTTGAGGTATCCGGATGGACCGTGCTGGTCTGAGGCCCTTGGCACACGCTATACCCTCCCCCGAGAGTCCTTGATGGCGACCTCGCTCATGGACTCGTTGACTTTCGGAGTCGGTATGTTCATCGGAGCTCTGACTACTTTCGCACCGACGACGGGGGCGTCCTCTGACGCGTTTTGGATTAACTGGTTCTGTGAGGGATCCATCTCTATCGTGGAAACGAGTTAGTTCGGAAACATGGAATTTACCCAACACATTTTTAGGATTCTGTAAAGTAGAGATTAAGTAGGAAGTCGGACTGGATTGCATAACTACAAGGTATGGGCCGTCACGTTTTGGGACAAATTTAGCCGAAATATTTTTAGCAGCATTACTCAAAACACGCGACTTCAGAAGAACCTTTTCACCGACACAAAATTCTTCATGCTTACGATCTTTATCGGCACACTCCTTTCTTCTATCTTGTTGAATTTCCACGCGATCTCTTATTGAGATCAGATTGTCCAGGAATCGCTTTAAGTAGGGAGTTATTTGGGGAACAAAGTTTTCTTTGCTTAAGACGGCTCTGATATCGTAATGTATACTGAGTGGTGTTCGAAGTTCCCGGGCAAAACTAAGATACGCAGGAGAAACACCAGTTGTCTGACACACCGCGGAGTTCATAGCAAACCGGACAGAAGGCAGAAATTCCGGCCATGATTTATGCTGTGTATTAACCAACTGAGCAAGCTGGACCTTGAGATCTCTGTTTTTCCTCTCGGCGGGATTGGCCTGAGGATGGTAAAAGGGCAACAGCTCCTGCTTGATTCCTAGGACGAACATGCACTGTTGCATAACGGCAGAAATAAATTGTACTCCATTGTCAGAGATGACTCTACGAGGGAACCCGAAACGCAGGAAATATTCTTCAACCAATAAGCGCGCGCAAGCCTCGGATGTTGCATCTCTCAATGCGTATAGCTCCACCCATCGAGTCGCGGTATCTTCTACTAGGAGAATCCACCTTTCTCCTTTATCACCTGTTGGCAAAGGACCAAACAAATCAATGGCCAGAACTTCACCTCGTTGGTTAAGTACCGGTGTTTGTAATAAACCGGAAGTTTTTTCATTAGACGCCTTATAACGTTGGCAAGTAATGCATGTCTTTACGTACTCTGCAACTAACCGACGCATGCCCGGAAAAAAAAATTGTTGTGCCAACCTCTGGAAAGTTCTATCAACGCCAAGGTGACCGGCGATAGGAGAGTCATGGCATTCCTTCAGTATATCGAGACGGAGACAGGCCGGAACAACTAACTGTGGTTCCTCGCTATCAATGTCAGGGTTGTACCTGTACAAAACTCCTTGCTGGGTAAAATATCCTCTTTCTGACCAACGCTTAACACCGACTGAAGTTGGCTCAGAGTCCAATTCTAGCTCGAGGATAATCTTTTCCAGCTCCGGATCACTAAGCTGAGAGACTCGTAAGTCTGAAGGGTTTCTAGATGGTAAGTCAACGACTACAGAACATAAGCCACATTGCTCTTTTTCATCCTCACTACACGGAGGTCGGCTAAGCGTGTCTGCAACCACATTAGCCTTTCCTGGGGTATACTGGAAGTCTATGTTGAACGACTGTATCTTGAGAGCCCAACGAACAAGTCTACCCGATGGCGATTTTAGGGTAAGAAGCCATTTTAATGGCTGATGATCACTAGCGACCACGACTTGTTGCCCTTCAATGTAACACCTGAAACGTTCCACGGCCCAAACGACGGCGAGAGCTTCACGTTCAGTTGTGCTGTAGTTCCTCTCAGCCGGTATAAGGAGACGGCTGGCGTATTCGATAGGCCGTTCATTATGGTCCTCACCCTGTAACAAGACTGCGCCTAGTGCATAATTACTAGCGTCCGTTCTGAGGATAAAAGGCTTGCCAAAATCTGCTTGAGAGAGGATAGGCATTGACGTTAAGCGCTTCTTTAATTCCTTGAAAGCTTCTTCTTGATCAGTTTTCCAAATCCAAGGCTGGTTCTTTTTAAGGAGGCGAGTAAGCGGCTCAGCAACAGACGAAAAGTTGGGGATGAACTTTCGAAACCAAGAGCACGTCTGGAGGAAAGTTCTCAAATGGCGGAGTGTTGTGGGCGCTTTCATCTCCACGACCGCCTTGACCTTGTCTTCGTCCGGTGATATTCCATCTTGTGAGATAACATGTCCAAGGTATTTTACCTGTTCACGCGCGAAAACGCATTTTTCACGATTTGCCCTCAAATTGAACATGCGTAGTCTGTCAAAAACAGCACGAAGGTCGTTAAGATGTTGCTCGAACGACTCACTTATTACAAGAAGATCATCTTGATATGCCAAAAGGGTGACGTTTTTCAAAGATATGCCAGAGCGCAACCTGTCGATAAGACGTTGAAAGGATGACGGAGCATTTTTAAGCCCAAACGGCATTCTCTTAAAACGATACGCACCGCAAGGCGTAATAAACGCGGTCTTATCACGATCCGCTTCGTGAACACCAATCTGCCAAAACCCACTTCTCATATCGAGAGTGCTCATTATACAACCTTTTTTGGTTGACTGAATCAGTTCGTCAATAAGCGGCATGGGATATACATCCGATTTTGTGATAGCATTAAGCTTACGATAATCGACGCAAAAGCGGACTTGACCATTCTTCTTAGGAACGAGAAGTGCAGGGGCCGCCCATGGAGATTCGCATTCCTCTATGATATCATCAGCCAACATCCTGTCAAGCTCAGCTTGCATAATTCCCCTCTTAGCTGGAGTCAAACGATAAGGGGGAACTGCAATTGGAGGATGATCACCAGTGTCAATTCTATGTTCGGCATAACTTGTTGGATCTCCCCCTGGCTGAAAGATGTCCTCATTATCAAGAAGAAGACGAGTCAGTTGCTCACGTTCAAAATCTGAAAGGGATGCCGCTTCACTAGCTCTAAACACATTCAAAGTCGCAAAAAAAGTATCTTCGTTGATGGCCGAGGAGTTCTCATATTGGAGTTTAAACTTTTGTTTAGGGTCTTCTGCAAAATGCCAGAAAGAGTCCCCAAAATTTACAGATATATTAAAATTTTGTAAGAAATCTATCCCAAGTAAAGTCTCGTTGTTATTAGCCTCTGGAAAAATTAAAAATTTGACTAATTTATTTTTGTGTTTTAAAGAGACCTTTACTTCCGTAGTCAGAACTTCCATAACCCTACCAACTCCGTCAGCCAGTTTAACATTTTGTGTACTAGGGTACATCGGATGACCTTTTTCCAATAATAGAGCATATAGTGTATGCCCAGCCACACAACTTTTTGCTGCAGAATCCACCAGAGCTGTGCCATTTTTGTTCGCAATTGATATATTCATAATTGGCCGTTGGTTACAACTATTGTTATTTTGGGATACCTGTGAAAAAGTTTGACATTCACTGTAAGTACCCATCATTGATGAAGGTTGAGCATCTGTGGTTGACTCTGGCAAAAAGTGTTGATCCAGATCAAACTGTTGAGAATCACTGTTGCATGGATTAAAACTATTTGTAACATTTTTATCACCATAAACAGTTTCATTTAAAGCTTCACAATCACCACCATCCGCCTCAGTTAGATTGGTGTACCAACTTGGGTAAGCAGTTTGATAAGCATTAGCTTGATCCAAAAATGGGAATGATAAACAATCATTGTAGGTGCTGGCTGGTGGTATGGTGTGATGGTGAGGCCTTTCAGTTTGGTTATAATAACATGCTTTAAAATTACATAACATGTTAATGGTATGTGTTATATCAGTTTCTCTTAGAAAGTTGGAATCATTGTCTAGCTTACCAGTCGCAGTCTCTAGAGAACAAAATGATTGTCCACGAGTACCTGATGAGTTGCACCTTTCACACTTGGACCGTGATACATTTGGGGTACCGCACCCGTAGCACTTGAACGGCTCACTTTTATTACCACTATTTTTCAACTTAAGACAGTTATCACGAACATGTCCATAAGCTTTGCAATATACACAATGTAACCGATCACTTGATGATGGTGGGTCGGAGACGCGAACAGTGTTGGTGGTACGTGGCTTGGGAACAGCGCTGACAGACACTGTAGTGCTGGTACAAGTGGGAGCCGAGGTGTTACATGGTAGCTGGGATCCCTGCAACGTTGGTATGTTGTTGCTAGCCCGTTGAGAGTCTTCAATGCCTCTTGCTTTTATGAGCAGTTCATCAAATGTTGTAAGAGTGTCTCTGTCCAACCTTTTTCTTATTCGGCGATCAAGTAAACCAAAAACCAGGTCTATTTCAACTTTTTCAGATAGGTCACCTTGTGGAAGTTTAGCCAAAAGGGCTCTTGCCTTAGAAATGAAAAGGTCGGTGGACTCATTTCCTTGTGACAGCGCAAACAACTCCTGGTAGATACGGAAAGGGGGGCGGCGTTCTCCAAAAGCTCCTCTCAGTCTAATTAGTGCATCACTCCATGTTTTAGTAGTGGCTTTTACTCCTTGCCACCATATTCCTGCAGAATTAGTCAGGAGCATAGCCAACCCACGTAAGGCATGTTCATCTGTTATGTTCAGACAGGACTTGTACACTTCAATAGCGTCTATAAAGCCCTCCAATGATTCATTGGTGCCACCGCCAAACTTCGCTGAACACTTAGCGAAATTGGCAGGTGGAGCCGGCGTGTAGAATGAACCACCAGCAACTGGAGAGGTTGGAGTCGATGATCTAACCTCGCGCAAAATTTCTTTATAAAACGTCTGCTGTGAATGCTGCAACGACGTGAGAAGTGTGGTCAGGTCATGATGGGACATCGTTATGTTGCCCGATGTTAAAGCTGGTTGTGTAGCTTCTTCGTACTCTTCGTCGCTACTAATGGGTCCGGCACTGGCAGCAGCAGCATCGGTAGGTTGTGCATGTGCATTGGACCGTGTGTTCGGCATGTCGGAGGGCGAGTCGGTGAGCACAACGATAGACAAAGATCAGTCCAAAACGGAAATTGGACTCTTTGGGAGTTGCGTGAAGACCGCGAGACAGTGCGAAACGGACACGGGGAAAACTGTTCACAACTTACAACTGCACACTGGCTACCATTATCCGAACCAAACTTTTCACTTTACACGAGAAAACCCAAATCCACGTTGGGCGCCATTTTCGCGTCGGCTAGTCCAGTTGGGTTAAATAATATAAAGTTTACTGATCGAACGTAATTTATTTTGGGTTTTTCACTCACAAACTTAGTTTTTTATAACTTTAAAATCAACTTTTCATCGGGAAAATAATCACCCTTCTTCCCGCCTATTTTCCGACTGTCAGTCCACGCAGGGTTGCCAACAGTCGGAAAACCCCTGAGTGACATTGATACTATTCGTCCAGATATCTTTGAGGTATCCGGATGGACCGTGCTGGTCTGAGGCCCTTGGCACACGCTATAATTTGCGAAAGGCTGCTGGTAGAAGCTGGATGCGTCGAGCTCAGAACAGGGCGCAATGGCGCTCATTAGGGGAGGCCTATGTCCAACAGTGGACTGCTGTAGGCTAATGATGATGATTATGAATGAAGTCTTTTTTTACAATACGCCTGAAAATGTGTATCATAAAATTTGCAACTAAACCTCGTACGTTTTTATAAGCCGATCCGTTGGTTGGTTTTTAATTATTAAACAATTCATAAAATTTAAATATTTGATACAGATTTCGTGCGTAATTCGTATAAACTAAAACGAATGTTGTACAAAAATAGAATTCCATTACAATAGTTTTCCTTAGATATTGTGTTCACAAGTCTGCACCAACACTGCTAACTGTTTGTGGATATATTGAAAACTCTTTATGTGTCGACAATTCTTCAACACGTGCGGCTTATAAAAGAGTGTTGGCTCAAAGGCGTACGTCATTTTCGAGTTGCAGCTACTTTGAACTTTCTCAAGCTAAGCGTTTTTGAGGAACAGATATTTAAAAAATTTACTGAAACAGAACAAAAGTTTTAATCGGATTCTTGTGTTGTTTAAACAAATAAGTAAATGATTGCAAAGGAAATAGCTAACTGAAGCTATTATTAATGACCATGGTGGCCCAGCGATAAAAATAAAAATAGATACCTTTCCTTGAATTTATAGACAAAACGAGGAAGAGTTCTTTTTAGGGTTTGATTACAAAAAACATTAAGTATCTAGAATTTGTAACCAAAGAAAGGTTGCAAATCGAGAAGCGTAATTTCTTTTAACACCCATTTAAGTAACATTTTGAAAGATACAATTTCCCCCCAAATATGCCTTCTATCGATCGTATCACAGCTTTACGCAATTTATCAGAGTTACCCATTAGCTTAGTATAACTGTATCCATGTATTCAAAATTATTGCTTACGCAGTTAATGATAATTTATCTACTTGGAAACAATAAATTGCCCAAGTTTCGTACATACTTCTAGATAATAAAACTGAGTTTTGCCGGTTACATTTTTAGGAATTTGGTCAACATATTCCCTATATTTTGTAAAAATCGTGAGTGTATTTTCGTTTTAAACAATCTTAGAGAACATAGTTAAGACAATCTGCAATTCAGTCTCTCAAATATGCTAAACCGAATGGCATAATATCCTGTTAACTCAATTTTAAGATGCTGTAGCTAAGCTACGTAGCATTAAGGCCCCTTCTAAAACACCCGCCTACCAGCTGCTCCACATCAATCAAAAGCCCGCTCCGTGAATGTCTATATTAACTTTTGCAGAGCTTTATTTGGAAAGTTTGCACTCGAAATAATTTTCCGCTGTGGAGTTGACGGTTAGTATTTGCTCAGTTTATTTTTCTCCGAGTACAAGAGCCCTACACAGTTGAACACACAGTCTGTACTGAAGAGAGCGCTTCGTTGCGCAGCCCGCACGGCAAAGCGAATATAAAACTGTATGTGACGTACTTTACCACTGTAGTCTTTTGACTATAAATCCCAGAAATCCTTTTAAGAGGATAGGGTAAGGGTAAGTGGTTATACTTGAAATTCACAAACAACTTGTACTACTACATATTTTCTGCTTATCTAGTCATACTGTATTTTGAGGGACTTTAATTTGTTATGATCTAGTTACGACTGTTACCGGACCGGTTAGACCGTAGTCTAGACTCGTTTTTTATTATTTTTTGAGGGAAAACTTTATAACTATTTATAGATATATCCAAATATATAAAATGGTAAACTGACCGACTGGGTAATATCAACGCACAGCCCAAATTGCGAGCTACAGACATTAAATTTTGCAAAATGATATCATAAATAGTGTATTCACTAAAGAAGGATTATTAGAAATTGTATCCAAAATAGGGGACGAAAGTTTGCATGAAAGTCCGTCAGTTCCGAAGTAAGGATTGTAAAATTTTGTTTAAGTCATATGGTTCAAATAACACAAGCTCTGCTTACTTTTGGGCTTTACGATGTTGTGTGAAAATGTATTATTTATTTAGAAATTTACTTTAACTATTAAAAAGCGTTAGTTAATTAGATTAAAGTTATAAAGTTATAAGTTATTTTCGATAAAAACTGCTGTAACTTGGTAATGTTATACGTTCACTGTTGTTTTTAACTGACATGATCAAACTAATACTAGGCTAGGTACTGCTTAGCTGTTGAAGCTCACTTCCGGAAAGATGATAGATTCGTAAAAATGATTTTTATTCACCCTTTTTGTTTTTTTGTTGGGCAAAAGGGCATAGGGATCCAATCAACTATTATTATCGTTTATTAAGATGGTTAATCATGAATGCCATTGATATTTTTACTATTCTTTAGTTATGAACAATTAAAAAAACCTAGTTATATCCGTATAACTACTTATTACTTCCTATTGCCCAATTTCGTAGGCAGGTTACCGCCATAATTCTCGTTGGTCTTTGGGATGCGCTGCTATTTTTTCATAATAACATTTTATGACGCATGGCCGCCATAAGTCTACAAGAAAAGAGCCCAGAGCTGGATCCTTGTAATTAGACGCCGTCAAGATTTATGCCCAGAAAATTTCCAAATTCTTTTAATTTTCCGGCCGCGACACGTGCTCCTTTCCTCAAGTTATTTTTTTAATATCGCGCTCTTAGAAGTCTTTAACCAAGACCTGAGTAGAATTGGTGCTGGAATTGTTTATGTGGCATTGATGACTGCAATTAGTGAACTATTTTCTTTGTGGCGGAAAGGGCAGGCAACGGCGTACTATGTGTAAGCATCGTGTTTATTTGGGTCCGCTTTATTTCGACCGTTCCCCGGGGCCCAGTCCATGTATCACTGCAGACGTCAGCCCAGGGTTAATTGTCTACGTGCGTTTTCAGCTGAATTCGTCACGTTCACCAGTTGGCAACCCCCCGCCCCCTCCCGTAACAGCACTAACAAACGTGATTCGCCAAATCGAACTCCAATACGTATTGCCTTATTTAAACAGCTCAGTGTAATGTACCTTTGTGTAGCTTCTTTATCCTTCTATCGATCCATAAAATATGAAAGTAATAAGTGTCATAACTCGTATGGAAATATCGTATTTACTCGGGTAACAAATGATAAATGTTGTTGGTAGAGTACCGTTTGCACGGATATTAAATTCTTCTTTATTTGTTCGGAGACATTAATTAGTTTATTCTACTGGGAAAAGTTTGCTTTGACAAAACTTTTCGAATGCAAAGAAATATTGTTGCTTCGAAGACAGCCTGTTTCTGACAGGTTTGTTGAAAAATAAACCCTTTTTAAAATCCATTATAATGAGCTTATATCACTTAAATACAATTTTTAGTTTTATACCAATATGTTGGAAAGCCACTGCCATTCCCATCTGAGTTCATGCATAATTTACTGAATCTATCTTTGGAAATACTGACCAAAGTTAAGCTTTTACATAAGGTACAATATTTAAAACCTCACTGGTTTCAGCATAAAACCATCTGGACGATTTTACAAATATTTCACTCAGAACACTCGTATGAATTTACGGGCTCTTTCGTACCTATATAGAGGATATTTTTAACTAGAAACCGTGCTCGTTTGTGTTAGGAAACCAATCTCGTTGATATATCCATTAGCCAAATAGAGAGCGGGACGGCTCTCCGCCCTTTACAAAACAAATGTGGGTACCACGTATGAAGGAGCAAAAATTGTTTCACTTTCATTTCTGTGACACGAATCGCTTCTTAATGTACCTTTAGTACCCTTTTCAAATGAAATGGTGGATGAAAGCGTAATGAAGGTTCTTTATGCTATTAACGGGATGAAAGTATATTGAAACATCACAAATTGATGAATTGAATCCTATATATTTTTTATTGAGGGATGTTGTTTATATTTTCACTGGGTTGAGGAAATTGGCTTGTGCATAAAATAACTAATGAAGTACCTTATTGATTTGTGTGGTACTTATTGTGTTTAATTTTCACAATATTATGCAATCAAATCTATTTTCCCTAGAAATGATTAAAATTATTATTAGAATTACGAGTTGAAATAAGTTTAAATAATAATAATAATGCTGGAAACTATCTCACATCATCATGTAACCCCAAACTAAGTAGAGCTTGGAAGGTAGTGATCGATCTGAATACATAGGTATTATATGGAAAAATAATTGCAAAATCTAATATTATACCTAAGCAGTAAGCAGTTTCTTTTGTGAACTTTGCAAGAGCAAAATAAAAACTGAAGAATATAATGTTTTTGTAACTGGAAAATCGTAGTTACCTTTCCATAATTGGCTACTTTTGCGACGGTAATGAAAGGGTGAATAAGATTAATATTGAAATATAATTGCATGCAGCGCTCCCCACTCGAGGTTCTGGTGCGCGTAACGTGTTATTATGGAAATAGTTTCGAACTTGTACAGGTCAGTGTTCTTTGTTTCAATGCAAGTGCTGCTCAATTGGTTAAAAAGTTGCTATTTTAAAATTTCAATTCAGAGTTCGGCTAGCTTGCAACTGCGGTATTATATTTTCATAGTTACCTTCCGCAAGCCAGTTTACCATGGATGAATTTAAATTGCGAATCGCTAAATGTACTTTTTACCTTCCGAGGTGTTCGTAAAGTTCAGCAACATTCACGAATCAAAATATTGTTTCAACGTATTAGAAAAGAAAGCAAACAACGCAGTTCACTAGGAACGTCGACGCCAGGCACGGCATTCTGTTTCTGAAATATAAAGAGCCCAATAAAATTCTGTTCAGAGCAACAGCTATCGCTCAGTGGAGCGGCTATCTGCATTTTATACTTTCGACGCCATCAACGCCCGGCACTTTATTCCTTTA
The DNA here is from genome assembly GCA_951804965.1 of Horisme vitalbata. Classification (NCBI taxonomy): domain Eukaryota; kingdom Metazoa; phylum Arthropoda; class Insecta; order Lepidoptera; family Geometridae; genus Horisme; species Horisme vitalbata. Next base: position 10,465,975 of record OX638100.1, on the reverse strand, counting down.
CTTTGTATGTACGGGTATGGATCTGATATAGGTACGAACGAGGTGCTTTCACATTGTTTATTTATCCGATCGTGCGCGATGAACGATTGTATTGAATTCTATATGCATTGGAGTTTGCATAATTTCGATGTTTTAGTAGTGAGCCTTTAAATGTTTTGTTATAATGTTTTATTACTCTATTGGGTTAGGTTAATCCTACATAACTGACGTGAAATCTGATTTTGTATGAATATTTAAACCATGTTGATTTGCATCGATAATTTCATAGATAAATGATTAATGTGCTGTCCACAGCGCGAGTTAGTCGTTCGTCTAAACCTAAACATAATTGAAACTTAGTCGAGAAGCAATTTAACGGGAACAACAGTACATAGAGCGGTCGTCGAGTGGAGCCCTGTGTAATTTAAAGAACAAACAAGACCCGCAACTTGATTTACGTCGAATGCAACAAACTCTGTCCGTTGCTCTTAACTCATTTGTCGGTTACTGTTACGTAGCCAAATATTTGCAGGCACCTTCTTAAGTTTCACTTTGGAGGATTTGGAATAAACGTGCCGGATTCCTAATTCTCTTGAACACAATGATGAAAAAAATGTTTAGGATAAAATATTAAATGCCCGTTTTTGGTTGGTACGACAAAGACTCCCAAAAATCTCACCAAGATGAGTTTGGCTCAAGTGAAGCGTTATCAATCCCAGTTAATCCTGTCTTGTATTATTGAATAAATTTACTCCTCTGGTTTACCTACTTTTGTCATTTTCTTTCGGCAATGTATTGGAAAAACCCAGATGATTCGCCGTGTTTTTTTGTTCGACCCATTTGATATTCAATAAGGGAGTGTTTTATACCTACTTTGACGTATAAAACGATCGATTTGATACAGTTGAAATGATTTCGAGGATGTTCATTCATAATGGGGGTTTACTTTGCCGGTGACGCGTGTAATGCTTATTATTAGGGTGTCGTGAACCGAGGTCAACTGGAACGGTGGTTGTTATTGTTATGAAAGCATAAAGCGAGCAATGCATCGAGTCCTAGAAAATTTTTACGTCGGGACGCAAAACTGTATCTATTTTTATTTTTCAATCTTGACTTGACAGTCTATAATATAGATATAGTCAGGAATTATGATGGAAACCATCGTAATATTAATACCTAAAGCTAAATTGTGAAAGAAGTCCAAATGAAACTTATAAATTATTTTAGCTTATAACCTATTTTAGCAAAAATAATGGTGAACTAAATGACGATTATACAGTTTTAGATTAGATGAGACCGAAAAAAATATCATGCCGACCAATTTATTATTGCATTTATTTATCGACAGCGATATAACTTTTAATTCTTATTTGTCCTACCTTGAAGGTACAGAGCTGGAAGACAGGAGGGTGTAATTTTACCTACCTTTTACCCTTAACCATTTTAAGAGTCCCGTAGCTGAATGACTCTGCCAGGCAAGCCATGTATCTAGCTCGCGCAGGTGCCCCTAACTGCCGGCAGTGTACTGGAAACTGTCGACGGAGACACAGGAGTGCCTACAAACCATACAATGTAGAATTTCACGGCTTGCTGATGCGCATGTTGGGAGGTTTTATTCGCGTAAACTGAGTTTAGTTTCTACGGAATTGTATTTTTCTGGCTGTGTTTTTATAATGAATTTTTGCAAGAATATTAGCAACAGTCTTTTGGAACTTGCGATAGTTTTAATACATTTATGTGTCATATTCCGAATTTGTTTTTGAATAGGTATGCCTAAAGGTTGACTACGATGTAGGATACAAAAGTTTTTGGATTAATATTCTGGTTTTTGCTATGGGCTAGCTCTTGACCTCCAGACTTGCGTCGGGCACGGGTACGACAATGGGGCGAGCCTTCCCAATCAAAAATAGTGGGAGATCAAGAAGTTGGGGTCGTAAGTCAATGGAAAAAAGACCTTAGCAGCTAATTCAAAACAAATGATGTTTGGAAGAGTCCGGTTTAATGGAATCTATATATATAAAAGAGAACTATCCTCACTCACTCACTGACACACTCATCACGAAATCTCAGAAACTACAGGACCTAGAGCTTTGAAATTTGGTACAGGTACTCATTAAAGAGTGTGAACGCTCACTAAGAAACGGTTTTTGGAAATTCAACCCTTAAGAGGGTGAAAAGGGGTAAAAATGTTTGTATGAAAAATCGTATTCCTTGAACTTAGAAACTTGAAACCTGGGACATGTATTGTTCCATACAATCAATGAAGATTGGTGTCATTGAAAATTTAAAATAGGCCTCGATGGGGTTGCAATGGGGTGGTAAAGTTTGTATGGGAAAATCTTAACGCGTGGTGTGATTTTCTTGAAACTTCGTCAGAACACTTTGAATATTAAATAATAAAGACCGCATACCAGGGCTTTGAAAAAAATACATTAATGGAGGGTAATCTATACATATAAAATCCTTTGTCCTGAATGACTGACGGATCAACGCACAGCCTAAACCGCTGATCGTAGAGACCTGAAACTTGGAGGGCGTGTTCTTTATATGACGTAAGCATCCGATACGAAAGGATTTTCCGTGATTCTACCCCTAAAGGGGTGAAAAACGTGGGCAAAGTTTGTATGGACCAACGTGATTCCTTGGTCCAATCTACTTCAAATTTTGCATAAACATTCTTTAACAAAATTGATGAATGACGTGTTTCGTTCGTATATATCGTATATTATTGAAATTTATCGCTTAACAGGGTTAAAAAGAGGTAGAAAGTTATCTTAGGGGTGATTTGCATCGAAGTTGATATCAATACTCCTTAGTGACACATGTTATGCCATTTCATTTTGACACTGTCGTGTTTGAAAACTTATTCCAAATTTATTCAAAAAACGTTGTTCTCAATAAAGGCACAGACACACAGATACGTGGGCATAGGTACGTTATTATCGGCGATAATATAAAAAATAAATATAACAGAATATATCGCAACATCGCATGCGCAAATATTGAAAATGTTTAAGTTTTTGTGATCAAGTATAGTGCCCCGATTCATGAAATTCTGACATTTGCCTGTAGTTTCGCAGATATGAGAGGGGTTGTTGTACATTTGCCATAAAGTAAATTCGTCACATTTTTGAAACTCCATACATTGAAAGTAAATTCGTCACATGCATTAAAAAAAGATGTGTAGGTGAATAAAGTGATCGGTCATAATTATGTCAATATTTGCATCTGCCGGAGGGCTTCAAGATGCAATTTGAATTTCTAAAATGTGGACAATTTTTTGAAAATTTGACAAAATTCAACAATTTTGTTGGATCGAGAATTTCCCAATTACTTTTTTTGAGCTCTGTAATCACGGAAAAAATGATATCTCGAGATTGAATTAAGCTACAGCTTGAGCTATCGTAGAAGGTAGACGGACAAAAACTGTAGGCAGTAGAAGGGTCTTTACGCGCGAAGCCACTCTGCACTCCGTTCACTTTTTCGTCAGTACAATAAAGTCAACATTTATCGTGTGCTTTATTTCAAAATTACATTTTCAATGCCTTTGATAGTTGCATGTAGTGTGAGATGAGTGTGTAGAATTTTAGTACCTTATGTATTAGGACGGCTAAAAGTTACATACTGCTGCGATAACGCAGTTATGTGTAAATAATTGGGACGCATCATCGCAATAGGTAGCGCATGCGATATTATCGCCGATAATAACACATCTGTGTGGGGGAGCCTTCAAAGCTTGGTGCAATGCAATACTCTTCAAAATTGGAATGTCAAATAAAACAATAATATTTAAATCGGATTAGAATTCGAAATTTCGATTTCATTCATTCGTTCTTAGATATTTGAATACCACGGGGATAGCAAGTTTTTTTTTTACATAAAGACTTGAGATTTTTTTACAGAGACTATAAAGAAAATAAATAAACGCTGAACCATGGGTGGGACCCTGAAGAAGAACTTGCTGCTTTTTGTAGCGAAAATGAAACTTAAAGAGGGTGCATATGTGATGAAAATTTGCATGGGTAACCAATCATATCAAGAGTAAGGCATATAAAAATTCATCATATCTATACCGGCTGTTAACTTGGCGACGGGTTGCCAACGGAAACAGGAACGAAAAAAGGATTGAGAGCGGGAACAGGAACAGGTATCTACATATAACTACGAGTACATTACGGGGTAGGTAATGTAGTAATATGTAGGTACTTTTTATTCCATTCATATTTAGGGTTCCGTGTCAAATCACCAGGCTTAGGAAACATTTCACATGAAAGGACATACGTAAAAAAAGAGTATAAACGCAAACGAAGTTGCGAGCGGGTCAGCTAGTTATTTATAAACTTGATGGGGAAGATGAAGAAGGAAAGTAAAAAAAGTGCATCTGAAACTGAAACCACATTTGTTGTAGCTCCCAAATTCCAGAATACTCCCCTTAATATCTCTAAGACCATACGAATCCTAGGAGTCGACATTTCGAGTGAAGTCCAATTCCGCAGTCACCTGGAAGGTAAAGCCAAACTGGCTTCCAAGAAACTTGGCGTTCTCAACAGAGCGAGTTGGTACCTCACGCCGGGTCAAAGACTTCTACTTTTTAAAGGTCAAGTCCGTCCCCACGTGGAGTACTGCTCTCATCTCTGGGCTGGAGCGCCCCAATACCAACTCCTTCCACTTGACCAGATACAACGCAGGGCAGCTCGTATTGTCGACGACCCTAAGCTCACAGACGATCTAGAGGGCACATTAAGTCTGCGGAGAGACGTTGGATCTCTGTGTGTGCTCTATCGTCTGTATAATGGAGAGTGTTCTGAAGAGTTGTTTAATCTGGTGCCCGCCGCTGCTTTCCACCATCGCACCACACGCCGCAAAACCAAATATCATCCGCACCACCTGGATGGTTGGTTCTCGACAACTGTTCGTTTAACACGGTCCTTCCTGCCACATACGTGTAAGTTGTGGAACGAACTCCCTGTTGCGGTTTTCCCACAGAGCTACAACATGGGGACCTTCAAAAGGCGGCTATTTCATCACCTCAAGGGCCGGCAGCGCATCAGTATTGCCTCTGGTAATGCAGGTGTCCATGAGCAGCGGTGACTACCTTCCATCAGGTAGCGCGCATGTTCGTCTGCCAGCTTTGGCATAAAAAAAAAACCAATGAAAGAAGGTGAGGGCAGAATAAGGTCATGTAGCTCTTATGCTCTCTTTCCCAAGAACAATCTATAATTTTTTTAATTGTTTCCTTCTGTTTCTTGGAAAAATAAATAGTTTTATTTATATAACTTGATACTGTAATATAAATCTTTGAAAGAGACAATGCTTGAATACTTAGATCGTATCTACACAATAAATGCATCTAAATAATGCATTTATTTCGAAATAGATTAGATTTTACAAATTTGATTCTAAAATTGGGTCTTAGCCAAAGCAGCAATAACTCTGAACCACAGCTCGCAGGCTCACAGTAATACCCCTAAAGCCTAAATTCTCTCCGTGTTTCGGTTACACCTGCCGCTTTTGGTAAAGCTTAATGTAATTTGTACAATCTAACTTTTTTCTAGATCTACCAAAACTGACCAAAGTGTATATTAAGCTTGAGCTTAATTTCCCTTGTTTAATTCAGGTTAGTCCTAAATCATGATGACTTTGGACGTTAGAGGGCTCAAAATAAATCTCTGGTTCTCTGGCTTTCCGCTGTGTTATGTTTTGAAACTTCATACAATAATTTTGATTCTGTGATATCCGATAGTAACAGTATATATCGATAAAGATAATATTGCGTGCATAACTAGTACCACCAGTAAAACTCAGGTCCACAGGTCAGGTACAAGTAAAGATAGATTTAGCTCTGATGTGATATGCCATAATTAATTACGCCTTACTTAGTTTTATAAACATTGTAAGTAAACCTCTAGCTAACTTATTAATAAATTTCATAGTATTATAATTCGACAATTGAAGTGTATTCAAAAAACAATATCTACCTGTTTACTTTAGCATAATAACATTTAGTGCTACATGGGACGGGGAGGAAGCGCATCGTGTTCACTCAACCTGATGAAGACTCTCTTAACGAGTCGAAACGCCATCGGTGCCTTCACTGACGTAACGGTACGTGAAAGTTCCCGTTTTTCAGTATGAATGAGTTAATTCACGTTAGTTTCATGAGTAAAATAATAACATTTGTTAAATATTGTAATTTATTTTTTTATAAATGGTAAGAGTCTCATAGTCTGAGAGAATCTATGTGTTTACTTCAACACAGATCTGTGTATTTTTATTAAGCAATGTAGGTAATATTCACCATTGGATTTTTGTAGCGATTGTTGCCCAGGTGTATCAAAATGTACGTAAATTACCAATCTAAGGAAGATCTTAGTATTTAGCTCTTAACTCTTTACCTGTCTTGTACTGCCTTTCCAGCACTCTATCCAAAAATAAGTATAGAAGATATATTGGCAGTGGGTATAAAAATAATAGACATGTCCATGTCCTCTGTAATGTAAACCTATTCATAATTCATTAATTTTTTTTTTAAATAGTATTAATTAACGAATTAGTATGGAGTAAGATTTGAGTGTAAGTTTGTCCGTTATGTGAACGGCAGGTGCTGCTAACCGCGGCTGCTACGGAAATTGCCGCCGGTCCGTCTCGTTGGGAACTTGGCACTCGCTCGCAGCGCCTATACGGGCACCCCTATGCTAGCAGAGATGTAAACCATGGTAGAAAGAACAAAGCCGGTTTTGGACTATAATATTGAGCTATAATAGCTCAATATTATAGTCCAAAACCGGCTCATCATACAATTTGAACGACACACCTCCCCGGACACCGCACCTCCCCCTGCCTCGCCCTAAGTTTGAAGTGTCAAATGATCACGTGTAGAGATGTATTATACATTACATCCCACAGTCAAAAGCCGGCTTAAAACTACTTGGAATACCTAGTCCAAAGCTGCCCAAAAATAAAGCTATTGAAAATGGAAGAGTAGAAAGAAAGCAATAAAACAAAAAATCGATTACACATTTCAGGAATGGCCGTCTTTGAAAAAGCACTCACTTATTGACCACTAACCCACCTGATGCCGCTCTCTTCTTTTAAAATTTAGATTTTACTATCATTATGAGGTACCATACTAAGGTTGTCTGGAAGAAATCGCTTCAGGCGATAAGACTACCGATTGAATTACATTAGTTTTTACATTAGTGTTTATCTGTTTATTTCTCTGTTCTTGTAATTTATATTGGTGCTGTGTGCAATACGTTTATCTACTTTTATACAAAATTTAGAAAGAAGACACGTACACTCAACGTCACACGATCATTTCAAAATCGTCTCCGGATTAGAAAATCTACCCCAAGGTGTTTACTAGTAGTAATTCCATGATCCAACCGCGCATAGATGTGTCAATATTTGAACATTTGATCTACTTACAAAACCTCATGTGTTGCGTGTAACAAAAGAAGTCATGCGTTTATTGTAAAGCCAGTAGAGCAATTGTTTCTTCAAGCATTTCTCAAAATAGCATGTAGGTAGGGTTATAGTTATATGGCGAAACATGGATTATAATGAACGTGGGCGAGGCCGTTAGTGTGTTTGGTTAAGTATCTGACTACAATTAACATTATTTACGTACGTTTACGTTAGATAAATATATAAAATCTTTATTGCACACAACACTAATACAAAAAAATACAAGAACAGTAATAAAAAAAAGTAATGTAGGTACAATCAGCGGTCTTATCGCTTAAAGCGATTTCTTCCAGATGACCTAGAAATGGAAAGAATATAATTATAAGAATTGAGAATTGATAAGAAGAAAACATGGTCATATTTGAATACCTAAGTATTATTGTTGGCCCTGCTAGCGAATTTCCATTTAGTAGACATTAATGATTATATTTATTTATTCTTCTTCTGGCCGCGACTGTGTCCGATATATTACAAGTTTCATCCAGTTCCGTTTACCCGTTATGGAGTTGGATGGGGACACACAACACACACACAAACTTTCGCATTTATTTAAGACTTTCTACCTTTATTCTGTGGCGTAACCTGTTTAATTGTTGCCTAGCACAGAAAACAATTAGGTAGCAACCTGTGAGCTCAGCCGGGATTAGTGTTTAGAGCACGAGGTAAGAATGTAATTAAAGGTATGCAAGGCTTTATTGCAATGGGAACAAAATATCAAGTCAAGAAATAAAATGCATAGAGTAACTTAGAGCTTAAACTTTAATTTTTCCAATGACTGCTCGTTGATGTTCTTTGCTAAGGAATAGAAAATTCCGTGGATCCCCATTAAAATCAATTGTCTTTTATTTTGGTACTTTTAGTTTCATTTTTCGGGTTCTTTTGAAACTCCTGAAAATAAATCAATCCATAATTATAGGTACGTTGAAAACACCCAGATCCGAAACAAAATATTAACCAACCTTAGGGTCCAGGCGGGCCTTCGCCCACTGCGCCACAGAGGCTGACTATTCAATTTAAACGAGTACTTAAAGTAGCAAACCTTTATCATGAGGATTAATTTAATGAAAACTGACTCATAAATTTTGTTCAGATATTTTTTTTTGTTATGAATTCTCTTTGATAAAATACTAAGAAATAGCATTTAACACCCACAGTCAAATGAACTTAAAATATAACAAACATCCAAAATCATTATAACTTCAAAGAAACAGTCTAAAAGCTTTGTTCATAGAAAGTTGGAAGTGAAATAAACAAGCACAAATGAACAGGGCGTCAACCCTACCTTTAAGTAAGAACCTTTCTCACTACACTATTTGAAAAGTGAGAAGTGACCTAACATTCATAAAACTAAGTTCCTACCTTCCTACCTACTTAATGGGCTTATAAAATCTGTCTCAAAAGAAACAACTCTTAGACTATTGACATCTTTTACCTACTGTTTCATAATGACAAATAGTGACATGGTTAACTTCAAGCAATGGTTTATTTCATTTCATTTATTTATTGCTAAATGTAGATAATTTGTACATTCTACTACTATATAGCTTAGTATATTTTACTAAAATATACAAATATTCTATTTTAATCAGAAAACAATATTAAAATGCAAAGTTAATTAAAAAATAAAGAACATATAAAAAAATCAATTTCATAACATAATCAAATCAAATCCAATCAAATCTGAAGTATTGATACAATAAAATGTCAAAAAGAAAATAATAGCAATATGTAGGTATACAATGTCAAAAGGCCAGGACACCTAGCAACCTAGGAGGTCCTGGCACCAGAAAATTAGGAGAGCCGCCCCCACCTAAAGTGGGATGGAGCAAGGAAGAAGAAGAAGAAGAAAATAATAATATTATAAGCTAGTCAAAATAATTGCAAAATAAAAATATCACTGGTCAATCAAGAAAATCATACAAACTCATCAGTTATAAATTCTGCGACAGTGAAAACAGTGCTCATTGAAATAAATTTAAGATTCTTAATAAACATGTTGTTTTAGGTTAACTTTAAGTAGCGTTTATAAGTATGACGGTATATGTATAATTTTGCTGGAGAAACCATAATGTCGAATCGTCCTCGAATTAGACTCCGATCTGTGTTCGCTTCGCTCACTTGATTAGAAAAATGGGACTCACCAATAAACTGGCCAATATGTTCTAAGATTAATTACCGTCATTATTATTATGATGCTTAATTAAAACTGTGGTAAGTGTACCATTAACTTGTACGAGACCTTTCGAAAAATATTTCGGGGTAAGGAAAAATCCTTACAATGTGTAGTCAAGTACGAGATACACAAATACAAGATTACTAAATCAGTGAAAAAGGTTCACGAAATGCTTAATGATGTTAAGGTAGTGTTTGACGTTGCATTAGCAGAACAATAGACGTTAAAACTAAAGCTAGGGCGCTTTATCCTCGTGATTGTATTAAAACAGAAAGCGCTTAACTAGCTGAAAGCTTTTCGTGGCGCGTTTACCTACGACGCACAGCATAATATTAATTTCTCTTGTTTTGAGGACCCAACGAACCATGAATATAGTTTGTTAATTTATGTATATTGCTATGATGCTTTCGTTCGAAGAATACATTTTAAAAGTATCTATTTAGCTTGCTTTATCTAAGGCTTTTTGATTGGAATGGTCAAACAATGCATGGTGATGAATTTAGAACAAATTAATCTACGGTAATATATTCAACATTATCGGTTTATTAATTTTATTTTATCAACTTCCATCTCTCATTTATATTATACCCAGCCTTGATTACCACAATGTGCTACTATTTATCCAGCAGATACAGTTATTAATAAAATCATGTCAATGTGATAAACCTTTTTCTTGACCGTTTAAATAAACTTTGTCAGAACTAAAAAAAATATTTAAACAGTAGGTACCTACCTAAATACTAGACATTCAGGTAACTATTTCCAAAATATTTGTACTACTTACGTTTAAGCTAGTTCAAGTACATCTACCTGAAAAGCCATTTCTAGGAATAGAGTAATTGTGCGGTAGCTAAACTTCGAAATCAAGTGCATACCGGAGTTAAGTTACGTAGTCACTGATGTTGAATTTCACAAGATGGGACATGCTTAGTGAAAATAGAACATGTCTGGTTTTCGTCATTCTAAGTGCCAGTGTCATATTAGTGTGCGATCTTCCTGACCATTATTTTATACGATCTTCATATTCAACTGTTAGTTAATTTCGACTCAGTTGTACGCAGTGGTTCAAGTCAAGAGTATCTTCGACCTCTGTGAGCCTCTGTGTGAGTATAGAGACGGCCTCTGTGGCGCAGTGGGCGAAGGTCCGCCTGAGACGCAGAAGGTTCGATTCCTGCTGCGGGACAAATGTTTGCACATATTTGTCTCGGGTCTGGGTGGTTTCTATGCGTAATATTTATGTATTTACAAAAAAAAATATGTTTAGTACATCAATCATGTGGTTCCCATAATACAAGTTCTGCTTAGTTTGGGGCTACGTGATGCTGTGTGAATATGTCCTGCATTATTTATATTTATTTTATATTATCTTGCTAAAGCAAAGCTCGAGACCTTGAGCGATTGTCGCGAGGTAGCGTGTTTGTCGGTCTTTTATATACATTGTACTTCGGATAGTGTGCGCAGGAGCTACATGACCTAATTCCACCTTCACCTTTCTTCCATAGGAACTTCAGACGCACTGCTAACTCCATCCACATTAAGTTGACATTCCATTCAACAGGACTAAGCGCCTCCAAACACAATTATAATGCGCACTGCTAAAATATGGAATTAGCTGCCAGCGTCTGTATTTCTATTGACTTACGAACCTTACAGCTTCAAAAAGAGTTAACTGGCATCTTCTGGGAAAGTTCGCCCCATCGTTGAACAAAAAATAGCTTATCCATTACATAAAAAGAAAGTTAGTGTGTTGGTGAGTTAAATGTTTGTTCCCACTCTACTCTGTAACGGTTCAATGGATTTGGAAGAAACTAGGAATATACATAGTTTGTGAATTGTTTATCCCGATAAAACCATGCAAGATAAGCGGCGGATGAAAGTTAGTAATAAATAAAATTGCGCGTTATTTTTTCGAGTTAATTAATCAATTAATGATGATTAATCATTGATGATTAATGATGACTTGAGATGGTGATGACCTGACAATAAAAAAGACACAAAAAACACAAAAAACTTATATGTATCTCTTCTTCGCTTTCTTCTTCGCTTCCGTGATTTAAATTATTTATATTGAATGTATTTACATTTATATTTGATGAAATTAAACTTTATATTATGTAAATAAGTAGGTCCCTTTGATGTCGCTCTTTCTTAAATTAACGACTATAAACCAAACATTTGCATTATACCAAAAGACTTAGGGCCTATTTCAACATCTTCAAGTAATGTCAAAGTATAGTAAAAAAAAAAGATTTTTCCCTGAAGTGTGGGCTAATACTTAAAATACAAAAAAAACATTGTCAAAGTAAGCTATTTGCTGGTTAAAGTGACAAATCTCTAATTAAACTTGTCACTTTAACTGGCAATTATCTTACTTTGAAGTTACTTGAGGATGGTGAAAGATGCCCTTAAACTACAAACTTAGTTTTGTATTCAGAGTCAAAATTTAAAAAATACTCTGCTCATTTATGTTAACTAATGTTAAAGACTCAAAAACACAACAAATGCTGAGTCGGACGCTCTTTTGTGATAACGACACGTGGCGTATTCAAACAGCACACATAAACTTAAATAAAATAATAATGCTTGGCATACCAAGTAAGCACTTTTTTTATTTAAGTTTATGTGTGCTTTTCTTTCTTTTTATTCTGCAGCCTTTAGCGTCCTGGCAAACGTAGTGTAGAACGCCCACCGCTCCGGCCTGGTGGATTGCCTATCTGTAAAAAGGTGCTGGTGCGCGGTGGCGCTCATTAATGCTGACTTGGTCCAGTAGTGGGCTGCTATAAGCTGATAATGATTACTTATGATGAACTTTTTACTCAAATCAGTCGTCACAAATTAATGATTCTCACTCTTTCTTTAAAAAAATTTAATTGTTAGTTCTTTTGTTTATTTTATTCTTGTTTTTTTTGCCACTAATTTGATTTTTATTTTGTAATAAAGCTTTTAAAAAGATTTCAGTTGTAATCAACAGCATTTATCGAGGGTTGTTACCATAGAAAGCCACGTATCTTGTTTTCTATATCTAAGTAAATTCTAAAGGAGTAATTAATCTGTATAGTGCAATCGTTGCAACCATCCGTCAGTCTCGCGAGCTGTATTCAACGTTCGTGAGACGTGTTGGTAATGCTGTTACCACTCTCTACTCCACATAATTGAATATGTCTGTGAAACGCCAAGGAAGGTTCCAATTCGATTGGAGTAATGCTCGTTACAACAAAGTTTCTTGTTAGAATAGTTACATATGCAATGTGTGAGTCCTGTCAACTAATTTTGTTCCAATTCGAAGTATACGAAGTACATCAATCAAGTATATATGTAAAGTATATCAATTTATATAGTATATATAGTATTATATTATGTGTAGTATATCAATCATGTTGTTCCCATAATACAAGCTCTGCTTTGTTTGGGACTACATGATGCTGTGTGATTACGTCCCGCATTATTTAAAATTTATTTAAGTATGATTAACTAATATAACAATATATATTTTCTTTTTTTTTCTTTTTAAGGAGATTTCTTTGGTAAGTTAGTTGTTGTTCGTTTTTTTATGTATAATTTTCTCTTTTGTTGTTCTTTTTGATATTCATGCACGCCAACCACAATTTTTTACCTATCATGGTTGACTGGCAGAAAATGCTTCCTAGCATTAAGTCCGCCAATTGTACTTATTATCTTTGTAAAAGTGCAATAAAGAATTAAAAGAAATGAATGAACATTACTTACATTTAGCTGAACTACGGGCGATGGAGTGCAGTATCTTAGTAGAGTTCTTTGTGGAGGGCTTGTCCAGGAAAGTATGGCCACCATGCCTATTTCTGCCGTGAAGCAACTTTGCTGTGTTCGGTGTGAAGGGTGTGGGTGCCGGTACAATTACAGGCACAAGAGGCTTATCATCTTCATCCTTCAAGTTGATGGACGCAGGACATTGCATCGTAGAATAGTAGAATAGAAGTATATTTTTTTTTTTTTTTTTTTTACTTTTGAAGTTGAAATAATTTGTCAAATAATCACCCACTTCTGTTCGCATTGTAGTTGTCAAGTGCAGTCAGTCGGTCAGCCAGCCATCTCATAATTCCGTCCGCCATTAGCAACTGATCTCTCAACCAATAGCAAACGAGGTGCAATTACGGCTATCATAGACAATTCTGATTTGTAAAAAAGTATTCTGTTTTGTTCCTTGTGTTGCCATATTTTTATCTTTACACCTTTATTTGTATGTAACTAGGAACTTATTTTATAATAGCATTATTATTCACTTTTATTGTCTGCTCTCTTGTTATGTTTCACTATCTCACTTGTAAAGGGCCCTTACTGAAAATCAGCGCAGCATCTGAGCTTTGTGTCACATGCTGCCTATGCTGAGTGAGGGTCCTGTTTCACCCACTGTTCAAGTGTGCCTACATAAATATCTTAGTTTTGTTTTTGTAATTTTTGTAATTGTTGTTTTGTTAGTGTTAAGTACATTGTTTAATTTGTTTGAAATAAATATATTTTCTCTTTCTTTTTTTTAGAACACGTTCCAAAAAAGTGATCTACGATGCCATGCTGTGTGATAGGTAAAGGTTACTACTTAAAATCAGGTGGGCGATGTTCTTGTTCCATCTTCAAATAACATAAAAAAAAGTATTTTGGGCGTCAATCTCACCGACCGCTTCCGGAATACAATACTGCGCTCCCAGACAAAAATCGCCGATGTAACTCATAAGTCCGCCTAACTTAAATGGCACTGGGCCGGACATTTTTGCCGGAGGCCAGACCACTTGGGGGCAAAGATCGCCACTGAATGGGTTCCACAGGGCGTAACGCGGCCGCGTGGCGGTTCCAGACGGAGTTGGTGCGACGAACTGGACGTATTTTCGGTATCCTGGCAAGCAGATTTCCACGGATGTGTGGAAAGAGGGAAGGCAGGCCTTTGCCCTGCAGTAGGATCAGACAGGCACATGAGAAAAGACACCCAGTAGAAGTAGTGGATGATGCTATAGTAGAGATGCAGGTAGATCACTAGAATCAGGTAGATAGATGCAGGTACATACATACGTATAGAGAGATGTAAGTGGTAGACCGATAACCAACTATACGATTTGTAATCTACATACATAACTGTTATTATGATTATTTTACATTTACTATTCTAGTGCGACATAGAACTAAAGTTGTCGAATTAGCTCAGAGAATTAGCAGGCTGAAGTGGCAGTGGGCTGGCCATATCTGCCGAAGAACCGATAACCGTTGGGGTAAACGAGTTCTTGAGTGGAGACCGCGGCTCGGCAAACGTAGGACGCCCTCCGGCCAGGTGGAGTGACGATCTACGAAAGGCTGCTGGTAGAAGCTGGATGCGTCGAGCTCAGGACAGGGCGCAATGGCGCTCATTGGGGGAGGCCTATGTCCAGCAGTGGACTTGATGATGATGATGATGATAATT
The DNA here is from genome assembly GCA_951804965.1 of Horisme vitalbata. NCBI lineage: Eukaryota > Metazoa > Arthropoda > Insecta > Lepidoptera > Geometridae > Horisme > Horisme vitalbata. The sequence continues at coordinate 10,450,931 of OX638100.1, read as the reverse complement.
CTAGTGCACTCGCTCTAATCATTACCATAACACTTGGTAAGTGATTTATTTTATCTCGACGTATGATTAATTGAAATGGTTGTATGTCCTGTTGATACCAGTTATCACTGCATAGTCTAAAACAAAGTCGCTTCCTGCTGTCTGTCTGTCTGTGCCTATGTATGGTTAAATCTTTACACTACGTCACGGATTTTGATGCGGTTTTTTATCCGACTTCAAAAAAGGAGGAGGTTTTCAATTCAATTTTTTTTAAATAAATAGAGTGATTTAAGGAGAACATTTATATCAGTATTACACCCGTGCGAAGCCGGCCGGGTCACTTGTAAATAAAAAAAAAAGAAAACTATAGAGCATTCTGTTTTGCTTCGTTATTAAATTAGGTAGGATACTCAAGGTTTAAGAAGAGTTCCGTTCCAATTTGCTAAAAATAAAGTCTCGGTACTGTTCATAACTTAAAATTAATTCTGAGTATTCTAAGGGTCTCATTACAAATTACTAAGTGGCAAAATTACTTTGTAGCTATTTCAATTTTGATAGCACTTTGCTCTTCTCACGAGCCGTTCCATAGTGAATGCTTTAGGTAATTGGATAAATCTTATAAAACGTGATGTTAATGCTGGTGGTAACTGCTAACTAGCAACAGAATGGAAGCTAGTGGTATGTCAGTCAGGTAATTTGGAGGCGGCACTATATGAGCTATGTAAGTCACAAACTGCAAGAGATTTTTTTACTTAAAATCGCTATGGAATAAGTATTAAATTACAAACTGCAATATTTGTTTCTATTGACACAAACGTAATTCATTTGCAGTGCTTCCTAATTATAAATTAGTCACATTAATAAGACAAAATGCGTTTGTGAGAGTATGTGTGAGCATGTTTGTTCCCACTCAACTTCTAAACTAAACGCTGAACGTATTTGGATAAAAACTTGGAAAATACATACGTAGTTTATAACATGCATTGAACATAGGCTTTATATCTCGGTACCACGTGAGCGAAATCGCGGGCCGAAGCTAGTATAAAATATAACATGTTTAATGGTTTAGCTATCGACACGTTAGCAAAGCTGCTTCTACAATAATCATGGTATCTCGTTGTTATAAAGTTATATGCAAAAAACGCAAAATGACAGCACAATCACATTTTCAACAAAAAGTTCTCTTTGTTTTTTATAGTTTGTATTTTGTGACGTCATCCACTTAACAGGCACTGTCATCATTATCAGCGCTGCACAGTGTTCCGCTTCATGGCAACACTGTGCAGCAATATGCTGAGACAGGGCCTTTTGACCCCGCGCAGCGCCTGGCTTAGTGGGTGGGTGCCTTTTAGGATATTTGTTATTATAATTTTGTATTGTATTCATGTTATAGGTACCTTACCTACATATTTTGTATTTTATTTATCTGGGTCAATAAACGTATTTTATTTCTTTCTTTCTTTCTTATTTTATTACGGACACAGCCGAGTCTCTTCTTTCTAATCACCTAAAGCGGAATACTTATCCTGAAGCAAACCTTACAAAGACAAAGATTATCAAGAAGGAAAGCCACTGAAGCTTATCGCTTAGATCTTGTGCAATTCTCGGAGCCCTAAGTGCTGTGGGTGCAGGAAGCCGCAGGCGCTCCGGCACCGTGCCGTATAGCGTGTTACATGCCCGCACACCTCCTCACTAATTGAATCCGTATCTACTTCCAACTACGAGGTCACACGATAAAACTAACAGCCAACATTGATTCAACTAGATTTCAATAGTCTTGAGCAAAAGAGTTTAAAATTAAAACTATTTCTTACAACGCTAAAAGTAAAATATTCAGGTAAATCATTCGTTGCAAATTTAATGCAATAATCCAATCTATCTATAAGAAATCATTTATACTGCAAAACCTTTAACAATTTGACTACTGAATAACACCGCCGTACCTGCTGCACGACTTGCTACTTAGGCATGGTGCGTAGCGTCATATCCGAGCGCAGCAGTCAACGTGTTCAAGTCAAAAATAAAGTCAATTAACTTTGTAGATTACTTAACATGGTTTTCTCAAATTAGTGAGTTAATGTTAAAATAGAGAACAAACCTTAGGTAGGTTTGTTCTTAACAAGGTACCCTAAGGGACATCCATTCACATTTTAAGTATGACACTTAAAATGTAAAAGAAAAAATTAATCCAGTATTCAATGTTTAAGTTAAAAAATTATCTATGGATAAGAATACTGAGGCAATAAATAAGTAAAACATTTTTTTGTATGTTTCAGTTCAAATTTAATCTAAATAAACACTTGGTAAATAGCGTTGATCGTAAACATAAAAAACATATTACAGTAATTTAATTTTGCATAAGCAAACCACTAAGGAGCGTTGCGTAAAATTTTATATGTAACACGTCTCTTATAAAAAACAGCTATAGTAAGGCAAATTCAGATTATACGTGACTGCCGGCGCGGAGTCTTACGGGTAATTCGCAATAACATAGCACTAATGACCCGGCATTCACAAGGGAGAATTCTCAGCTAACTGCGACATTAAGACCTTCTTATTTGGCTATTTCACTTCGTTATGGGACCTTTGTGGGACTTCGTGGAAAAATACCCAGTTTACAATTCGAAACGCTTATGGATATAGCTGGAAACGTTGTAGATCGATTTCTCTTTAACACCGTTGATCCGCGAGTTAATTGTTTATACACAATGTCATGCCTTTTGAATAAAGTGTATGTTTACGCGAGCTATATTTATCTAAACCCATTTAGGTAATATAATGAATTATGCTGGATACCAACACAGCATTATATGGCCTCAAACTAAGAAGAGCTACCACAATACATACTTAATTTTTTTTTTTGTAAATACATATTATACATAGAAAACACCCAGACCAGTGTCAAATATTTGAAGAATACAAACATTTGTCTTGTGGCAGAATCAAAACCGCAACCTTCTACGTCTCAGACTGGCCTTCGCCCACTGCGCCACAGAGGTCGTCTAATTTCACTTGGTATGGTATGTAATATGTTATAAGTATATATATCTTGATAATTGTGTAATGGTTACGGTTTTGTCAGTGCCTCCGCTGTTATAAAAGCCAACCATTAAGAGATGAACGGAATATTCAATCCGTTGAATGTGGTAGAGAACATTTTGATTACATAGCGACTGGCAAACAGTGCTGCCGTACAGGTAAATAATTGGGTGTGTATGGGTACATGGAAATCGGGATTGCTCTCGTTCCGCTCCGATTTAAGCGAGTTCTACCATCCTGACGATTCTACTCGAACAACCGCAAACTTACGAGTTTATAAATACAGGGACTTTAGACACACTTTAGAGGGTTTCAAATAATTACCTGCCTTATTCTAGCACCCATTTTGAACTACCTAATAGGTAGTTCAGGATGTTACTTATCTATAAAACTAACACTCTAACGCTAAATCGTTTTTGAAGTTGTTGAAGCTATTGTTATTATTATTTTCTGCCTATATATCCCATTGCAGGGCAAAGGCATAAAAAGGACAAAGGAAGAGCATATTATGGATTACTTGGATTACCCTTCCAGTTTTTGCGAACCAGAGCTGTGGTGGTCCAATAATATTATAAATAAGAGTCCAGGTTGTCGCGCCATCTCAATCTGGATATGCCACGACGCAGTCTTCCACCGTTGAGAACCAACTTTGTTGTTATTTTAACCCAAAGTTCGTCGGGCGTGCAGCAGACGTGCTCAGTCCGCCTTAATCAATTAATTTTAATTTGAAGTTATGGAATGAGAAAAATGCGCATTCAAATTAACCGAACAAATTTGTTAAACATTCCTGCTTATGTTTGCGTAATCGTCATTCCAATCGGCTGGAGCACTGCAATTATTACAATTGATTGCACATGACTTTCGGGCCAGTCTGATTGTACTCGAATTGTCGGAAATCAGAGTGAATTGTACCCTAAGTGAGTTGCAACGCTGGATTACAATTCTATTTGGTGGAATGAACAGGTAGTTTATTTGATAAACTTTGTTTTTGCTTGGTTTTTGCCTTACGAACCTTAGATCTTCAAAAATAGTCTGTTTCCTCAGGTAGATTAAGTAAGAATAGGTTATTTATTATTTAAATACATAAGAGTTATTTTTTTTAATAATAATATTTAGAATGCATTAAATAAAAAAGATAGGTAAAAAAAATTAAATGAGAACGTAAAACTGTGTGATATTGAACACGCAATGTTAATTAATCATTGAACGATGGTATTATATACACAAAAGTATTCCTATTGTCCCCAAATGTATCGAATTTAGTTTAGTAAAAGGTAAAACAATTCACTTAACATTTTCAAAATTTACTTTGATACACTGAAAAATAGTATTTTATTACAGAAAATTAAATAAAATACTAAAATTCGCGAGTCAAGTGACGGTATTAATTTGGATCCATTATTAACAACTACCTACATGTAGTTATGGTTTGAGCTTTTGAATAGGTACTACCTAATCTTTAAGATTATAAAATACTAGCAGCCCGTCCCGACTTCGCACGGGTGGTTTTTGTACACCTTGGGTTACGTTACATAAGTTTTACTAAGGATCCCTAATCTTTTCTAAAATCGGCTCAGTAGTTTTTGAGATTACTCATTACAAACATACACACACGCAAAAACATAAATTTTTCCTCTTTATAATATTAGTGTAGAAAGCACTACTTAAATTAATAATGTTTTTGCATGAACTTTTGCTGGTAGCCTAAACCTGCATATGAACTAGAAATTATTAAGTGAACTGTAATTTGTTCTTCTGGGAATAAACTCTTTAAACCGAAATATAAACATCACAGAACTAGCCCTAACTATACAAAACATGCCCCCGAGCTTGATGTGCTAAAAATACTGCGACTTTTTGTTGGCTGCAAAATAAAACCCGCGAATATTTTGGTCAGTAATTTTATTACTTAGTTACCAACAACGGGTTGCAAATAAGCGTATATCTCTAGCATTATCAATTCCAATTTATGTGTGTTTATTTTATTAAACTATTTTTCTTTAGCTTGATTTGTTTGTTTTTATTGGATCAATTTTAGTATTTGAAAACTTTCCCCTTTCCTGTTTTTATGTTGTGTTTACATTTTAATCGATTAACACCGTTATATCAGTGTTTAAAAAAACAGTGTTGGGTTGAAGTCATGCGAACAAAATAATGAAAGGCACCTCGCAAAATTAGTAAGGCGTTCTCAAGGAATCAATTTAGAATTCAAGCTGATTATTGAAAAAGCGGAAAGATTACAGCAAGACATTCATTAGCAGCAATCAGTCAAGTGTACTAAGCAGGGTGGCCTTCCGACAGCTCCACTTATCTAAATAAGATCGGTGTCGTGCGTGATGGATTTTAAGACCCTCGTCCTGCGGTTTTAAATTAAAATGCGCCGTGTGCTATAAAACAGTAACTGTTTTATTTGATAAAATAGTATTTCGGTACTCCTGGTACGAGTTATTTAATACAAAAGTTTCCATAATTTTTGTTTACGAGCTAATTTTTAACAGTAACTTTTTAAAATTATCTTTAATAAACATATATTATGAAGGTCTTTTTCTGGAACCAACGCACAGCCTAAACCACTGAAGATACAAAATTTTAATTTGGAGTGTAGCTTCCTTATATAGCAAAACTACTGAACAAGAAGGGATTTTTGGAAATTCAACCCCTAAGGGGGTTAAAAGGAGTGCCAAAGTTTGTATGGGGGACGAAAAAAATCATCACTTATTGTCTTGAAATTTTACACAGAGACTTTCTAACAAAAATTAGTTAAAATATTTTTCAGGATTTTTCAAAATTCAACCCCTAAGGGGTTCCAAGGGAGAGGTAAAGTTTATATGGGGGACAAAAACAATATTTAAACAATATTACGAAAATAAATAAACATCTATAGTAGGGTATTTTCTAAATTCAACTCCTACGGGGGTAAACGGGGGTGGCAAAGTTTGTATGTGAGAAAAAGTCTTTACTTATTTACTTAAAATTATGTACGGAGACTCCCTAATGAAAATAAATTAACATCTATTTCAGCATTTTTTACAATTCAATCCCTAAGGGGGTGAACGGGAGTGGTTTAGTATTTTTCGAAATTCAACCTTTAGGGGGTTGACAGAGATGGTAAAGTTTGTATAGGGTACAAAAAAATCTTTACTTGAATTTTGTCACAGAGACTGTAGTAAAAACAAATAAACACCTATTTTAGTATTTTTGCAATACAACATCGAATGGGGTTAACGGGGGTGGCAACATTTTTAGGTGGCGGATTTCATTTTTATTTAAATACTAGCTGACCCGGCGAACTTTGTTCCGCCTTAAAGGCAATAAATAAGCAGTTTTTTTTTTATTTGGAAAAAATACAAAAAAAAAAATACCTACATTAATCATTCATAATTATTTCTGTATTTTAGTACATAGGTTGCTCTTCATTTAAGTACCTTGTGATACACGACATTTTTTGTTTTATTATCAGGCGCAAAAACAAACAACGCAGATGGTCTTCCGACCCGTGAACATGCCACGTATAATTGACCATGGGAAAAACATGAATGTTCTAGATTTAAACCACAAACTTTTAAGGATTGGCCTTGTGATTTGTTGATGGTCATGGCAAATGCAAGACGTATCGGAAATTGAAGTCTTTTAAATTCAAACGGCATATCGGTTGGGATCATCGGTATCCTCGGAATGAGAACTTCCTCACCTTTGAATTTTCCTATCATTATCGAGATTATTATCCTATATTATATTATTACAGCTTGATCATTAATCTTTACAGTGTGTTCGCCAACCGAGCTGTTTCTCGGGCTGCTTCACTTTGCGAGCCATACTATCGTGGCGCTGTTCACGTGCAATTTCTTGTTCTTCTTCAGTCCTTTCATTTGCAGTATTTCGTATTCTTCTTGCATCACGGCTTTGTCGGGAAAGATTCGATCGTTTTGGTCGCGGCATTATTAATTAAACTTCACCTAAAAACTCAATTTTTTTTATTATTGATTTCTTACAAATATCAAATTGTCATCCATACGTCATAACACATCTGTCATTATTAGTCATTATTAGTCTGATTCTTTTTTGTTATACCACGTTTTATAATGACTGACGTTTCATGTCAAGTCACACGGGAATGCTGTCGAACGGGATAAAAAGTATCCTATGTCCTTCACCTGGCTCTAAACTACCTCCCTGCCAATTTTCAGCTAAATCGGTTCAGCCGTTCTTGAGTTATAAGTGAAGTAACTAACACGACTTTCTTTTATATATATAGATTATATTTCCTTAAAAACTGAGTGTAATAGGCGTCAACATTTTAGGAAATAATATCTGAGGATCTTAACGCGACTGATTAAGCTAAAGTTTTGCACATAAATATGTAGTTCTAGACCAGGAATAACACAATAGGCTACTTTTCATCCAACTACCATGCGTGCGAAGCCGCGGGTGAAAGCTAGTATTTACATATGTTGGCAATTACCTGACTGTTTCGAATGAAAAATGTTGCAACTTGCAAGAACCTTACATTACCTATGTCGTTTGATCAGTTTATATTTGAGTCCAATTCAGTAATTTCTAAAACATACATTAAAATTGAGCTAGAAAACGAAATTATTGGATGTTTCCGTAACGTGCAACTCGTTCTAAGGATACTGGTTTTACACGACTAAACCATCGAGATATCATATACTAAGGTTAAGGTTAAGTTTTTCTGGAAAAAAACGCTATTTAGCATTAAGTTAGCATGTTTACTTGTTTTTATGTTGTGCAATGAAGTATTTTTTATCTATCTAATGCCCATGACTTTTTTGTTTCATTTATTTCCATCTAAAAGAAGCAAAAATTGTATTTTAAACAGAACTCTACGAATTCGTAGAGGCTACGTAGCACTATGTAGCACAGCGTAGCATGTCAAAATCTTGGTAGAATAAAATAGATAGCTAGATAGGAATCCTTTTATTGAAAGCACACAAAGTTTAAAAACGCTTAAAAAACAAACCATAACAAACACTATTTAAAAAACAATAAATAAATAAAATAACGTACAATAACAATAATTAAAGTAGAATAGCGGTCGAATCGCTTAGAGCGTAAGTAGGTTATTTAAAATATACTTATATCCACCACATATAACACCAGCCTATATCAGTCCACTGCTAGACATAGGCCTCCCCTAATAAAGGCGGATATGCCCATAATCCCCACGCTGGACATGCGGACTGGGGATCGTAGGGCACAGTTTCTCGCACCAACGACGACATCCTCTGATCGACGCCGCTGCTCGTCGTCGATCAGAGGATTCAGCTGTGCTAGTGTTAGGCTGCGCTATGCCACAATCAGCTGGCAGAACCCCCCAGCAGCTGGCTTGGATACCAAAGTTGGGAGTTGGAACCCCATACACCTACATATTATTTATATAACTAACAAATATGCAATGGGAAGTCTTTTAAAGTGAAAGCTTCGTGTTCGTCCCGCCAACACTTTCTTGGCCACCACCACCAGACAACCGTTAAAAACATTAAATAAGAGTGATATTTTATACCTCTAACATTATATACAGAATAGAGAAAAATAAATAAATAATCCACACAGCATCATGTAGCCCCAAAATAAGCAAAGATTAGGGTAGGTTTAGTTCACCAGGGCCGTCGGCGCTAGAAATCGGGACATTCGTCGCTGAAAAATGATGTCCTGAGGTGGTGTGCGCAGTGTTTACGTGTGCTTGGTACAGTGTGGGTGTAATAGAGTTATTTAACTATATTAACAAGGAGGAGAAGCTTATAATTATGTGGGCTGATGCTGCTAAATCTGTGGAAGAGTCCTCAATAGCACCCATCGTTTTGGCATAAAGGCACTAGAATGGAACATCGTGGTGGTTTTGGCCGGTAGGAGTCCGGCATAATCATTCTGTTACCCCGTAATGGAATGGTACCTATGAGAATTTACCCATGTTAAAAAAAAAGTTTAATTCACCAAAAAAGGTGAACATAAATGTTTAAATAATAGAATACTTATATTCACCACATGGTAAAACCACATGTAATTTAGTGTTACGATAATATCCTCCTATCGTTGCTCTTATTAGTGTCACCACATCAAATAATACGTTTCGCTGATCACAAATTACCTGAACTTGACTAAATGGGTTTGGGTTAATAATGTACAATGTACAATTATTTGTATGTAATTTAGTTGTACTAAAATAGATTAGAGGTACCTTGTGTGACTTGCAAAAATAAATAAAAGCATATTAAAACGTACACAGTCAAACTAGCGAAGGCTAGCTGTGGCCTTCGCTAGTTTGACTGTGTACGATTGAGCTACAGCAGCTAAGTACCTTCCAAAGATCTATGTAATGTACGTTTAATAATGTTAATGTACGTAAAATATAATAAAACGAGAGCATAAACTATGTGAAAGTGTACTTTATGTCTGAAATATTTTTTTCTAAAAACACTATTGCTCAGTCAGTAGGCTACTTTAGCTTGGCACTAACTGGTTTATCTGAAAGTTTGAGTAAAAAGCAAACTATAAAATTATCTACTTTTGGCGCGCGGGTATTTTCTGAAGTTGAGGATGGTTTGTTGTTTGCGATGTTTTATACGTGGTTCCGTATATTTGCCCGAAGTGTTATTTTTCACTATTCTAAAAACAAACGACTCGGCCTAGTGACATGCGAGCAGCCTACATGTAAGCGTCCACCGCTAGTTTTTAATTTGTACGAGTTTTCATAGAAGGCTAAACTAAGCTTATCTAGCCTTTATGAAGCAATGGACTATTTACAACATCTATGATATCGACTTATGCTTCTACAAAATGACCCTGAGGTAGTCACCTCTTCGTGTTATAGAGGAAACCCTCGAGGCCCTAACTAAACGCTCGAAAAAGGGAAGCAAGAGTGTTTGAAGAAAAACTGCTGCTGAAAAATTATAAAGACAAATCCAAATGCTTAGCGGGTTTGTGAAACTAGAGTTGGGACCTGCCGGTATACACTAATTCTTAGGTATCACTTACCTATTATATTCCAACAGCTTTTGTCGACTTAACAATGTCGACTTAAGCTCGGCAAAAGCTCAAAAACTAATAAGCGCTTTGTGGCTTTGTTTTGTAACGTTTGCAAGACGAAGGCAAACTTAAGTCTGTGACCGTGCCAATTTTTCAAATCGAGCATTGAGGTAAAAAAATATGCTCTTTGGTTGGAAATTATTTGTCCCCACATCATTAACTAAAAGGATCTAACCGATGGTTTGGGTTGAACAAGAAGGTCCTCCAAGAGGAACCTCGGGAAAGAATAAAAGAAATAATAAAAAGGCATGGAGAGTCGCTGGTTACTTAATTTGATAAAAAAACCAGATGTGTGAATAAAAAAACATGTTTTTCCGACGAGATTTTTTTCATCCTCATACTCTAAACCTTCTTTTTTGTAATGTAATTATGATTTTTATTTTTACATAACAATTTAAACCAAATAATTAAGTAGTTTTTCTGCGAAGTTTATACATAATACCTATAGACACAAATAAATAATTTAGGTACTTTGTGTACAAACACCGCTACGAAAAGTTGTAATTCTATCGTTCTCTACCTATACTCGATAGAGTCTGTTTATCAAGTTACTGTGCACGTAAAACGTAACCACATCGAGCTCTGATTCCGACTGGTGTTAATTTGGAACCAAATGAAAGGCAATGGTTTAGTTTTCGGTGGGGGTACATTTGATCTCTTGAGAGTTGGATGTGTTGTTAATTACAGGCGCCAAGCGTAGGTAGCCACCGAAATTGCAGGGCAAAACATAATGTTGTGACAATGGTTGTAGGATTTCTCTCCTGCAACTAGGACGCTTTGTAAATCTATACGAAGTAACATAAATCAGTTTCGTATTTAGTTAGGTAAATTAGGCAGGCTTAGACATTCGAAAAAATACCTTCATATAATCTGGTCGGTTCCCTTATTTAAATAATTTATACTGCTAATATCTTACGTAAAGTCTTTTAAAAACTTTGCTCGAGAGAAGGGAATGCCAACGGTGCTCCACTTAAAATTTCCCTAAAGAAATATGTAGAAAGTGGTTCCGTCTCAGGCGGATTCGTCGTAGGAATCTCGTCGGCTGGTTTAATTAGCCGTTTTAATGAATGTCGAGGCACGTACGCTGTAAATGCGGCCCATTACCTGCGTAATTCACGCAATGATAACAAAGCCTGCTTTCTGGGGCCTCACGCCTCTCGGAACACGACAGTACTCGATCTTCTCATTCCACTGAAACACCAAACAAATAAGCTAAGTACTTGCTTTATCTATGTAAATACTAGCTTCCGGCGACGGCTTCGCTCGCATGATACCGGGATAAAAAGTAGCCTATATGGTAATTTAGGTCATAGACTATGTATATTCCAAGTTACATCCAAATCCGCTCAGCCATTTACGGAGTGAAACGACTACAAACATACTCACACACACAAACATTCGCAATTTATAATACTAGCTTACGCACACGGCTTCGCTTGCGTGGTACCGAAATAAAAAGTAGTTTATGTGTTAATCCAGGTCACAAACTATGTACCTATATTCCAAGTTTCATCGAAATCCCTTCAGTAGTTTTTGCGTGAAAGAGTAACAAACATTCATTATACCTTTTTTAACTGTAATTTTTCCTGTAAATTGTTGAACTTTTTTGGTGTACATACACAGAATTTATCTATCTATCTATCTATCTATCATTCATCTATTCATCCATACTCATAAACTTTCGTATTCATAATATTAATAGGATTAGTGTGATTATGTGGGTGACGCAAGGCTAACCATATTGTTATACTGTATACCGAAACAATTCTGTATCTGCTTGTAACTAGTGCTTTTGAAGTTCGAATTTATATTACTGTAAAATGAATAGCGTTCTAGTCTAGTGCATAGTGAAACTACATGAGCACATGCCATCAATAAAATACTCGTTCCACTAATAGTAGGTACTTTGCAAATAGGTTTTTAAATGTTACCTAGTTGAACGTTATAAACAACAGCTGATGTACCCAACTACCGGTCCTTGTAAATGAAAACTGAGAAAACGCTCCCTCGTAGCAATTACAATTCCATTTTATAAATTGACTTTCAACGAATAGGTTCTGACTCGAGTATCTTCCCATTTGGCAATGTTTTCAATGTTTATAATAGCAATTTTTCCTTTATGTAAATGTGTTTTACAGTTTCGTGTTTGCTACTTTACGCAGGAGCTTTTAGGGTAGAATTGCCAAAGTTGATAAGTACTTGTAATATGTAAATTGTTTTACAGGGTATCGTAAAATTCATAGATGAGCAGTTATTACGATAAAGAAAAACGCAATTCTCATTACGAAACAAAGATAGCGATTATCTCAGATTTTTGCGTAATGTTTTTTAAAAGCTTTTTATACTTTTCGAGTATTTATGCTAATCTGAAGTTGAGGCAATAATACGGGAAAAATATGGGCGAAGCAGACATGGGTCTCCATAAAATGGCATAAGTGGAGCAAACTTGAAACATTATTTAGTCGTTTTCTGTTTGTTTTGGAACTGTGTTTGCACTCTGCGAGCGAAATAAGATAAAAATATATTCTGCCATAATATTATTAAAGTATTTTTCTCCTTTTATTAGATTTCATCATCATCATCATCATCATCAGCCTATAGCAGTCCACTGCTGGACATAGGCCTCCCCTAATGAGCGCCATTTATTAGATTTGTTTTACGTCATTTAATTGTATGATGCCTTTTCCCCTCTTTTTCCTTATAAGCTAGCTAATTCTGGTGTCAGGGTTTTTAGGCCGCCAGAAGTCCTCCGCCATGGCTTAACGACTGAAAAGCCGCATTTCGGTGCAGGAGGTTTTGAAAGCTAAATGTACTTGGATATAAAATGCTCTGAGAGCAAAACGTCCTCAATTAAAATTACTGTTAGTTTTCAGAGTACAAAAAATTAAGGAGATTCAATACATATTCTCACGCTGTTAATAAAAAAAATAAAAACTGAAATTAAATAGGACGATTACCTTGGTCGTTTTTCCGTAATGGTCAAATTGATTCAAAGACATTATGTTTAGAGGACTAACTATTGGAAAGGCCATTAAGCTTCCAAAACCATTTTAAATTGAGGAAGTTTTGTTTCTTAGAGCATTTTTAATTACAGCCTTCAGCTTCCGAAACCTCCTAATGATGCCTTACTATAGGTAACAATGATAACTCTTGATTTATTACGTGTATTAGTAGACATAAAATTAAACTGAGAGTTATATTGTTATTATCTCTATCAAAAACCTATATTGGTAGGTAATTAGTGGACTACTTGGTGGACTTGCAATAGTTCTGTATAGTTATTTATATACATAAATAATTAAATATAACAACAAATAAAATCAACTTGGCTCTCTTCGCTCAAAACTTCTTATGAGCAAGTTATCACGTTCTACAAAAGCATCTTTTTACGAGATGTTCACAAATTACAGTTAAGAACAAGGCTCGTAAGAATTAAGTGAGCAATAACACATAGCTAACGAGTGCTCGGGACTATGGGTTAAACGTGACAAAGTACGATGTTCTTAAAGCTGAGAACATTTTAAGGGGTACTCATCACCCTGCCTATTTACTGTTTATCTGCCTTTATTTCTCACATATCATATTATGTCAAAACATTCAGAAATACTTATCCTGAAAAGGTTCAAGAACAGGTAAAGGTGCTTTTGCTATAAATACATGAAATAATGACGACCTCTGTGGCGCAGTGAAGGCCTGCCTGAGACGCCGCAGGGTTGTGGGTTTGATTTCCACCGAGAGACAAATATTGTTAATTGATCTGGATATATCTGTCTCGGGTTGGAGTGTTTTCACTATAAATATATATGTATTGTATTCAATTATATTAATTATTTAATTTATTATTAGTATTAAGTTTGTACATTAATTACAACAAAAAAATAAATATCAGAGGTATATTATATATTATTATAGTTTGGCTATTTGCATAACACCTATTTGGGACTAGATGATGTTAGATACCTACTAGGAATATTAATTTATTTAATGAATAGGATAGGTTTCAGCCAATTCTTTTGTTTAAAATGCTTTCTCGAGACCTTGCATGTTCAGTTTTGTTTAGATAAATAGAAGTATTAGACTATAACCATTTAACTATTTGCTATATCTATATACCTCACACAGATAGGTAAAAGGGTGTTTTACTTCTACTTCGTAGGTACTGTAAAACCCCCCCCCCCCCCTATACTGCCTAATACTATCCTAATAAAGCCTACTAATTATAAACCTGCCTAACTTAATAAAGAACCTACGTACTAATAATACTAATTTGTTATGGCCACGTGAATCGTCTAGTTTAGTAGTTAGAACTCTATGAAATGGACGTAGCAACTCAACGGATCTTTCAAGACATTTGAAACGATATTTATTCTAGCATTCTTATTAAATTCCTAATCTTTGTACATTCTAACACCTAGTTTTGAAAGAGGAGAATAACACTGTTTAGAATATGTAAATAAGCTTAGGTTTTTAGGGAATAAAGTATTAGATATCCTAAAGAACATGAACGAAGTACTTACTTTAATGTTTTTAGTTTGTAATAAAGATTGACAAAGAAATTATTATTATATTCTTCCTACAGTCTAGCTTTAGTTTTTATCGACTTGTGGATAGAATAATTTCTTTCATTCCGACTCTACATCAGGCATAGGATTGGAGCTCTACCTACGCAACAACCAGTGAAACCTATTCTTCTCCGATAGATAAATCTCTTTCATTCTGACTCTGTTGACCGGCATGTGGTCATGAATAGTTTTATCTCTCACATACTGAATCTAAATGGCAAAGGATGCGCTCCGCCCCGCGCAATCTGTGGGCCTCGTCACCAGACTGGACAGCCCCCCACCATAGTTTCATTTTGGAATTGGGAGCATGCCTCATTACTGGCTATTGCTTATATTATGATTAGTCTTTTGCTATGCAAAGAAGTAAGGAGTGATCTGCAGCAAAATGCATCAAATCACTAAATGGTTAATAAAAACCTTTATTTCAGGTAAAATGAAGCAGCTATTTGTCTGCTGATACAATACAAAATATCCAAGAAATTCAATTCTAAAATGTTAGCTTTGCTAAATAATATAATGTTTCAATGATATATTTCATCAAGAGTCCCGTAGGATTGTCTAAAAGAACTGCATTTGCTTGTCTTTGTAAAGTAAGCCTCATATTTTTGGCTGTAAATACCTCTTTCTTCTTAGTGAGGATTTATTGTGACGATAAAGACTGCTCATGCTAGTCATAGTAGGTTCAATAGCTTCAGTAGCTTAATCAAATATATCAGCAGTTACCTCTTAGGTACAATATTTAATGTGAATATAAAGAATCTCATTTCTTAGACA